>CM050201.1:22455000-22460000 GCA_027475355.1 Coilia nasus | reverse complement strand
CACACAGCACACCTCCACACAGCACAGTTCCACACAGCACAACATCACTTCCACACAGCACAGTTCCACACAGCACACCTCCACACAGCTCACCTCCACACAGCGCACTTCCACACAGCACACCTCCACACAGCAAACCTCCACACAGCACAGTTCCACACAGCGCACTTCCACACAGCACACCTCCACACAGCACACCTCCACACAGCACACCTCCACACAGCACAGTTCCACACAGCACAGTTCCACACAGCGCACTTCCACACAGCACAGTTCCATACAGCACACCTCCACACAGCACACCTCCACACAGCACACCTCCACACAGCACACACAGTGCACAGCACACCTCCAACACAGCACACCTCCACACAGCACACCTCCACACAGCACAGTTCCACACAGCACACCTCCACACAGCACACCCTCCACACAGCACACAGTGCACAGCACACCTCCACACAGCACACCTCCACACAGCACACCTTGTTACAACCCAAAACGTAATAACTGCCAATAACGTAATAACTGCCAATAACGTAATAATTTGGGCTCATTTGAAATGTAATAAAGCCAATAACGTAATAACTTGCCAATAACGTAATAACATTTCTCTACCAGTAACGTAATAACATTTTGCCAGTAACGTAATAAGGTATTACGTTATTGGCAGGTTATTACATTATTGGCCTTACCCTAAAAAAAAGCTATGATAATGTAATAACTATGCCAATAATGTAAGAAATTTCTTTTTTTCTTACATTCATTTCAGAAAAATGTCTTACTGTTGCCTCTTAAAAAGAGGGGTGACCAAATCTGCTGTCTGCCTACATGATTAGCCTATATTATTGGCTGGATATTCGGAGGGATATGTAGCACAGGTGACATCAATAGATAGTATTTGCAATGTACTTTTTCTATTCCACTGTTCATATTTCTTTTTACCTCCATCCAGCAATGTAGCATACCAATGACTGGATGTATTTTAATCTGTTAACCTCTGCATTTCCAGCATGTTCTATGTATGAAATCAAATTCTCTTACAACTAAGTTTTTATCCTAAGATTATAATAATGACAAACACATACAGTATGCTTAAATTTCTTTAATGCAAAAACTTGAACTGCAAATGTAAAACATGAACTACAAAATTAAAAAATAAAAAGTTTGAGTTGGAGAATGCTGGGGTCTTGCTCACTTATGACACCCAAAAATGTTTAATGTACAAAAAAAAACATAGCATAGTACTCACCATAAACATAAGGTAGAATAACATAATACTGACATTACTCTTTCCAATAAATGTCCTTGATCTTGTACATTCCGTAGCCTACATGACTGAGAATAATCCAAGCCTACATCCATCGGCTGTTCTTGCATAATAAGCCTTTCAGTCGTGTGCTGAGACCGCTGCTGCGTCCAGCAGAGTTGTACAGCTTCATTATGCTGATTGACAGGTCACGTCCACTGTCACTTTCGAGTGCCAGGCTCCCCGCAAGAGCATCTCTTATATATATGCTTGGATGAAACATGGTGGTCAGACTTAGAAACTGGAGTGCCTCAGACAAAAAAGACAATATTGGACGCATTTCCACCCCAAGGTCTTCATCAGGGTTCCTGTAGGCTAACTGTTCTCATTCTTTTTGAAATTAGTGTTTCTTATTTTACCATTTGTCCAGCCTGATGGTTGAAGATCTTCATCAACAATATTGATGCAGGTATTTTGTTATAAAACACTTGTCATTTTGTTATAAAATCTGTATATGGAAAGTGATGCAAATGTAGTGAGAGCATGTTTTTGTAAAAGCTAACAGTCTTAGTAGCTATGAATGCTAGCAAAGCAGTGTAGGATCGCCACTGGCTGCATTACTTTAGCTGAAGCAGTATGTGAATTCATTTCAGAACAAGGGGTATGACTTCAAAATGGTTGTCTTCAAAATGCCATAATCTAAAATTTCAAAACCAACTGGTATTTTAGCACTGACTTTTAGGATTTCGGAATAACCGCATTAAGGCATAAATTGTTGAGGGGATTTCACTGCACTATAGTGTAGGACTATAGTGTACGACTATGCACATTTTTTTGGTTCAAGTTGCACATCTGGAGTCTGATTAAACAAAATTCTTCTTTATCTTCTTCTTTTTCTTCTCATGGCATGTACTATTACAGGTATGAGAAATGCTAACAATGAGGGCTCTTCAAGTGCTCTTTATTCTCTCTTGCGTCATCGTGGGAAGCAGAGAACTTGGGCAGAGACCAATGGCTGATGACACCTATGATGTCATCCTCAAAAGTCTTAAGGGAGAATTTCATGTTCCCGTCGCAGAGAGATCTAGGACCCAGCGGTCTGCACTTGTGAAGTTGTGGCGTAATAGGGAGTATTATGGCCTTAGTGAGGATGGTCAGTCAATTACATTTGATGGTAAGGTTGTACCCAGAAATCACACATCTCTGCAATTGTCCATGAAGCTCTTGACCAAACAAAAGGATCCGGTGCAAGAACACTAAACATTAAACTCAAGGCGCAATACTCTGGCATCAGTCGCACAGCAGTGAAAGATACCCTCGACTATTCCACTTCTTACCAGCTCCAGAAGGCAAGATTCCAGAACAAACCCACACCAAAATCTATCAGGGCAAAAGCTGTTCAAGAACGACACCAAATAGACCTTGTGGACATGGGAAGATGGAATATCAAGTATGGTCGAGTGAATTACAGATACATCTTGACTGTAATTGATGTCTTCAGTAGGTACATATGGTTAAGACCTCTAAACATCACTATGTATAGCTAAAAAGTAAACATAGTGCAGAGATTGCAAGACACCTTGAAGATATCTACAATGAACATGGTCCACCAAAGATCATACAGCATGATCAAGGGAAAGAGTTTAAAGGGGCTGTCAAGAAACTAATGGAAACCTTACTAGTGAGGATTGTTCAGAGTTCGCCATACCATCCCCAGAGCCAGGGTAAAATAGAAAGAAGCCACCGTGTGCTTAGGAAGAAAATAATTTGCATCACTTTCCATATACAGATTTATAACAAAATGACAAGTGTTTTATAACAAAATACCTGCATCAATATTGTTGATGAAGATCTTCAACCATCAGGCTGGACAAATGGTAAAATAAGAAACACTAATTTCAAAAAGAATGAGAACAGTTAGCCTACAGGAACCCTGATGAAGACCTTGGGGTGGAAATGCGTCCAATATTGTCTTTTTTGTCTGAGGCACTCCAGTTTCTAAGTCCTGACCACCATGTTTCATCCAAGCATATATATAAGAGATGTTCTTGCGGGGAGCCTGGCACTCGAAAGTGACAGTGGACGTGACCTGTCAATCAGCATAATGAAGCTGTACAACTCTGCTGGACGCAGCAGCGGTCTCAGCACACGACTGAAAGGCTTATTATGCAAGAACAGCCGATGGATGTAGGCTTGGATTATTCTCAGTCATGTAGGCTACGGAATGTACAAGATCAAGGACATTTATTGGAAAGAGTAATGTCAGTATTATGTTATTCTACCTTATGTTTATGGTGAGTACTATGCTATGTTTTTTTTGTACATTAAACATTTTTGGGTGTCATAAGTGAGCAAGACCCCAGCATTCTCCAACTCAAACTTTTTATTTTTTAATTTTGTAGTTCATGTTTTACATTTGCAGTTCAAGTTTTTGCATTAAAGAAATTTAAGCATACTGTATGTGTTTGTCATTATTATAATCTTAGGATAAAAACTTAGTTGTAAGAGAATTTGATTTCATACATAGAACATGCTGGAAATGCAGAGGTTAACAGATTAAAATACATCCAGTCATTGGTATGCTACATTGCTGGATGGAGGTAAAAAGAAATATGAACAGTGGAATAGAAAAAGTACATTGCAAATACTATCTATTGATGTCACCTGTGCTACATATCCCTCCGAATATCCAGCCAATAATATAGGCTAATCATGTAGGCAGACAGCAGATTTGGTCACCCCTCTTTTTAAGAGGCAACATTAAGACATTTTCTGAAATGAATGTAAGAAAAAAAAATTTTCTTACATTATTGGCATAGTTATTACATTATCATAGCTTTTTTTTAGGGTAAGGCCAATAATGTAATAACCTGCCAATAACGTAATACCTTATTACGTTACTGGCAAAATGTTATTACGTTACTGGTAGAGAAATGTTATTACGTTATTGGCAAGTTATTACGTTATTGGCTTTATTACATTTCAAATGAGCCCAAATTATTACGTTATTGGCAGTTATTACGTTATTGGCAGTTATTACGTTTTGGGTTGTAACACACCTCCACACAGCACAGTTCCACACAGCACACCTCCACACAGCACACCTCCACACAGCACACAGTGCACAGCACAGTTCCACACAGCACACCTCCACACAGCACACCTCCACACAGCACACAGTGCACAGCACAGTTCCACACAGCACACCTCCACACAGCACACCTCCACACAGCACAGTTCCACACAGCACACCTCCACACAGCACACCTCCACACAGCACACAGTGCACAGCACAGTTCCACACAGCACACTTCCACACAGCACAGTTCCACACAGCACACCTCCACACAGCACAGTTCCACACAGCACACCTCCACACAGCACACCTCCACACAGCACAGTTCCACACAGCTCACCTCCACACAGCTCACCTCCACACAGCACACCTCCACACAGCACACCTCCACACAGCACAGTTCCACACAGCACAGTTCCACACAGCACACCTCCACACAGCACACCTCCACACAGCACAGTTCCACACAGCACAGTTCCACACAGCACAGTTCCACACAGCGCACTTCCACACAGCACACCTCCACACAGCGCACCTCCACACAGCACAGTTCCACACAGCACACCTCCACACAGCACAGTTCCACACAGCACACCTCCACACAGCACACCTCCACACAGCACAGTTCCACACAGCACAGTTCCACACAGCACAGTTCCACATAGCCACCAACCA
>CM050201.1:22415000-22450000 GCA_027475355.1 Coilia nasus | reverse complement strand
CACCACTTTGCAAGATTTTGTAAAATAATCCATCATGTCAAATTGAGTCAAATGCTTTTATAAGATCTACAAAACAAGCAAATATTTTACTTTTGTTTTTTTGAAGAACATGTTTGTTGATAAGGGTGTGTAGGGTGTAAATATGGTCAGTGGTACGATGTTTTGGTAGGAAGCCAATTTGACCATTACTCAAGACATTGTGTTTGATAAGGAAGGCCTGTAGACGGGCGTTTAGAATACAGCAGAAAACCTTCCCCAGGTTACTGTTCACACAGATGCCTCGGTAGTTGTTGGGGTCGAATTTGTCTCCACTCTTGAATATTGGGGAAATAAGCCCCCTGTTCCAGACCTCAGGAAAGCAGCCAGCTTGAAGAGTAAGGTTAAATAATTTCAAAAGTACACTGTGCAGCTCAGGGGTGCTGTGTTTCAGCATTTCAGTCCTGATGCTGTCAGGACCACATGCTTTCTTGGATTTTAGTTTGTGGAGTGTGTCAAGTAGTTCATCTAATGTGATTTCATAGTCAAGAGGGCACTGACTGTCTTTTATTATCTTTTCGAGAGAATGTAGTTTTTCTTTAATAATTTCTTGGCCAATTGTGAGGTTATCGGGTCTGATGTTTTCATAAAGGCTTTCAAAATATGCCTTCCATATTTCTCCATCCTTCAGTGGTGTTTCTTGTCTTTGTTTTGGGTTTAGGTGATTGCATTTTTCCCAAAACTGGTTTTGATTTATGGAGTTTTCAATTTCATCAAGAGTTTCATTGTAGTGGGTTTCTTTTTCTTTCTAATCATGAATTTATATTCTTTGAGTTTTTTGCAGTAGTTCTCTCTTATTTCTGGGTTATGTGGTTGTCTATGTTTTTGGTTAGAGAGTTGTCTAAGATTTTTCCGCATTAGTTCACACTCCTTATCAAACCATTTCTCTTTGTTGGGCTTGCTTCGGGGTTTTGGATTTCCTTTTAATAGGTTTGCTTTTATTGCAATTTTGTGGTATAATTCAGTCACTTGATATACTGCCCAATTGACATCTGATTGGTGTGGTTTAAATTTTGTTTGTAAAAAGTTGTTAATATTATTAGTAATTTCAACAGAGTTTGCTACATTACTGAACTCAGATGCACTGCCACTCTCTCTCTCTCTCTCTCTCTCTCTCTCTCTCTCTCTCTCTCTCTCTCTCTCTCTCTCTCTCTCTCTCTCTCTCTCTCTCTCTCTCTCTCTCTCTCTCTCTGTCTGATGATGGGTGTGTTTGTTCCTCAGGTGCCTTCATCCCTGGAGTGCCTGTGCAGCCTGTGGTGCTTCGCTATCTTAATGCCATGGTGAGTGTGTGTGTGTGTGTGTGTGTGTGTCTGTGTGAGTAAGTTAGTATGTGAGTGAGGGTGTGTGCGTGTGTGTGTGTCTGTGTGTCTGTGTGAGTGAGTTAGTATGTGAGTGAGGGTGTATGTGTGATTGTGTGTGTGAGAGAGTGAGTGAGTGCAACTCATCCGTCTGTCTGATAAGACACCGGCGAAACAGGATGTAGGCGCCACCACATGCACATACCCCCACCCCAGCCTTTCAGTACAACACACACACACACATATGTGCACCACACACACACACACACACACACACACACACACACACACACACACACACACACACACACACACACACACACACTCTTTATGCATTCTCTCTCTCTCTTTCTCTCTCTCTCTCTCTCTCTCTCTCTCTCTCTCTCTATCTCTATCTCACGCTCACACACACAGTCACTCACACACTCACACTCACAAATATGCAGTACACCACACAGACAATCCCTGTACACACACACACACACACACACACACACACACACGTCATCCACACATGTGCGCACACACAGACGTACATGCAAAATGGTCTAATGATCACTTGTAATGCCTCTCATCACAGACTCCTTGTACAGGTCGGATGATATTACATCCGCTCTTCCCCTCCCTTCTTTCATTCATTCTCTCTCTCTCTCTCTTCTTCCCTCTCTCTGTCTCTCTCTCTCTCTCTCTCTCTCTCTCTCTCTCTCTCCCTCTCTCTCTTTCTCTCTCTCTCTCTCTATGAATAATGCATGGGCGATCAGGTTACTGTGGGACTCGACACATTGTCATGCAGAGGTGGGGCAGAGACATAGATCAGATCAGCCCCTTCTGACATCATTGTCTGTGCTTCCTCAGACCTGTCCTGACGTAGACAGGAAGTACACTACAGAAGGACACTACACTGCATACAAGTACTGTAGGATAAAATAGGACACTACTTAGAAATACTGTAGAATAAAATAGAACACAACATAGAAATACTGCAAAATAAAATAGGACACTACAATACATAGAAATTCTGTAGAGTAAAATAGGACACTACACTTCATAGAAATTCTGTAGAGTAAAATAGGACACTACATAGAAATACTGTAGAATATAGAATAAAATAGGACACTACATAGAAATACTGTAGAATAAAATAGGACACTACACAAAAGTACTCTAGAATAAAATAGGACCCTACATAGAAGTACTCTAGAATAAAAGAGGACCCTACACAGAAGTACTCTAGAATAAAATAGGACCCTACATAGAAATACTGTAGAATGAAATAGGACACTACATAGAAATACTGTAGAATAAAATAGGACACTACATAGAAATACTGTAGAATGAAATAGGACACTACATAGAAATACTGTAGAATAAAATAGGACACTACATAGAAATACTGTAGAATAAAATAGGACACTTCATAGAAGTACTGTAGAATAAAATAGGACACTACATAGAAATACTGTAGAATGAAATAGGACACTACATAGAAGTACTGTACAATAAAATAGGACACTACACTACATAGAAGTACTGTAGAATAAAATAGGACACTACATAGAAATACTGTAGAATAACTGTAGGACACTACATACTGTAGAAGTACTGTAGAATAAAACAGACACTACATAAAAGAATACTAGTATCCAATGGAAGTGCACTACATGGTACTCTGAAGCACGATGAAATGCAATAAAAACGTACACTGCACAGATGTGCACTACATAGAAAAACAGATGGGCAGTACATGCAAGTAGAGTAGAAGTAGTACACTACAGAGAAGTGAAATAGCACTCAACATAAATACACTACATGGAAGGGCACTACCTAGTCTTTATTCACAGAGTGGTGAATACTGTTTGCATCTGGGACATTCCCCATTCGTCATATCGCAGACTGTGTGTGTGTGTGTGGGTGTGTGTGCGTGTGTTGTGTTAATCACAGGTTTCATTCTTGTTTGGCAGGACACAATCACATGGACCTGGCAAGGGCCTGGAGCGTGAGTACTTGCTGTGTGTTAGGTGTGTGTGTGTTAGCTGTTTGTGTGCTGGGTGTGTGTGTGTGTGTGTGTGTGTGTGTTTGCTGGGTGTGTGTACGTGCATGCATGCGACATGTCAGGCATTTTTTCATTTCAGTGTGCAAAATATTTCTGCCCGGGCGTGTGTATGTGTGTGTATGTGTGTGTATGTGTGTGTGTGTGCGTGTGTGTGTATGTGTGTGTGTGTGTGTGTGTGTGTGTGTGTGTGCGCAGTGTACGTGAGGCATGTTTGCTGTGCATAGATCAAATTCTTCTTTTTCACTGGTCTCTTTTGAGACGGTTGTTTATAAATGAATGTCACGTCTCATTACTCCTTTTGTATCTTCAGGTTTAAAATCCTCTGGCTCACTCTGTGTCAGCTGAACAATCCCCTGGAAATTGAGGTGAATTACAGTCTTTCTTTTTTCACCTGGTAGTCTTTTTGCTTAGCACAGCCAGATAAAAAGTGAGCTGGGTTCAGCGTTGCTGCTCCCAATATCCTGAGCAGCACTAAGTTAGAAACTTTTATGAGAACATTTTAAGTTAAAAAGGTTAAAGTTAATTTAGCTAGCTAAATTTGTTTGTAACAGTTTAGATGTTTGGATAGTTCGAATTACAGGACGTAATAAAAGGCAGTACCCTCCAATTATAGAGGGATAATTTACACTCTGCTTGTGTGTAAACAATAACAGAATGTAAATCGTTTACTTAACGTCTGTGTCGAGGAATTTAGCACCAGGAAGCTCAGATTTTTATGTAGAGCGGACAAGTAAAGGCCGCTTTGCACAGGCCAAAAGGACACTGGCATTTGTTTCTTTTTGGTCAAGTTCTTTTTGTTCACATTCAGCGTTTTTTAATGTTGCACAACACAAACATGAATGTACAGGCCTTTTCTAGCACACAAACTGCAGGCCACTCACTGTTACTGAGGATCATCATCTACAGATCTTAGGTGCACCCACACACCATATTTAATAACTACGATAACATTATTGAACATTGAAAAATAAATTCTTGGTTTCCAGTACCTCCCTACCTACACGCCTTCAGAGGAGGAGAAGAGCGACCCTGCTCTGTTCGCCAGCAATGTCAGACGCCTGATGGCTAAGTAAGTACGCGGCAGCCATTTTGTTGTTCTCCACCCCATGTGAGGTGAAAGGCTTCATTTTAGACTTTTCTTCCAGTAAAAGTTATTTTTTGGAGCCAGTCTGTTTTCTGCTCTCTCTTTCCAGGACATGATGTCACTTCCTGTCTTTAAAGAAATGTTATGTTTTGTAAGTGATGAGCCACTGTGTGTGTCCACACCATGAGGCTGTGTGTGTATGACTGTGTGTTTGTATACAGCCACATATGTGTGCTGTACTCTTACATGCTGTCAAAAAGATATTGTTGATGTGTGTGTGAGTGTGTGTATGCTGTTATACACTTAAAACACACACAAGCACACAGAGTTGTTTATATGTGTGTTATACTGTAAGTTAGATGTAGTTTCTGGAGTGACGAGTTCTGATCTGTAGCTCTGATTCTCTCTCTTTCCCTCTCCTATCTCTTTCTCTCTCTCTCTCTCTCTCTCCCCTCCTCCCCATTTCTGCCCTCTCTTCATCTCTCTCTCTCTCTCCCTCTCTCTCTCTCTCTCTCTCTCTCTCTCTCTCCTCTCTCTCTCTCTCTCTCTCTCTCTCTCTCTGTCTCCCACGTGTCTTCCCCTGCCAGAGCTCTGGACACGCCCGTCACCGACTACTCGTTCGAGGACTGCCAGCTCGCCATGGTCCAGGGCCCGCTGCGTCTCCCGGGCAACACCTGCCTGCTAGAGTTTTCCAGGCTGGCGCGCCAGCTCGGGTAAGTGGGCATCCTCCGCTTGGCACCCTTCGGAAGATCTCTGCCTAACGACACACGAATGTCAACAACACACACACATGCGCTCTCTTATACACATACCCACCCACACAAACACGGGGATTTTCACTACTGATGAGGCATATACACACCCTCACCCACTCACACACACACACACCAAGCCAATAATCCTCAACTAATTGTATGAAGGAGGGCTGTCAAAAGTTGTCTAATGATGTCTAATTTTCTGGCTAATCTGTGTCAGGTCATCGGCTAAACTCTGTAAAGATGTGTGGACATAGGAGACATCCAATATCTTGGCAAAGTCAGCCAAATAGCAAAACATATTGTAACTTGTTACAGACATGGCGTACAACTGCTACACTCTCCATTGCCACAACAGAGCAAGGACTGCCATTTGAAGAGTTATGTCGTCTAACTGCATTCGTAACATGACATACAAGTGATTATTAGAAATCATATCAATACTGAAAATACCGTTGTGTATAAGTGTGTGTAGGTGTATAATATGTGTGTGTGTGTGTATAAGAAAGTGTGTGTTGACATTAGTGTGCTGGTAATGATTTTGAAGTGTGAAGTGAAGCGTAGAGTCCTGAGAGGAGTTCATTAAGTGGATCGTTGCTGGACTTGTTGACAGAGTGGTGATGTGGTACTAAGTAGTTGGTAGTGTAGAGCTTAATGAACTTGAGCTGTCTGCTGCTAAATTGGGGGATGGCCTTTGTGTGTGGAAAGCTTTAGAGAGTCCTATTGATTTAACTCTAATGCTTAGGACCTGCTGAGCCAGACCACGCACACACACACACACACACACACACACACACACACACACACACACAGATGCTTAGCCTTGTGGCACAAGGTCCACTGAAACACACACACTACAAGCATACAGCTGTGTTTAGACACACACATACACACACACCCACAATGAACTCAATGTTGCTGAATAATGGAAAATCAGAGTGTTTTTCTTTCTCTCTCTCTCTCTCTCTCTCTCTCTCTCTCTCTCTCTCTCTCTCTCTCTCTCTCTCTCTCTCTCTCTCTCTCTCTCTCTCTCTCTCTATCTATCTCTCTATCATTCTCTCTGTCTGTCTCTGCCTCTCTCTCTCTCTGGCTGTTAGCCCCTGGCAGAGCTGTGCTTAATTAAAATGGCCTTGTAAAGATGAGTGGTCGAGACCCCTGCCATTTGTTGGGTTTGGATTAAAAAGTTGCAGATCTCCCTCCCCTTGCCCTTTGCTTCTCTGTCAGCAGTACAATGCTGACCTCTAGTGGTGGCTTGACAAAACTACCAGCAAACTTGGGGTTAGCAAATAGCATTGGCCCTGTAGCCAGTAGTAGCATTGGCCCTCTTTTTCCTCATCTTACTCAGTAAATTGATAAGATGTAATACTGGTAATAATACTGGTGCATGAACGTACATCGCCTTTGTGGGAGATTATCACTGTATTGTCAGCATGCCAAGTGCATCATGGGAGTTGAAGTTCCGTTTCTTTTCCCCTGCTGTTAGACTGAAAGCTGGGCTGTCCGATAAAGTCCTACAGGAACAAGGCAGCAGGGCACGCAAGCTGTGGGGGGACAGGCTGGGGCTGGCAGACTTTGTCCAGTATGTTAACCTGCCCGTGACAGACATGCTCCGAGACCTGTTTGACATGCTCGACGAGGTACATCTTATTTAGGATCATTCATTAATGCCTCAAGATTTTTTTGTACTAGACACTTTGTACTTTGTACCTTTGTACCTCAGTGGACTTGCTGCTTAATTTTGTTGTACAGGTAGCTGTTTAATGACAATAAAATTCTTAAAGTCTTGAAGGATAGCTATTGCTTTGAGCATGTATGCAGTAAGCTTCATATATACATACAGAATATATTTGTATCCAGTAAAGTAAATTTAGTAAAATTTGTGGATGAGAATTATTAATGAAAATATGTCATAGTGTGAGTGTGTGATTTGTGAGATTTTCATGTTTCTACAAGGAACATCTAGTCTGAGCAAACTGCAGAATTTTCCAGATAATGTTATCTGAATGTTATCTGAATGTTTTTTGTGAGTTCTGTGTGCTCCCCATAGGGAGTCTTAGCACTGATAATCTGCTTTTATGTTTTTTTTCTGCTACCACAGGGTACTGGCCAGGTGGACCTTAGGCAGTACGTGATCGCCTTATCAATGGTCCACAAGCCCTTTAAAGGTCTGCAGACAATTCAGCTGGGTTTCCAGGTGAGTCTGGAATGACCCTACCCACACATGCATGTAGACGCACACACACACACACACACATTCAAGGACACACACACACAGACATACACACACACACACACACACACATTCAAGGACTTTGGTATGTCCTTGACCACACACCACACATCTCACACACACACACACACACACACACACACACACACACACACACACACACACACACACACACACACACACACACACACACACACACACATCACGCATGTACCTGGTCATGCTGTCTTTGTGTACATGCACATTTGCACACAGGCTTGTACATGCTGTGCAACTATGCATATGCACATATGGCGCCATAGCTGGGGGGATGAAACCCTTTAAGGAGAATACAGTCTTTGTAATTCTCAAGGGTAGCCTTCCTTAAAGCTGCTTTTCAGTGTCTTATGAGACCATATTGTGTTTGTCTGTGTGTGTGTGTGTGTGTGTGTGTGTGTGTGTGTGTGTGTGTGTGTGTGTGTGTGTGTGTGTGTGTGTGTGTGTGTGTGTGTCTGTTTGTGTGTGTGTGTCTGTCTGTCTGTGTGTATGAATGTCTGCACTTGGTAAACACTGGTCCCTTGGTAAACACTGTCCTCAAAGCCCATTTTGTGTGTGTGTGTGTCTGTGTCTGTGTGTATGAATGTCTGCTGTTGGTAAACACTGGTTAAATATTGTCATCAAAGCCTATTTTGTGTGTCTGTGTGTGCCTGTGTGTGTGTGTGTCTGTTTGTCTGTCTGTCTGTCTGTCTGTCTGCCTGTCTGTCTATCTGTCTGTCTGTCTGTGTGTCTGTGTGTCTGTCTGTCTGTCTGTCTGTCTGCCTGTCTGTCTGTCTGTCTGTCTGTGTGTGTGTCTTTGTGTCTGTGTCTTTGTGTCTGTGTCTTTGTGTCTGTGTGTGTGTCTGTGTCTGTGTGTCTGAATGCCTGCCCCTGGTAAACGCTGTGGCCATCGTGTGTAGATATTTGAGGCAGAGGAGGGTGGGGGTGTGACGGAGGAAGAGCTGTCGGTGATCCTCAGGACCTCTCGGGGCGTGGACGACCTGCAGGCTTCACACCTGTTCAGGGCCATGGACACCACACATCAGGGGCGCGTCACCTTCGGTAGGTCGCACTCCACATCCAAGAAAGAGCTCCTATGTCAGTCTCAACCATGCACTGAAGCATAACCCTCTCAGGCCACTTACACAGGGATGCAAAGGGCTCTAGTCTGGAAGTGGAACTGGTGGGAAATGACGTTTGAGGAGTCCATGGGGGAAAATGGACATAGTCACAAAATCATATTTTTCACATTACTCCCCCTACTGGTAGTTTCACTTAAACACCCAGCTTTTCAGAAGTAATCCTGTGAATAAATGAGCAAAGTCTCAAGCTTAGAAGCATTTTAAAATAGCATTTACAATGGTCCCTCGTTATTCGCGGGAGTTACGTTCTAAAAATAACCCGCGATAGGCGAAATCCGCGAAGTAGTCAGCTTTATTTTTTACAACTATTATAGATGTTTTAAGGCTGTAAAACCCCTCACTACACTTATACACTTTTCTCAGACAGGCAAAGTTCACACTTGCAAACATACAGCACTTCAGAGTCACACAGCTGACGGTGGAAGATTTATGTCAATTTTACAAGCTGAGCGCATTCTGTACTGTACAGGAGATTGCATGCACTAAAAAAAATCCGCGAAACAGCAAGGCCGCGAAAGGTGAACCACAATATAGCGAGGGACCACTGTACTTATAAAATCAAATAAAAAATCAAACTTATAAATTCCCTTTTTTGCATTTTGTGATTATGCCCATTTTCCACGTGGACTCATTTTTTTACTGGGTGGGATACTTATTGCCAAAAAAAAAAAATCCACACTGGAAGACTGGCACATGATTTCTATGTTTTTGCAGTTTTTGCACTACCTGACAAGATGTAAGTTAATTTATCTGACGCTTTGTCTACTAAATGCTCAGTCAGCAGTAAAGAAATGTTATCCATGATGTAAATACTGAACAATGACATTTCAGTCTAATTAGACTGAGATGTAGCAAAGACATGCCACACACTACTGCATTCTCCAAACAAGATGTATTTCCGTAGCAGAAGCAAAATGTAGGAAGAGACTTGCATTCAGGTTTGCCCAGGTATTCAAAAGAATCAGCATTATCGTGTCTGGCAAGCTTCCAGTTTGTCTTATGCATTATCAATCACTTAATTTATTTAGTTTGTTATGCAAAATCGCCATATAGCATGCTCTCACTACAAAACAAAACAATCTACCAACAAGTATAATAATAAAAAAACATTTTCTTATCATTTTTATACTGTTACCATTATTGTATCTCCTGCATCTTTGGCTGCTGCCCTTCTTGCCTTTTTAGGCATTAGGTTCTTCCCCTGTCTGTGAGAGACATCCCGTATCGTTAGTGTGTCAACACAAGCAGCCACCAGTGGCCAGTTGGTCTGACACAAATTAATAGGCTGCCTTATGTCCACTCTTCCCCATTAGGCATATGCTGCGTTGAACAGACGTTTTACTCTCCTGTTCTGTGGTACTGGGGTTTTCCGATGCATGAACTGTGATAAATAGCCCATACTTTGCTACTGAAATAACTTCAAGTAATACAATCATTGTAAGTCATCACATTTTACTCAAATTAAAGCAGAATACAATAGCTGCCTCTGACAAACCTACAGTATGGCAAACCTAATATGTTGCTTTGGCTGTAAAACTGTTTTATTATGCATGCTTAAGAAAGCCCAGTTGTCAGATTTCGTACAAAAATATAGTGCTTCCATCAAGTCAAAAATCAAATTGATTGTTTACCACTTGTGGCAAAATGTAGGCCTAAATATATTCCCCTGTGTGTCCGGTGCTATATTGATCTGAACAAAACAGTGTTTACTTGTCTGTGAGTTTTATGTAAACTGGCTTGGAGTTACATATCCTTATAAGCAATCTGACAGTCAGCTTGGAGATGAGTGATTGGGAATCTTAAAGGGGTCTAACAAACATTTTCTCCTCAAAGAGTTTGGCTGTTTACAATAGCAGTAGAAGCCAAGTTTACTTCTTGTAGAAGTATCCTAAGAAAAACAAGCGCAATCAGAGATAGCAGCCTGGTCCCCCGTATAGGCGTAGACACACACACACACACACACACACACACACACACACACACACACACACACAGACAGACACACACACACACACAGACGGACAGGGTCATTGCAATACCTGGTCAGTGCCTCCGGGGGACCAGGTAACAAGCGCAGTCAGAGATGGCAACCTGGCTCCCCTAATGGGTGGACTCACACACAGACAAACAGACACACACACAGATGGACAGGGTCACTGCAATACCTGGTCAGTCCCTCCGGGGACCAGTTAAAAAGCCAAATGTCCAGAGGCTACAGCAATATTGTGATCCTTGAACACTGTAATCTCATCTGATATGTTGAGGTTAAAAAGAGAGGCTGTTGGTCAGCCATTACTAATCCCTTCTCTAATTAATGTCACCCCAGAGCCCCCCACTTAGGTTACTGCATGATGTTACTGTACTTTGACTGTTTTTTATGCAACAGTGTGGCTGTGTGTCATGTCTGCCAGCCATTTTCACTGCCAAAGCCCCACAGCCTTAGTTGAAAGTTATGCACCTGCCACTGTGTGAAGGCCAATCATGCTTCACATTGAAGCTTGGCTCACACCTGTACACCTGTACACCTGTACACCTGTCATGTAACACAGGTGCTTCCCTAACCCCATTCGTCCATTCATGCACCAGAATGTGAATGATTTAGCTTCACACTTGGCTTTTGCGTTGCCGTATCAGTAATGCTTAGACCATCAAGAAATCAACAGTTAAAAAGAAAAGGGAGAAGGTTGCTATCCTGGCACGTTCTCTTGAATCTTAGGTGCATATGTTTACATGTTTCAGGCCCCCATGAAGTTTCCAAAATCTGATGATATGATTCTAGCTGAAAAACTCAAAAAAAAGCCTGCACATGGCATTATTATTTACAAAACAGCAATGCATTTGGCTGCTTCTGATGTGTAACTCCAATGCAAATCCACGCTGACATCCACACGTTTCCTTAATTTCCTTCGGGATCAATAAAGTAAGTCTACTCTACACTGTAGTTAATCTTTTGCCTTTTGGATGTTTTCCTTGTGCAGAGGAGTTTGAGCGGTTTGTGGAGCAGTGTCCAGACTTTGCGGATCGGTACCTCCTTGGCTCCGGGTCGACCCCGCCCAACAGTCCCAGGATCGAGGTGCCCCCCGTGGCCAGCAACGGTGTCTGCACAGACTTCAGCCCCCACGACCAGCACCGTCACACACACAGCCACGCCGCGGCAGACGACAAGAAGGTCAACTAGGCAGTTCTGTCTACGCTGCCTGTGCACGTGTGTGTGGGTGTGTGTGTGTGTGTGTGTGATTAGTGAGGGTTAGATGAAGAGGACTGAAATGGACATTGGTTTCCTAACCCTCTTTCATTATCCATATTTTATTTATAATGCATTTTATTTACAATGCATTTTAATACATATTTTGGAGAGCTGGATATTGGTTTTATTTTTTGGACATTTCACTTTTTTTCATCTTGGAGTTCTTTCATTTGTTGAAAGAACTGATGATTATGAATTTCAACAATATATGTTTTTATAAAGCTTTTTGACAGAGTACCAAGTATTTATTTTGGGAAAAAAAGCTTTTCCTCTATATTTATACAGATTTTGCTCAACTCAACAGGAAAAAAAAAAAAAAACAAGGTTGGGGTGTGGCACAAATGCATACAAATATCCTTTTTTTTGCATTTTTACCATGGTTGTACTGTAGGTACAACAGCATGGCCTTCTGGGAATTGTAGTTGCTGGGAGTGGCTCAAGCATGGCTGGGATATTATCCGCTTAAGTACTCGTTAGGTTACTTTATGTTCAGTCGCATTATTTTGTCATCGTGATCTGTGAGTTCTGTGGGCCTCTTTTCTAGCCAGGTAAACAGCCCTCATTGTAGCTCTTGAAAGAGGTTTAGAGAGAGTTTTTCCAAAATCTCCTGTACCTTCCCAACTTTCCCAGCTGGCTTTGCAACAGATGAGAAATGAACTAATGAAGGGGCCAGGGAGGGCTTGTTGAGCATGCCCGAAGAAAAAACATTCATACGCCAAAAGATATTAATGCCTGAAAGTTATGTGTGTCTGAATGGCTATTAAAATTGATTCCTGCCGGTGGCGTTTAAACATTCCTTCAGGCTCCCCCAAACTCGTATCGCATCAACTTATGTCATGCGGATGCAAGTTATATTAGGTAGACAGAAAATACATTGCATATCATAAATAATGGTTTCAATCATTACTGCTGGCTTCTCTTGGGTTTGAAGGCAGTTAAGGACCAAGGATCATTCCCTAATAGTCTTCAGAAGGAATAACTCTACCATTTACTGTACATGTTACATGCATTACGTTTCATAGTGTGAAAATGGCCAGAGGATGATTGTTACACCTCCAAGTCTCGGACTGATGTACAGTTTCCGATATTATAGTGCAGTACAGTCTTCAGACTGCTATACTGTCTCACATAGCCAATTCGCCTTGGGCTCATCTTCTACCCTGATACAGCAAATGCCAAATCGGGGGGGCTAAGATTCACATAAGAGTCCTGTTTAATCTGTTGATTATTTTTTGTCATAATCATTTTATTATTATTTTTTAGAATGCTCACCAGAACAGTTTTTTTTAAGTTGCGGAATGTGAACTGAACTGCTGTTTGAAACAAGATAATTTTTATTGGATGTAATTGTGTATTGTATTATTTTTCAGTGATGACAAAGACACGGTGGGGAATAAATATGTGACCGTATGAACTGAAAGTGAATCTTCGAGATTCTGTCATTATTTGGTTAGGCCGTTTCTTTTTATTCTTTTGGATGTAGCTCAGTACATGACATTATATTTGTCATTGTACATAATACAGTGACAATGGTTGGCAAACCTCAGGGTGCTTCATAATAGTAGATAATTGCAATACGTTCACTTAAAATAAATAAAATATTCATATTATTATTATAATCAGAATGAATTATATATTTGGCTACACTTTATTTTACTGTTCAATTAGGTACAGTGTAACAAAGCCTGTAACAATGTGTAACGTTATGTACTTAAACTTTACCACAGGGTTAGGGTTTGTGTTAGGTATGTACAGTGTAAGTACATACTATTACAATGTTGTTACATGTAGATACACTTTAAAAAAAAAGGAACCGCAAATGAAAGTGTTATCAACATTTTGTGATTTTTAGACATAAAAAAGGGCAAAAACCTCTCTTAAAATACCTTCAGGCAAAAAGCCATTCATTGCTGCAGGTCCACCAACCCAGGTCTCTGTGTGACGGTAGCTTGCCCTCTGTAACCAGATGGAGACGCTGGTGTGAGACTCGCTAGTCCTCTCCCTGACCTCCATACCTGTCCAACTCCAGCAGAGGGAGCTGTGCCCACAGCCATACACTTCTCGTGGCTCCATTGGCTACAGCCATTCCCACCTCACAGCTCCACTGGCGGGGTTAAAGACTCGGCTAACCGATCGCTCAGGTGGTCTTGTGCGGTCTCCAGCACTGGTGCATGCTAAGCATCTTTCTGTGTGTGTGTGTGTGTGTATGCTCTCCTGGGATCGTGTGCCTTCTAGGTACTAGAGACCTACCTGTAACAATCTCTTTTTCTCCTCTCTTTCACTGTGTATGTGTCTTTATGTGTGGTAAAGAATAACAGATCATGGTTAAACACTTCTGTTATGTTGGCAAGACAGGCTGACTTGCATCTGTTGAGCCTGCTGTTTGCCTTTCAGATACTGGAGATCTACCTCTAACAGTCATCATCAGTGACATAATTATATATTCTCTTTCTCTCTCTCTCTCTCTTTCTGTCTCTCTACATCTGTCCTCCTCTCTTTGTATGCGTCTGTGTGTGTGTGTGTGTGTGTGTGTGTGTGTGTGTGTGTGTGTGTGTGTGTGTGTGTGTGTGTGTGTGATATAAAGAATAGGAGCTCATGGTGAACACTTTTTTTTAAAATGTTGGTGAAGCTACAGACTGGCAGACCTTTGTTGAGTTATTGTTGAACTCCATCATGTACAGTAGACATTTCCAACACCCCACATCTTCTCCTGCCTCCGTTTCTCCTGTGCTCCAACACCCTACATCTTCTCCTGCCTCCGTTTCTCCTGTGCTCCAACACCCCACATCTTCTGCTGCTTCCATTCTCCCTGTACTGTCTTTTGAGGTAAACACATGATGTCACCCTTTTAGCGAATGCCCTTACGTAACTCCTTTCCGATGCTTCGCCATAGGGTGGCAGTAGCAGCTTCAGAATGAAAAGATGACACACCACACACAGACACACACACACACACACACACACTTCTCCTCTAACTCCATCTTTCGCTAACCTCCTGCCTCCATCAGCACCCCCCCCCCACACACACATACACCTCCAGCACCCCCTACAAACAGGCTGACAGGAAATGCATGACATCATCCCTCCTTTGCACAGAAATAGACACACAATTGATTCCGGCCATCTTGAAAAGTGGAGCATGTCACCACCTGTGTGTGCTTCTCTCTCTCTCTCTCTCTCACTCTCTCTCTATCTCCCCCCCCCTCTCTCTTTCTCTCTCTGTCTCTCTCTCTCTCTTTCTCTCTCTCTCTCTCTCTCTCTCTGCTCCATGTCTATCTTTCTCTTCTCCACTGTTTCTCTCTGTATGTGTGCATGTGTGTTCTCTCTCTCTGTCTCTCTCTTTCTCTCTGTCTCTCTCCCTCCCTCTCTCTCCCTCCCTCTCTATCTCTCTCTCTGTTGCTCCATCTCTATCTTTCTTTTCTCCACTGTTTCTCTCTGTATGTGTACATGTGTGTGTTTTTTCTCTGTCTCTCTCTCTCTCTCTCTGTATGTCTCTCTTTCTCTCCATCTCTTGTGGAGCCACTGGCAAATGATGATTTCATCTCCATATGAGGCACTCGAGGGCAGCACGGCTGAGTTGTTGCTCCGTTCAAGTGGGCCGAGCGTGCCACCTGTTTACCCCGTTATTAATTTACAGCCAACCCCATGCGCCTCCTTCAAGGAGCCTTTTCACCTCCGTGCACCTCCCTCAACCCTGCTCACTTCCTTCAAGGAGCCTTTTCGACTCTGTCACCCCCCAACCCCCACCCCCCAAACAACCCCGCACGCCTCCTTCAAGGAGCCTTTTCACCTCCACACGCCTCCTTCAAGGAGCCTTTTCAACTCCACACGCCTCCTTCAACCCCGCACGCCACCTTCAAGGAGCCTTTTCGACTCCGTCACCCCCCCACCCCCCAAACAACCCCGCACGCCTCCTTCAAGGAGCCTTTTCACCTCCATGCACCTCCCTCAGCCCTGCGCGCCTCATTCAAGGAGCCTTTTCGCCTCCACGCACCTCCTTCAACCCCATGCACCTCCTTCAAGGAGCTTTTTCGACTCTGTGTCCCCCCGCCCCCTCCCCACCCCACAAACAACCCTGCACACCTCCTTCAAGGAGCCTTTTCACCTCCATGCACCTCCCTCAACCCTGCGCGCCTCCTTCAAGGAGCCTTTTCGCCTCCGTGTCCCCCCACCACCCCCAAAACAACCCCACGTGCCTCATTCAAGGAGCCTTTTCAACTCCGTGTCACCCTGCCCCACCCCCGAATCAACCCTGCGCGCCTCCTTCAAGGAGCCTTTTTGACTCCGTGTCACCCGCCCACCCCCCACCCCCCAAACAACCCCGCGTGCTTCCTTCAAGGAGCCTTTTTGACTCCGTGTCTCCCCCCCACCCCCACCCCACCCTAGCCGCCCAATTCCCCCAACTCTCTCTCTCCCCGCCACGGCAAGTCAGGCATTTACAAATGCAAATAGTGTAATTGCAAACAGGGTTGACAAGGGTGGGGTCGTGGTTGGTGGGGGGCACTTAATAGCAATAATAATGGTAATGAATTTCTTCGGGGCGATTAAAATTGCAAGGGTGTGAAAAGCCACGCACGCAACCCCACCACCCACCCAGCCACCCCCAACAACCACCCACCCTGTTCACCACCTCTGCTTGCTCAGGGTGACACAGATGCTAAACACTGTGCCCCAAAACTGTAAAGGACGTCTATATTACACCAAGGATGCACACTCTGCTTGCGTCATATCATATATGGCCGTTAGATGCTGGCACCACACTGGCATGCCAGGGAAAGGGAGCGCTCGCTGCCAGAAAAGCATACGCACTTGTTGGAGACTCCACGTCACATGCCAGATGACTAAGCAGCTCTTGCAGTGAAATTATGCTTTCAGGCTGTGATTGTGTAAACTGACTGAATGACTGAGGTGGCAGTCCAGCTGATTAGAAAATCACACACCTATGCCTACTCTTGTCACTCAGCGTGCTAAAAATGTAATCGCTTTTTGCTGTCCTGCCAAGTCTACTGGCAGCATATTGGATCTGAGTCATAGCGGCTTCGGGAGTGCTGCTTTAGTTTCATATCTCAATCTCATATCTTTTCATTCATCTCAATACATTCTTATTTTCTTTCTATAAGCAGTACGGGACCTGTGATTTAAGTCGGATCCCGGCTGCTAAGACCTTTTGAAAGACTCTTGTGTCAATGGATTATCCTGTCTAGGTTGCTGTTGGAGGTAAAAAGGCAGACTTGACAGGACCGCACTGAGCTTAAATAAAGTCTGGTCTCTTTTGCCAGCTGCCCTATGTTGACTGTCAAAAGACCCAAATCAACCTTTTATTCTCAGTCATTTTAGTATTCCACCCACAGGATAAGTCATTTTCAAAATGGTGGATTTTAGTGGACCATTTCTATTTGACTGATATGAAATGACCAAGTAGACACCTTAAAAAGCTTATATTTTACATCAAATGGACAAAAAGGAAAATGTCTTATCCGCAGCCGCCTAAAAGCCCTAGTGCTTCGACATTACCACAGGCCTACAGTATGTACAGCTGACAATCATACATCCTGGAGGAGCTCATTTTAATGCAGACAGAAAGGAGTTCTGTTCTCGTGCAGATATGTACTTAACAAGAAGCTTTATATGATTTTCAGTGGCGATAAGAAGATGTGTTTTGTCAGTAACTATGGAAGCAAGGTTCACTGGGAATCAGTGAAATGAGAGTTATCACACCTTTCACTTGATATATTGTATGATAGGAGGGTGTCTGTGTCTGACAGGCAAAAATGGTGGGAAAGAGACAGAGAGCAGAAGTGGCTGATGTGGAAAACTAGCAGATGGCGCACATTACATTTCAAATGAACACAATATTTTTTTTTCTTTTTAAAGAAACTGAATCTTCTCAGACTGTTAAATGGTGCAGTGCGGAAGGGGCCATTCAGCTCTCTGGATGGAAAAGACTAATCTCGTCTACCCACCGTCTCTGAGCTTGTTACCTCAGATGCCTTTTCAAACAAATCAAGTTTTCGCTCAAAAAATTACCATCTGCAAACAGCCCACTGTGTATCTCTAAACCTCAAAATGTTCGTCCACTGGGCTGCTCGGATTAATATGATAATGAAGAAGAATATGTATGCTGAAATGTTCACATGTCCGCTACTTTCATCCCCCTCTCCCTGTCCCTCTCTATGTATAATTGCCCTTTCCCGCCGTTTGATGAGCAAGGCAAATTTTATTAAACTGCCGATATGGACTCGTCTCATTCTCTACGCCCGAGGCCGTTTTTCGAAAGGATTTCTGCATTCAGCCTACATTTGTGTATGTGAGTGTATGTGTATGTGTGTGTACATGTGACTCTCCATATATGCAAACATTTCTGTCAAATCTCCCGGCACCTGTCAACGGTGGGAGTCCAATAAGCCACAGCGGCGATAAGCCTCGGCGTCAGGAGGCAGAACTAATATTATTTGTGCGCCGAGGAGCGTTTATCTGTCACGGGCTCTGAATTGATGGTTTTGTGTCACTTTTGTTTAATAATGATGTCGCAATTGCAATATGCCCAGTGGCTTGGGCTCTATTAAAGTTCAAAAGATTATCCAAATTAAAATCTCATTTGCAATATTGCTTTTTGCCTATATTTTGACTGGAGGTGCGGGACTCTGCTGTTGGATATGATATTTCTCCACTTTTTGAGATCCAATTAACATTCTGGTGTTCGACACGCTGAAATGATGGCAAATATTACTTAGATTGCTTTGCGGTGCTGCAGTGCATAAAGAAAGTCTGATAAGTTGGCAAACTTAAAACTTGTGCTCCATATCTTAGTCGTCAGGCCAAGAAATCCAACTATCATCCTTTAGTTACAGTGGCTGACAATATTATGAGATGTTGAAATCAGTATAACTGTATGAGAGGCCTGTGTTGGATTCCATCGCCATGGCGATGAGCCTGCACACTGTTTGATTTAAACTAGTGCATCACCTAAAATGATGACTTGTTCAGTGACTGTGTGAAATGCTGTTTTTTGTGTTTGTGTTTTTTTTTTAAGTCAAGATGTATTGTGTGCCAGCAGTTAGTGAATTAAGACAAATTCATGCTTTGCTAATGGTGATAATTTTGCTTGCTGCAGCTTCTTCAAACTGCATAAATATGATTTTACAGCCCTTCTGTGCCACTAATTATCCCACTGCACCATTCGGCTTGTTGACGATAAGTCATTGTACTGTAATTCATTATTTGCCTTGTGTTGGCATCATAAGTAGATGTAGTATACATTTTATTTCGCTGGGTATTTTCGGTTCATAGGGAGACAAGTCACTATGGATTCACATTGAATTTTAGTGTTACTGGTTAGTCTTGGGACATATTTAAAGAGAAAAGAACTACACATGGCTGGGTTTTCTGCGAGATATGCCTGTAAGTTTAGTGGTACACGTTTCAAAGGAGGCACCGCAATCTGTTGTGGTGTTGTACAGTGAATGGAGGCGACAGAGCGAAAGGCAGAGAGGCGAGAGAGGGAGGGAGAAAAAAGGGAGGAAAAAATAAAGGTAGAGAAACACCTCGCATGTGTGAAGAAAGACACTTCATACAGTGCCTGTCAGACACCATCTCACACTCTTAATCAAATGTGTAACTTGCCTTACCTTCCCCACCGCCACAGAAAGGAGGCCGCTTGTGTACACCCGAGCTGTGTTAACAATAACCTGCAGTGCCTCAAGGGAAATCTCAGACATTAGCGCAGTTTAAGACTGATTGTGCGCACGCAGAAGGAGAAACAAAGGAAAGGGGGGAAAAAAAACAATGTGCCTCTAATGAGTATTAAGAATCGTCTGGGAACAGAAATAGTTTGTGAGGAATTGTATTAGACTGTAAATAACAGATGTAAGCAATACATGTTTTCATTAATCTTAAAACCATTTGAGAAATATAACTATTCCTTAGCTGACATCTCCAGAAACCCAACATCATCAATATATATGGAGGCGGATGACCATGATAAAAGTGGTTGCAAGGGAATAATTGTGCACAGAGAGACATACAGAATTAATTGTCATTAACACAACTTAAAGGGCCATACTTTGTGTCCTTACAACACAGCATCAGTAGGGTAAACCAATCCAATCCAATCCAATCCAATCCAATCCAACGCTTGCACAGCACACTCATGGAAAAGAGGGGAGAGAGAGAGAATAATTATCTCTTGCTGATAACAGTTGCTTAGAGTATTTGAGAAGCATGAGAAAGCAGAGCATACACACACACACACACACACACACACACACACACACACACACACACACACACACACACACACACACACACACACACACACACACACACACACGTCTACTATGCACTAGGGCTGGAGACTGCACAAGACTAACATTCCTCCATCGGGCTTTCAAACTACTTCTCTTTTTGGGTTTGATAGAAACCTGGTTTCTCAGCCCCCTCTACAGCTGAGCTGCTATCTTATTTCATTAGACCCTCACAACATCCCAGACCAACAGGCCTAGGGATGAGCTTGCAGACAAGTACAGCTAATGTGTTTGTGTGTGTGTGTGTGTGTGTGTGTGTGTGTGTGTGTGTGTGTGTGTGTGCCTGTTCTGTAAATGCCACCCGCAGTGCAGAGTGAGTCATATACAAAGGAAGAGCCAATTGAGCATGGCAGCCATTTGCTGTGTGTCTGCGTCTGTGTTTGATGAGGTTTCTGTGTAAATGAGAAAAGGTGACGTCTCTCTCTGTCTCTCTCTTTATCTCCCCCTCTCTCTCTCTGTCTCACTCTTTCCCTATCTCCCTGCCATTTTTTCATTATTAAAATGAGAAATGGAGGCAGATGGGCATCTCTTTTGCTCCCCCTTTCAGTTTGTGTGTGTGTGTGTGTGTGTGTGTGTGTGTGTGTGTGTCTGTGTGAACCTTCCCCCTTGAGCAACTTATTTTTTCCTCTTTCATATGAATGATGATGCTCATTTTATCTCTGCAGTCAATCCCATGGTGAGGCTGAATGTTTTATTTATAATGAATGTGCAAATGTGTCTCTTTTCTCTTTGCCTTCCTGAAAGAGTGAAGTGGTCTGAGTGGAGTAAAATACATGGCAACAGTGGAAAATGAGTCAACAGATTCGCCTACACAAAGCTTTGTACTCTTACTATGTCCTCACTGCTAAAGAGCACAAAGACACTCTAAATCGAAGTAATCTATTCAATATGTTATTCTATTTTGTTATATCCTATTCATCTTGATTGAGCCTTAGTTAATCCTTTACATGTCCACCTCTGTGCAATTCTATTGATTTGTCTGTCTGTCTGTCTGTTTGTCTGTCTATCTATCTGTGTCTGTCTGTCTGTCTGTCTGTCTGTCTGTCTGTCGTACACATCTCATATATCAGTACTGTGCTATAATCCAGATAAGTGAGCCATGGCCTATTGCAGGGTGTTGCTGTGAGAGGTACTAAATGCCCCTAGGCCGGCTGATGCTGAGGCTGGGGTAGGGAGGGCCTGCTGTGTTGTCCCAGGGTGCAGTGCGACAGCGGGGGCAATTGATTGTTAAAGACCCCCATGCTGAACACAAGATCCCACCCACAGCAGGGAGGAGATGAGTCATGGAGCGCTCTACCTTCAGGTGGAGGGAAGAGAGATGGAGGGGGAGAGAGAGAGAGACGGAGTGGGAGAGATGGGGGGGGTATAAAACGACTGTAAAGAGAGACAGAGAGGGAATGTATGGTAGGAGAGGAAAAGATAAATTACAGAGGAATGTTGTAGAGAGAGAGAGAGAGAGAGAGAGAGATGGAGAGTGAGAGAGAGTGAGAGAGAGAGAGGGAAAGAGACAGACAGACAAGAATATACCTAAGATCCAAGAACATGGAGGATGGATAGAAGCAGGTTGGAGGCTGTGAAGAAAGTGAAAAGCCAACTGAGAGGAATGGGATGAAACCAGAAAGCAGACTGAGGATGAAAGGCACAGATAGATAGATGGATGAATGAAGGGAATGACAGAGGGAGAGAATGAGGAGGAAAGTAACAGGGAAGGGTTGGGGTGGGGGTGGGGGTGTTAAGGGTGGCAGTGAAGGGGCGGATGAGTCATCACCGTGTTCCTGGGATTCTATTTACAGCCAGCGGCCGCGTCCTGATTGGGCGAGGGCTTGGCACACAGCAAGAGCCAGCCCTCCCTGTTTAGCAAGCAGAAGCAAATCCCCACAACCACCCTGCACCCGCTGAGATCTTCCACCCCCGGCCAGGCTAAAAATGGACACCGTTTACACCAGAGGGTGGTGGGAAGGGATTCCCAAAAAATAAATAAATAAGACAAAGTGACAGCTACGCAACAGGATTAGCATTTTTGGAATGCTGATATTCATTTAATACATGTTTCAGGAATCAACCGTATCATGTATCAGGCCTCTTCTTCTGAATGGCCATATATGAAGGACATCAATAACTGTCAACAATTGCATTGCCACAGACATGGAATGACACAAGCCTGTTCTTCTCATGTGGTTTTGTCGTGATTGTGTGTGTGTAAGTGTTTGCTGTGGAGATGGTGCTAGAGAACTTGTGGTTTTGTTGTGATTGTGTGTGTGTGTAAGTGTTTGCTGTGGAGATGGTGCTAGAGAACTTGTGATTTTGTTGTGATTGTGTGTGTGTAAGTGTTTGCTGTGGAGATGGTGCTGAAGAAAGAACTTAATAAGTGCATATTGTTGTTTTGTGTAGTGCTACCAAAGTGCTTTGAGATGTCAGTGAAGGTGAGACCAGAGAACACTGTCTGTGTGAAAGTTTTCTTTTCCTCCTTTGTAAAAGAAAGAGACATTGTGTAGCTGCTGAGTAACCAGGAGTGTGTTTTGTGCTTTGAGTTGATGAGAGAGAGAGAGAGAGAGAGAGAGAGAGAGAGAGAGATAGACAGACAGAGAAAATGTGATCTCTTCTGAGAAGAGATACGTCTGTTACATATAAACCTGGAGTTGTTCTGAAAAATAAAGTCTTTTGTTCTGAATCTGAAATAAAAACAATAACTTCTTTCTTCCACAACACATCCCCACTACGACCAATAGTTCATCTGAATTAGTGACAACGACATAGACACAAAGCAATCACTACAGCAAACACAGGCCACCACACAAAGGATTGCCTTCACTCCTGTTCACGCGAAATGTCCTCGATTGCCCATCACTCTTCCATTACAGCTTACAGCAGACACACATGAAGATATTTTACTGTGAAACTACGACACAACGCTAGTGCGACGGGGAGGAAGGGGCTTCTTCTGAAGAGGGCTGGATGGTTTCTACTTTGGACAGGGTGACAGGCACTCCTGCCTCACCAGAGATGGGGGTTGGGGGTTTGGTGACTGGGTCGGAGGGGGCTTTACCCCCTCTGTTTCCTCTCTTCCTCTCCCTGCCCCTGTCCTTGGGGGGAGGAGGGCTGAGCGTCTCGTCTTTGCTGGAGCCTCTGGTGAAGGCCGAGGTGAAGAGGCTGCCAGCCACCATCAGGCCGCCCAGGCAAAGCATCGCGGCCCCGGCCTGGATGCTCACCTGGAGCCCCTGGTTGAAACGGACCGCCTGCCGGTCCACGAAAAGCAGCTCCCCCTCGCCGAAGGCCTCGATGCGGGTGGGGATGGTGCAGCCCACCACGAACACCACCAGGCCCATTAGCAGCACCAACATACCGAACACCAGAGAGACCTGAGAGAGAGAGAGAGAGAGAGAGAGAGAGAGAGAGAGAGAGAGAGAGAGAGAGAGAGAGAGAGAGAGAGAGAGAGAGAGAGAGAGAGAGAGAGAGAGAGAGAGAGAGAGAGAGAGAGAGAGAGAGAGAGAGAGAGAGAGAGAGGATAAATACACCACATGGATTGGACTAAAAAATCAATAAAATCCAGCAGGGCTTACAACTTGGACTTATGCAATGCCCAAAGTGAATTATTTATATATAAGCCCCTTACGTCTCATTGGACTTCTACTGTTTAAGGTGAGGTGACAATATTAACAGCAGTGTTACAGTAGATCTTGTGACTAATAATGTATGTGTATGTGCGTATTACTGTGTAAGTGTAGGCCTATGTATAGAAAAATGTCACGAGTAAAATGCCAACAGTTTAGGTTCACAAAGTAATCTTATAATTGATTGATTGGTTTAAGTCATTTTTGAGAAAAGGTTTACTTATTTCCATTCCTTAAATGTAAATAGTTTCTGAATACTTTCTGTGTTTTTTATTCTTCTTTGACAGTAAACTGATTATCTTTGGGGAATAGATAAAAGACAAGACATGACCTAGCATTCAGGGGTGGCATTTATAAAAATGTAACTATTTTTATTACACCAAAAATCAAATTGATTGAGAATACATTATATTCTCAGTATATTATCACAATATATCAATCGGCAAATAAATAATTATTTAAATGATTTTTTTCATGTTATCATGTCTGTGTAATGGAATGGGGCCTGTGATCCACTCACCTTCCAGAGTCCCGAGCTCAACCAGTGTGGCGATCTCTGGGTCTGAAAATCCTCGTGGCGCTCCCACACCGAGGCCGTGCACTCCTCGTAGAAGTGGTGCAGGTACGAGCGCACGCCATACTTGTGGCAGCCTGACGTCTCCCTGGGGTTCTGAGCGCGCTCCGACTGTTCAGGCCCGCAGATCTCGGAGCACGAGGCCATCCTTAACACCTGTGGGAGCGGGTTACAGGTGTAACACCTGTGGGAGCGGGTTACAGGTGTAACACCTGTGGGAGCGGGTTACAGGTGTCACAATGTGCTGGGCAAAACCAGGACTGGGCATAAGGCCAACATTGTAATTTTTTATATCCTTGGTAAAGTTGGTGAGTTGTGTTTTGAATTGAGATGGCAAAGAAAATAGAATTGCAAAACAATGAACTTTTGCACGACACCCACGGTCTACAGCTTAGTAAAAAAAAGATGTGAATTCCTGCACACTGCTCATTCCGCAAGCAAGATGTATTCATTTCTGAAATGTTGGAAAATAAAATCTTGCTTGCGGGATGAGGAGTGTGCAGGAATTCTTTTTTTTTTTTACTGAGCTGTAGACCGTGGGTCACCTCCAACGCACGTCCTTTAGAGGTGTACAAATGCTCATTGTTGTGCCATTCTATATCCTTGACATCTCAATTCCAAACACATCTCACTCATCACAAATTCAGCTGAAATTCAAGCTTTTATTCACAAGTGTATTCTTCATCATGCCAAGCTCTGGTTACAACTCACCCACACACACACACATACAAACACACACACACACACACACACACACACACTCTCACCCCCCCCCCCCCCCCCCCCCCACACACACACACACACACACATGTGATCAAATAAGCAAACATGGTAAACATCCACCTTGAACAAATGCAAATTATGGGTAAGGGAAACATTTCTTCATTCTCAAAATGTAACCAAATGAACAAACACAGTACACATACACCTTGAAAATGCCCCAATGCATAAACACCCAACCAAATTCAACTTCTTCTCAATGCAAACATTCACAACCCATTCTGATTTCCTCAGAGAGTGCGTTTTAACAAATGAAAATTATGGGTAGGCATTGTGTGTACTTGTGAAGGTCTACCACTAACTAGACACAGTGATGACAATAAAAGGACCAAAACACAGGAAGATGTTTTTACATTACATTACATAACAATTAGCTGACGCTCTTATCCAGAGCGACTTACAGATTTTTACAGGGTTTCAGTTACAGTCCCTGGAGCAGTGTGGGGTTAGATGCCTTGCTCAAGGGCATCTCAACCATGGGTAGGACGGGATTCAAACCGGCAACCTTCTGATCGCAAGACCAACTCCCTAACCACTAGGCCACAGCTGCCCCCTTTGTTTTGTTTTGTTTTGTTTTGTTTTGTTTTGTTTTGTTTTGTTTTGTTTTGTTTTGTTTTACTGTTAAAACCCCAATTCCTCAATAGCTTATGGTTTCTAGTATGTGACTGAGAGGAAAATGAAAATATATTTGGTAACATTTTCTATGAAGCTTCTAATCACAAGACTCTATAAACACATTCATAAAGGCATTATAATGCTATGCCGTAAGCCCTATTCCAACTTTAAGTTACACAATGCATCCTTGGTTATACTGTAGAGCTTTACCTGCCTATCGATGCAGTCATGAGAATGTATAAAGAGTTATGAATACTACTTTCAATCATTATTAAGCTTTATGAAGGCATTATAACCCTTTATGAGGGTATAGAGTCTAAAGAATACAAGCTTCATAGAGTCTAAAAAATACAAGCTTCATAGAAAGTGTTACCATGTATTTCTTTCCATAGCCATTAGATGAGGAGCGAAATGAGTCAGATACTGTTAAAAGGTTGCACACTTGGAGATGTTTTTAACAGTCACTGGGTATGGCCTCCTATCATCTCTGTCTGGGTGTTTTTTTATTCCTGAGAGCTCTCTAATTTGACTGCTAGCTATGCATTTAATGCTTGTGTCATGACAGACGCGCTTTCAGTGGGCTTTCAGTGTCATTTCAATCTTCCTGCAAAGATACTTGTGTTTGACAGCTGACTAGTGCCTGCCTGGCCACCCACTGATGAGTCACCTGCGTGCGTAACCAACCACACACACACACACACACACATTTGTGTGTACATGGACATAATGTTTGTCACGCATAGCAAAAAGAGAGAGGGAGGACAGAAAAATAGTGATGCTTAAGGTGTCCCTAACAATTCTGTCAGACCACAGCAGAACATAGCCAATTGCTTTATCATGAATTTATAAACCTGGCTACAATGGAATGATAAGTGATTAAATACAATATGAGGAAATGGTGTTACTGCAGGTGGATATTATGTGCAGTAATAGAATGAAAGAGGCATTGGTAGGCCTCACCTTCAATAGGCAGCACCTGATAACAGGTACGGTAATCTGGCTCCTATGTAGTAAGCAACAAAGTTAGCATGAAGCATGAAAGAATAGAAGGAGGATTGAGATATTGACTGCTGGTGACGTTTTCTGCCTGTTTTTGATATTTACCAAAGATTCCACTCTTGTAGTGACGACAATTAAATGAGTCATCAATCTATTATGTGGGGAAAGGGGTAATTTAAAAGCATATTAATGGTTGAAAATGTGCTCTTAAATGCTTGGAGTAGTAAAACGATAAGATAAATACCGATAAGTGTCATACTGACATTCATAGAGAAGCACCAACACTGATTTTGTTCCACCGTAAATTCACAAGCCAGTGACATGGTTAATGTACCGTCATATTGTAGCTGGCGACATGAAAAAGATGCATATGCAATTAAAAAATAAAACCACTCCCGTCTTGATGTTCGCACCGAATCCAGTGGCAGTTAGTCTCTGAGTGTTCCTAACAGCTGCCATCTTGAAATCACAGAAATTCAGATATCATGACTCGATTATCATGTAAATACGTATCAACACCATCGGTTGCTATCCAAGGTACTGAACGTGAGTACGGTCTTCTCTGATCCTACACGCTGACAGTTGTAACGTTAAAAACATTAATCCTAAACAGTAGTATTCGAGGACTACCACTATTCTTGCTAATAGAACAGAACAGAAGAGCAATATTATTCTAATAGTTTGTAATCCGCTATGTAGCCTGCAATCGCATCCTCTCTCGCAACGTGCCTTTCAAAATGATCATATGGCTACGGCTGCACATCAAAACCAGCTACGTTTATTAAGAACCACATATTCATCCTCCGAAGTTTCAAAGCTTCTAAAATTCTGTCACACAAAATTTCTTGCGAACATACATCAACTACCATGAAGCCTGGTGTTTACGACCAAACACCCCTCACTGCCCTTAGCTCTTCCTTTTCGTTCATATTCATTTCTATCAGATGCTCTTTAACAGCTTTAACAGCTTTAAGCGTTGACTTAACATTATAAAGAAAAATGTACACATAGGGCAGTTAAAAGCTACCATACCCAGCTTAGAGTGACCGATTCCTGCCGTTTCCTCACGCGCGTCCCATGACGTCCCGCTGCCACTTTTCCTCACGTCCAAAGTTTACGCTCAGTAGCGCCACACTACGCAGGCGCAATTGTACCAACTGCACAGTGACGGTTGTGGAGATAGATTTGATGTCCATGATGTAAAAACAGTTGTCCAAAACTGGGATTGGCAGCTCCACCACTTCTGGGAGCCCTTTTATGTTACATGGATGCCATTACAAAATCAACTCGTACCTTTAACTGGGTTTACAGGGCACTGGTTTAGATGAGTGGTTAGGGGTGTTAGTTTATTTTTTAAAACATACATTTGTATGCAAAATCGAATCCAGGGAAATATTTCCCAAATATAGCGTAGCATTTGAGTGAGGAAATTTGGCTAGACCCTCTGTAGCGCACTTACCCTACTGCAGGCTACGTCAATGTTCAAGGGCATTTAACGTTTGAATGCATAACATCTCCCATGATCAAATTAATAAAAAATACTCAAATTACAGAGTTCTTTGAAATCAAACTTAAACATTTCCAGCCTTAATTTACAAGTGCTGATCAATTCTATTCTCTAGCTGATGTAAACATTAAATTAGTATAACTCCATTCAAGTCAAGCAGGCCCCAGACCACATCAACAAATCATAATTACGGGGTTGCATTAAACTAACTGCATTTCAACAAGAATACCCCATTCCCACATGTAGTCTTCCTTGCAGGCATTTGCCAGGTCTGACGTGGATGTTCTGTAAAAAATTGACTGCCTTGGGGCCTGCACTGTAGTAAGAAAATGGAACAGACAGCAGACTAGCAAACCGTAGAGAGCCCATGGATCCACATTGCTGCCTAGCAGTCTGTTTGTCTTAAATATTTCAGTGCATCCTGAGCGTTTATAATTTATGCCAAGTAAATTTCTTGACATGGTCTAAGGGAACACTTCCAGAACTGCTTTACTAAACTTGCATTTTCGGCTCCTGTGACTAAGTATTGTTTTCGGACACCAGTCATCTAGGGAAGTTCCCATCCAAGAAGTTGGATGACAAATAAGAGTTACCTCATTTCCTTAATGGAAACAAATATGGTCTATTTCCTGGAAGTTATTTCTTGTGACAACATACAGTATGGTGCATAAAAACCCTAAATGTAAAAGTTTTCAAAAAGGAGCAGTGGGGATGTGGCCAACATGTCATAACCCAGTGTGCACTTTTGAGTATGGTTCAGTTGTAACACTTCATATGAACCATTATTTTGGTGCCAGTAGTTAGTAGTAGTAAGAAAGGACCATCATGAGCTATTTCTTCCAATTAGATTTGTAAGGAATTGGAAGATTCAGTGGGTCTTATACAGAGTTAAGTTGATCTGCTACAGATGCCAATTCAAAAGACAACTACACAAGGCCATTTAACACTGAGATATTATGTGCTGAAATGCTTCAAAATGCTTGATTCCTGATGACATTAAAACAACAGAGTAACACGATCTAAGTTTCTATTTGTGAATATTACGCACAAAATCAGACTTAGATGGAACACACGTTGCATTATGGGGAAAGCTGTTATCCTCTCAGATAGTTTATGTGTATAAAAATGCACACACACACTGCCCCTGCATGCTATACAGCTCTCTCCACACTCGTCAACTATCCCCACAGTCCAAGACATGCAATGCAAGTCACTCAAGTGCCAGAGAGAGTTGTCACACTGACACTGAGGTCACCCCTTGAGGATTTCAGTTGCATATGGTGAAGGCACATGAGTTATTCCCAAAGTCTACATTCCTGTGCTCCTATTTGACCTGAGTGACCTCTTAGCTTCTTAGCAGTGGGATGAAGCGCCTGGCTGAAGCGCCTAGTCAAACATGTTGTAGGTATAATAGTGGTAATGCTTTTATGTACTTTCTTAATAAGAAGCAAAATATTTAGTCACAAGGGAGGTGTTATGAAGTCAATTTCCAGTCTAAACTCAGTTCTGACAGAATATGTAGTTGCTACCTTTTGGCTTTGTAAGGCAGAACAGCTTGGAGTACACATATCATGTCAGCAGGTGATGGAGACCTATCTAGTCTCCACCATGGTTCAGCAGGAAATGCCTCTTAACACACCTTTGACATCAAGGGCATGGGCTCAGACCTCCCACTCAAGCTGCAGCTGTGGCTGAGGTGCTGGGTGGTGAGGCAGTAGTGTGTTGGGCAACCAAGAGTGTAGTGGTAAAATCAGAGGTGGGTAAGCTATGAACGTGGTGATCATGGTGAGGTGGATGCACGGTGCAACCAGATGTTTTAAAAAGACATGCAAAACATGTTTGAACAGTGCTTTTTTTAGTGGTCTCTAGTGCACATATAGATGACAGTGTGATTTTGGAATGTTAGAAATTGTGTTTAGTACATAAATATTATAGGGTGAATAAACTGTACTGATGGTGGATAAACTCTGTTCAGAGGTGGGTAAACTCTGTTTACTTGCGTTTATCCCCCACTACATCCCTGGTAGCAATAGAGTGCACCATCTTTGGGTTCCCTATGTTAGTAACACCCCTTGCACTGCCAAGCTTTCTGCTGAGGCCCCATCTTGACCATAAAGGACTCACACGTTGTGGTTGTGGTGGAGAAGGTGAGGCAAAACATTTATGTTTCCAAGTTACACTATTTCAAACTGGTCTATTGCACACAGTGCTTCAAGCTCAGCAACCACAAAACTGAATGACAAAAAATGCTTCCTTCGCTCAGCTGTGTCAGAGACTTGGGGGCTCTGAGGCTAATGCGCTCCCACAGTTGCCACAGCTGCCAGACTGAAGTGTGGTCTCCTCTTGTTGACAGTTCTGAAAAGTGGGGGGTACGCAGGCGTAGGTTGGCAGCAGGCATCCAGGCTCCTGCTGTCTCTCCGCCAGGAGGCGGCCAGCTTGTCATCAGTAAGTGTAGAAGCAAAATTTATTTATGTAATGCTTTTTACAGACAAGACAGTCAAAAAGTGATTTACAGTGGCAGGATTATAAAAGGCTAAAAATGCAGTATCACAGTCAAAACAGACACAAAGTGCTTCACGGTGGCAGTATTGTTAAAAGACTAAGAACACAATATCACAGTAAAACATACTAACAGGAAATAAAGTATAGGTTGTGCATGTTAGCCAAAAGCTAGTTAAAGAAGATTAATCTTTAGCTACCTTTTAAAAGATTCTTCAGAGATGGCAAACCTGAGATTGCTAGATAGGATATCTCACAATTTAGGCTGAGCTGTCTCAAATTCATGACCACCACAAGTTTTTAAACAGGTGCGTGGGACAGACGAGAGCTTCTGAATTATAGACCTAAGAAAGTGTGCTGGTGTGTGGGGGTGAATTAGGTCTGCTAAATAGGCAGGTGCCTGGCCATGCAGTGCTCTATACATTATTGTGATCAGTGTCATCAGCAAACACTGATCACCGTTTCTTCAGCTGTCCAGTTGCTTAGGCTCAGCGAAGTAGGTCTCGAACGACACTTCTCCAAGTTTTGCTGGTTCTCCAGTGCTGTGCATTTATTGTGGTAGTGGTTGTTTTCAGCTGGCCAGCAGTTGAAACAGTGGCTGGCCCCAGGCTTCCCATACGCACTGTGGGCTTGGTGGTATGCCCAGTCTTCCTCACTTGGTCTTGGAGTGACTGTGGTCCCCGGACACTCAGTAAACACAGTAGTATACAATGCCAAACATTAAACAAGGAACAGGCGACACATTGAGCAAGGCCTGATACAAGGTTGGGCAAGGCTGTGTGCATATGAATGTGCATAGCCCTGCATGTGTGTGTATGTTACAGTGCAGAAATGTAAAGAGCCTGGCTACTCTCCATAGACATGTGTTTATACCTATGGATGGATGGGTACTTCATGTACATTTTAAAACTATTAGGTCTGTCTTCAACCCAGTCTTGGCTGATTGGAAATTGGTTCAGGCAAGTCGCAGCCTGGTGTAGTACTATAGCAAAATACAAGATTGAGCTACTGTACTGCACTGTACTGTACTGTGTGTGTGTGTGTGTGTGTGTGCGTGTGTGTGTGCGTGTGTGTGTGTGTGTGTGTGTGTGTGTGTGTGTGTGTGTGTGTGTGTTTGTGTGTGTGTTTGTGTGTGTGTGTGTATGTGTGTGCGTGTGTGTGCTACAATTGGAAAAGAAATCATCAATATTATCATGTATTTGTCTTATATGTGTGTGTTTTGATGAGGATATGCCAGCCAGGGAAAGGGTAGGCTAACAGCCAACTTGTCATCTCTTGTGTCTTATAGCTTATCCCCCTGCTAGAGTCACCCACCTTTTCTTTATGACATTCATTTTTTAAAGCGTTGGCCTCTTATGCGTACTCTCTTCCTCCATGTGTTTTTCTTTTATTCTGTTTTTCAGTTGTTGGCTTTCAGTACTTCTGTTTTGTCTTCCTGTGTTCCCTGTTCTTAGTTTAATTCACCAAGGAAGACACAGAGGGAAAAAAAGAGAGAGAGAGAGTGAGAGAATGATCTCCATGGTTACACATACTGTCAAAACATGCTGGAGAATGGAGTGAGATATTGGAAAGAAATGAGACACCTCATAAGGGGAGAGAGAGAGAGAGAGAGAGAGAGAGAGAGAGAGAGAGAGAGAGAGAGAGAGAGAGAGAGAGAGAGAGAGGGAGAGAGAGAGAGAGCATGTGTTTTTTTGTCTTAGCCTAGTTTTTAAGCGGACATTTTTGTTAAACAGGTTATAATTAGAGCCCTGGTGCGTGATTTAAGTTAATTCACCATGATCAAACTAAATAATCATAAAAAAAAAAAAATCCACCACCTTCTCTAATTCTTTTTTCTTCTTCTCTGTATGTGTGTGCGTGTATGTGTGTGTGTTGTGGGCGTATCGACTGAACAGGTCATATTCAGGAAAGACTGTGTGAGTGGCCTCCTTAATTAGATTCATGAACAATGCTTCTGCTTTTGCACACTGGTTATATGCGACTTACATGCCCCATCGAGAGACAGAGAGAGAGAGAGAGAGAGAGAGAGAGAGAGAGAGAGAGAGAATGTAGCTTAGCTGTCTCAGGGTGAATGTAAAAAATATCACATTTTTACCTAGGTAATACAAAACATGCATAACACAGACAATTTCTCAAATGAGGAGGGAGTCAAATAAGATTGTGAATATTTAACCTAAAGACTCATACATCCTACATTCCATTCTCAGACGTGCTGTGATGGGGTAGGCCTATGCTTTTTCTATTGTTATCTTTATGCCTAATTGCCATGTGTCCTGTTTACTTCTTGTATACAGCCTGGTTAAAATATCAAAACAAGGCAACAGACTAATTCTCGTCCATAATGTTTCAGATGTGCACAAAGCAGAATCCAACGTTGAGCTGGAATGTCACTTTAGAAACACAATAACACAATAACATACTCATTACACTCTACACATTACATACTCTATTATTACAAAGGTACTTTGCAAACTACATTGCACGTCCCACTCCATGTGTACATACTTGTCTTGTACATTACGTTCTATTTGTATATTTTGTCCCACTTGTATATTATGCGCCTATATGTATATTATTGCCTATATTAGGTGCCTATATACATGTATATTGTTGTCTCTATTGTACAGAATGTGTCTATATGTTTCTATTTGTCTATTGAATGTGTACTACTATGTCTATATGTTAAATGTATAAAGAGCTAACATCTACAATTCCTTATGTAAGTATACTTGGCCAATAACACTGATTCTGATTCGGATAACTGTGCATAATTTTACAGGATAGGTATCTGTTGTTGCCTAAACATGGAACATCTGAAGCACGTAATTTATTTTTCTACATATGAATAGTCTGGCGCCACACAGTAGTATTTGACAGGTGAAGTGAAAAGGTGGTGAGATGCCATTACCTAAACATTCTGGCTTGCATTGACGCCTATGCACTATAATAGATCTACGATATTAAACAAACACGTTGACAAAGGATCGACCATGTTGTACCTAGTAGGGTAACACTTATCAGCACAGCGTGTTGATTCACTCTTCTTAACGCCTTAAATACTTGGTTTTCATGAAAGGCCAAAAACGCATTTGGCACACTCTGGTCTAGCCAAACATTCCCTAGTCTCCCTCTGCTTCTCAGCTGCAACCTTATGACTAAAATGCGAATGAAGACAACTGCTCGCTCACAAATAATCTCTCTTTCAGAATCGACAGTTGAAGGGCGAGCACCAAAACTGTGGGGGCGAGCATTGAGCGTCGGAGTTTCACGGCAAATGTGGCCATTATGTCTGCAAGCTATTGAAGCGCAAATGCTATCATCACCGGTGCCTCTTTGCCTGCCTCGCCAAGGCCCCATGTTTGAAATATGAAGCAGTTATAAGGCGGGCGTCGCAGGGGTAACGAAGCGCATTTGAAACAGTCAAAAGATGCGTTTTCAGCTTTCGCCACTCCAGCGCGGGGTGAATGGAGGTGCAATATCACACAAACGGTCAAATGCAGTGCACTTCATCTCCGTAGACCATTAATTGCATCGTTACCAGAACTGCACTACCGAAAAAAAGTGTTAATGAAATGGCTCTCATCTCATCTTGCACTCTATTATTTCATGCCTGTTGGTCTGATCAAGATGTATTTCTAGAAATGCATGGAAATAAGCTAATTACAAAGCAGAAACTATTTAAAATCGTTTTAGGAAAAAAGTTGACGTGGATGTTATTTTTCTAATAATGATCAAATGCATTTGTTCAGTGAAGCGACCCAATGGTTACGTGAGCCATTAGTCATGTCTTGGTTGTATAACTGCATGTCATGGACGGGCCAGTGCAGTGGTTCCTGGTTTCTTCGGCAGCAGACAGTACGGTTATGTTCTGTCTCATTTCCAGACAGCCTGGCCTACATTTGTCAGAGATAGAGAGCTGTTGCCTTGGAGGCGGTCTGGTGTGGCGCGGCGCACAGGCGGATGATATGTGGAACAAACCGGGCTCATTTGCTTAGGCGTCAACCTGGGTATCAGGCTGTGTTTCCCCTTTTGTCCGCTAGATGGCGATGCAATGCCGGATAGCGCACAGTCTCATTCAAGCCTCTTTAAATGCTGAGGCCAGAGTAGCTGTCTTTTGCAATGATGTTAGTGTTATGCGACTACGAATCAAAAATCAATAATGTATGTATGGCGGTGTAATTTTAGACAAATTGTGCTAGACATAACAGTATTCATATGTTTTTCTTTCAATGGAGTTGTCACTGTTTTTCTT
>CM050201.1:22407500-22410000 GCA_027475355.1 Coilia nasus | reverse complement strand
CACACACACAGACACACACACACTTATCTCCACTTCTCTTGACTCACACACACACACACACACACACACACACACACACACACACACACACACACACACACACACACACACACACACACACACACACACCACTACATACTCATCTTCACTTCTCTTGACACAAACACACACTATACACTCATCTCCACTTCTCTTGACACACACACACACACACACACACACACACACACACACACACACACACATACACACATATACAGAAGTGGTGCCTCCATCCTCTGCACAACCCCTGGAGACCTCCTGACCTACTCCCTCACAACTGTATTGATCTTCAGGCAAGATGTAAAAGACTATTGAGGTCATCATTCATTTTTTATGATTCCCAAGAAAATGTCAAAACGTGCACCAAAAAAAAAAAAGAAAAAGAAAGAAAGAAAGAGCGAGAGAAAGACAGAAATAAAAAAAAAAACTCAAACACACACACACACACACAAGAACACACACACACACATATCCATGTGTCAAATGTAGCACTAATGGCGAATGAAGTGCTGGGATGGGGAAACTGATGAAAGAGAGCTTTCGCCTCAGTGCTGAATTTCCAAATCAGCGTTGGCACGGCTTTGCCAGCATTCGTTTCAAACACACACACACGTACACACACACACACACACACACACACACACACACACACACACACACACACACACACACACACGCTGGGGAAAGTGCTGGAAAAGGAGGGAAAAAAGAAAAGACAAATATGACAGGGTGAAGGAAGTGATGCAGTATGTGATTACAGCAGCATCATAAGGCAAAACATGTCAACTCCGTTTCTTCGCTCTGTAATCTCGTGGAATGGTATATACAATCCAATATGATATTTTCCACAAAGAATTCGGAACATTTAAGGATCTGCAGCTTGTTTATGTGCTGGTTTTGTAAGTCGCTTTGGATAAAAACGACTACTAAGTGTAACATAATCATGTAATAACATGATATTTTAACAAAGAATTCGGGATATTTATGGATATATATGATATTTTCACAAAGAATTCACAACATTTAAGGATCTGTAGGTTGTTTATGTTCTTTTTTTTGTAAGTCGCTTTGGATAAAAATGTATGCTAAGTGTAATGTAATAATATGCTATTTTCCACATTTGGAACATTTAAGGTTCTTCCTTCTCGTAAAGCTTTGTGTGCTCTTTTAGTGTGTATGGTTTCATAAGGGATAAAAAAGCATCATATAGTTTATGCTGTGCATTGATTCCTGGGAGGCCCGGCCCCTGGTGGAGAGGCAGTTAATGGATGACTGGTGCTTATGCCAACATCAAGCCCCCGTATGGATCCACCTGTGATGAAACATTCACAACGAATCTCCCTGGGTGTCAGAACCTCTTTGACCGGGCCTAATTGGACACCCCTTTGGCCCAGGGACCATTCGTCTCTCTCTCTCCATTTTCCCTCTCTCTTTCTTTCTCTCTCTTTCTGTCTTTCTCTCGCTCTCTCTTTTCAAGCGTGATAAATATTTCAGAACTGTAAAAGATCCCCTCTGGTAGGGCCCTCATGCGTTCTGATCATGCCTGAGAGCAACTGGGCTCCAGAGAGCGAGAGATAGATAGACAAAGAGAGACAGAGGGAGGGATAGATATATAAACAGAGAGAGAGATAGCTGGAGAGAGAAAGAGAAAGATAGATAGATATATAGACAGAGGTAGAGAGAGATAAGCATAGATATATAGACAGAGAGAGAGAGAGTGAGAGAGGGAGAGCGAGAGAGAGAGAAAGAGAGACAGACAGACAGACAGACAGACATACAGACAGAAAGACACCTAGGGAGACAGAAAGAAAGATCTACCACCACCAGAACCCCTATCCAAGGGAAGCAGCGTTAGACAAATGTGGAGCTCTGTGGAGAGCAACGTCTGTCTGCTGCGCTTGTCAAACTATCAGTCAGCTTCCGGGCCCTTCAACAGCACCTGCCAGTCAGTCAGCCAGCCAGTCAGTCAGTCAGTCAGTCACAGGTTGAGAGCATCCAGCATCCGGCACCTGACTAGACTCACCCCCCAGGACCTGCTTGCACTGCCAAGCAGCCTGCATGGGAAACAGCCCCTGGCCATAGACTCTTGGCCTGGTGGGCTGGGTTAACCAGCGCAATGATGTTCGATTGACTCCCTCATTAAATAATGAATAAACAGCTGAAGATCAAAGTCAGTCACACCCTCGACATACTCCAATACCAACTTCTGACCACCTCATTCCTTTCATTTAAAAAAGAATAAAATAAGTCAGAAAAGTAGGAAGACAATGACTATTTTACAATGATAATATTTCTCTTCTCTGCGGCTCTGCTCTGTTACATTTCAGCTGAACTGACACATGGTTTTACGACACATTACAGTACACTCTGTGTTATCACCTCGACAGTCCATTTGCCTGTAATATATCTCACTCGCAGGCCTCGTTGGACAAAGCCATGTGGAGCGAATGAAGCACAA
>CM050201.1:22400000-22405000 GCA_027475355.1 Coilia nasus | reverse complement strand
GCACACACACACACATGTAAACATGTAGAAACACATGCACACACACACACATGTAAACATGTAGAAACACACGCACACACACACACATGTACACATGTAGAAACACGCACACACACACACATACACGTGTACACACACACACACACTTACACACACATGTACACACACACGCACACACGCACACACACACACATGTAGAAACACACACACACACGCACACACACACACATGTACACATGTAGAAACACACACACACACACACACACACACACATACACAGATACACACACACACACATACACTTACACACACATGTACACACACACATACACGCACACACGCACACACATGCACACACACACACACGCACCGACACACACATGTACACATGTAGAAACACACACACACACACATACACTTACACACACATGTACACACACACACACACACACCCTCCCATCTCGTCAGCTCATTACAAATGGCCTTGGTGCAGTGCGTGGGGAAAATGTTGCTGAAGGGGATTAGTGACCATAAAAGCTGACCATGTAGTAGTCACAGCAATGCATAAGTAATACCTCACCTTAAACACACACGAAGGTTTACGACTTAGCCTACTTGACTCACCACATGGGTTAGGTGTAATGGTATGACCTCACCACTATGTCAGAGACCTTCCAACCACAGAAGCAAATGATCTCAACAGTGTTGAAATCAACAAACAAAGGATACTATGTACATTTTTCTCAAAACACAAACAAACGCACATACATAACACTACAATCATGCTACCATTACGCTAAACCCATAGTTTTCTGCCTAATACCTTACTGTAACTTTCCACCCAACACAAATTGGTGAGGTCTTTAACAATGTGACATGGTTTATTACAGTTTTTGCCTACTGCTTGAACGCAATAGACATATGCTTAAACCAAAGTAACATAACTTGAAGTTGTGTTACCATGCCTTAAACACAGTGTAACAATACCTTAAACAAAAGCGCTGCTTTACACTTCAGTTGCAATTCTGCAACACACTTGCTCCTTTTTGCAACACACTTGCTCCTGCACACTACACACTATTTCATACATAAGACACTTCGTTCAAAAATGAAATACCAATGTATCATTGGCAAAACACATCTATTCAAAATACAAAAAACAGTGTTTTATATAAAGTAGACTAGTGTGCTGGTGCTGATGTGACAGTGTTTTCATAAGATACAAGTGTGTGCAATTTTGTCATGAGAGTGACATTTTGGTGAAGGATTGTTAGGTTTTGATTGCAGAGTTTCAATCTGACATAGATGTGAATGGTTTATTTCCAAGTGTTGTGTCCTATGTGCTTGTGTGTAGAGTTTTGGCACAGCGGGCCAAATTTTGCAAAATGTGTTTAAGCAATGGGCAAAAACTGTAAATATGCTTTGGGACAGTAGAGTATGTTTTTGAGTAAAGACATCTTATGTGTATATATGTGTATATATGTGTGTGTCTGTGTGTGTGCACGTGCGTGTATTTGTACTGTACATTTATGTATGTGCATGCGTGTATGTGCGTGTGTGTATGTGTGTGTGTGTGAGAGAGAGAGCGTAGAGTAAAGAGCTGTGTGGTCCCCTGCACCTGAGAAGCTTCTAATGAGAGAGTGAGGCCTGTAATGAAATTTGGCTGGCCGCCTCTCCGGAGCGAAACAGATGCTGCTGGCTGCAGCGAGACGCAGGCACATCACACCTCCGATGGCGATAATTACAACACCGCCACCCGGCAGCCAAGGAGAAGGAACCACGCCGCGTGTACATTACTGAAGGAGACGATGAGATACACACACACACACACACACACACACACACAGACATTCTGAAGGAGACGATGATAGACAGACGGACACACACACACAAACACACACATACACACACACACACACACATTACTGAAGGAGATGATGAAACACACACACACACACACACACACACACACACACACACTCAGTCTGAAGAAGATGATGACACACACACACATTTTGCATTTTGAAGGAGACGATGACACACACACACACACACACACACACACACACACACACACACACACACACACACACACACACACACACACACACACAACCACACACTGAATGCACCAAAACTAATTGTGTGCAGGTACACACATACTTGAGTAAAGACACACATATGGTCACATAAAATACATCATACACACGCACACACATAAATCACACATGTATGTGCACATGTGCACATCTCACGCTTACACACACATGTTGGCACACCCGAACATCCGTGTGAGGTCACATAAACATATTGTCATCCGAACACTTACACACGCACACACGCACACACACATTTCACACACATGCACAAACATTCCACACAGCACAGCTGTGCATCCTTGGCTGCATCCACACACACCTAACTCTTTCAGTATGTTAGACACACACACACACACACACACACACACACACACACACACACACACACACACACACACACACATTCACATACACCCATACACACAGACTCACTCTAAAAAACAACTTTTAAGACTGAAATCACAGAATTTCCTCCATGTTTTAAAATTTCTCTCACAAGAAACCATGGTGTTAGTGAAGCCCTTGTGTTGTTCTCAAGGGGAGGCAACTGTAGCTTTTCTTTGTCTGTGTTGTGCATTGGAGTCTTAACAGAGAGAGAGAGAGAGAGAGTGAGAGAGAGAAAGAGAGATAGAGAAAGGGAATGGTAAAGAGGAAAAAGGACAGAGAGTGAGAGAGAGAGAGAGGGAGAGAGAGCGAGAAATACAGATAAAGACAGATAGACAGGAGAAAAGACAGAGGGAAAGAGAGAGAGACAGAAGCAGGGAAAAAAGAGAGAGAGAGAGGGAGAGAGAGAGAGAGAGGAGAAATGATGGAGAAGAGCTGGGAGGAAGAGGAGGGCTTGATCTCAGCTTTGCAGAAGGAGGCTTCGCGGGTGCAGCTGACACAAAGACTCTGTGCCAGAGGAGAGTCGTACTGTATAGGGCTGCACACAAAGATGCTCCACTGTGCTTTGTTGTGCATGTGTGTGTGTATGTGTGTGTGTGTGTGTGTGTGTGTATGTGTGAGGGAGTGAAAGAGAAATGGAGAGAGGGAGTGTGCATGAGAGAATGAGGGAGAGTATATGCTCCCATGTGAGAGAAAGTGTGTGTGTGTGTGTGTGTGTGTGTGTGTGTGTGTGTGTGCGTGCGTGCGTGCGTACGTGTGTGTGTGTGTGTGTGTGTGTGTGTGTGTGTGTGTGTGTGTGTGTGTGTGTGTGTGTGAGTGTGTGAAAGATAGACTTGGTGAGAAACTGTCACTCAAATGTGCGATACTTGAGTGTAGCTCAGTGTATGGATTTCACTTTGGTGTGACATACATTATATAAGAGGAAACAGGCCTTTGTACATTGCAGTCTTTGTATGGGTGTGAGGGTGTGTGTGTGTCAGTGTAAGTGTGTCAGAGCAAGAGTGTTTGTGCCTGTGTGTGTGTGAAAGAGAGAGGGAGAAAGAGAAAGAGAGAGAGAACCAATGTGTCTGTGTGTGTTTGTGTTTTTTTGTGTTTTGTTTGTGTATATGTGTGTGTATGTGTATGTGTCTGTGTGTGCATGTGTGTGTGTGTGTTTTGTTTGTATCTATGTGTGTGTGCGTGTATGTGTGTGTGTGTGTGCATGTGTGTGTGTGCGTGCCTGTGTGTGTGTGTACATGTGTATGTGTATGTAAGAGGGGCCCAGCACGCTTGTCACCGTTTAAAAGCGCTGATAGCGGCGTTTTATCCATGAGAAAAATATACATCTCCCAGCGGGGGCATAAAGACATCAGATCCGCTTCTCACACAGCAACATGTCACACTGCCAGACGGGAATAAACCAAAACAGCCCCCCAAAAACACCCCCGCCACCCCCACCCCCACCCCCACCGAATCCCTCTCCACAACACATGCAGTCACCAAGATACCTCCATTTTGCTCAAGCTTATACTGTTTGTCACCTTACTCCCAAACAATTGCACAGCTTAGTAACACAGCGTCCCAATAGATCATAACAGAAGACAACACATGGCAGGATACTGAGGAAGAGAAGGGAAAAAATACTGAATACAAACTAAAAACAGATCTACACGCAAAAAACACTGTTCTTGTTGGTCTCCAAAAACTTAACACGATCTTCGAGTTTGCCATTAGAGAAAAACATAATAACAACACAAAAACAGCCCTCAAGAACAAGCAATGACAAGAAGCAAACAAGCAAAAAAAAACACACAATGACACAAGGCTAGTTGGCCTAGCTAGCTGCTCTGTGGACAACCACCCCTGAACCCCCCCCCACCCACCCTACCCCTGTCCGGCCACTGGTCCGATCACAGGCGAGCGTGATTCAGATGTAATAGCCTCAGTGTTTATTTAAATGGTTTTTCCATCATGGGCCGTAAAGGGGGGTGGGGGTGGGGGGGTGCGACAGCGCGGCCATAAACGGGCCTGTGAGCCCCTGTGATTTATAGGCCATTAGGAGCCTGGGAGACGCTTTACGGTGTGGGGGCTAATCCCCACGCCAGCCAAACAGCCAGCCAGCCAGCCAGTCAGCAGGCCAGCCAGAGAGCAGGCCAACCAGCAGGCCAGCCAGCACCCGGCTGCTGCTACTACGACCGGGCCAGGGGTGTGCTGTGCTGGGGTTGGACTAGGGCTGGACTGGGCTATACTGTTCCAGCATTCTAGAATCGTATTTTCCCTTAACCCCCAGAGACCCAAATATAGAACAAAACTTCAAAATTGTTTTTTAACTTTTTAGATGTTGTTGGAGGCATATGATACAGAAATCAGTGTTTATTTTCAATTTTGACATCCAAAACCCAAATGCTGTCCAAATCAAATCAAGTGGTATCCAATGGACAAGGTGCAAAGGTGCTGTACTACAAGGCAGGTTCACAGGTCGTATGACTTTGTGGCCAGGTAACCGAGCCTATTTATGCAATCTACCATTCAATAGTG
>CM050201.1:22382500-22387500 GCA_027475355.1 Coilia nasus | reverse complement strand
GTAGAGTGCTGAAGACTGCATGGGGATCCAGAGAGAAGAGCGATAAAGACAAGTCACCACTCAGAGGATTCAACAAACACACACGGGAACCACCTACGGATGAAACAATATCGCTCCTTCTCTTTCTCTCTCTCTCTTCTTCTCTCTCTCTCTCTCTCCCTCTCTCTCTATCTGTCCCTCCTTCCTCTCTCTCTGTCTCTCTGTCCCTCCTTCTCTCTCTCTGTCTCTCTCTCTCTTTGTCCCCCTCCCTCTCTTTCTTTCTTTTTGTGCCTCTTCTCTTTCTGTCTTTTTCTTTCTATTTTTTGTACCTCTTTCTCTCTCTCCCTCGTCTCTCTCTCTCTCTCTCTCTCTCTCTCTCTCTCTCTGCCCCTTCTCATTTTCATTCTCTTTTTTTGTAATTCTTTCTCTCTCTCCTTCTCTTACTCCTTTTTGTACCTCTTTCCTCTCTCTGCCCTGTCTCTCTTTCTCTTGTGCTCTATCAGGCCTTCTTCCTCTCCCTTTGTTTCTTTTGTACCTCTTTCACTTCTCTCTCTCTCTCTCTCTCTCTCTCTCTCTCTCTCTCTCTCCCTCTCTCCCTCCCTCTGTCTCTCTGTTTGCCCCGGAGGAAGGGGAGGTCTTAAAGCCCATCACAGAAGAGGCTATAAAGGGGGCGAGCCTTAAACTGTCAGGCCTCCAAGAGAGCGTGGCAAAAGACATCACGGGGAGATATAATGTGGAAATGTTACACTCTTTAGCTGGCCTGCGGGGTGGAGGGCTAGAGGAGGGTGGAGGAGTGTGTGTGTGTGTGTGCATAGTGTGTGTGCAATGTGTGCACCTCTGTGTGTGTGTGTGTGTGTGTGTGTGTGTGGCATGTGTGTGTGTGTGTCTGTGTAGGTGTGTATATTGTGTGTGTATGTGTGTTTGTGTGAATATGTGTGTGTGTGCACGCGTGTGTGTGTGTGTGTGTGTGTGTGTGTGTGGACATGTGTGTGTGTGTGTGTGTGTGTGCATGTGTGCATGCACGCATGTGTATGTGTGTGTGCCCATGCATGTGTGTGTGTGAGTGCATGTGTGTGTGGGTTTGTGTGTGCATGTGTGTGTGTGAGTGCATGTGTGTGTGTGTGTGGACATGTGTGTGTGGTGTGTGTGTGTGTGCATGTGTGCATGCACGCATGTGTATGTGTGTGTGCCCATGCATGTGTGTGTGTGAGTGCATGTGTGTGTGGGTTTGTGTGTGCATGTGTGTGTGTGAGTGCATGTGTGTGTGTGTTTGTGTGTGCATGTGTGTGTGTGCACATGTGTGTGCCTGTGAGAGTGTACTGTAGTATATGTTGGGGTAGGGCTTGGCTTCAGCCAGGCAGACGAGGGATACATTTCACGTGGCAGGCACAGAGAATCAGCCGTAAAGGCGCGAATAGAATAGAGTGGGGATTCTGTGACAGTGTAAGTAATACACGCGCCAGGACGGCCAGCCGAGCCGGGACCCGGGCATGAGGATGAGGGAGCGGGGTCACGTTTTACGACCCGGCGATTGCTACGAGGGCCGAGGGTGCTCACACACACACACACACACACACACACTCACACTCACTCACTGGACCCTCCCCAAACACACACACAAATACACGTCACACACACACAGACACGCACAGACAGATGCATTAACACACACGCACATGCATACACACACAGAATATACACACAGAGACACACACACACACACACCACTACACACACACACACCAATACACACCACGTATACAGACAAATGCATTAACACACACACACACACACACACACACACTACACACTCACTGGACCCTCCCCAAACACACCACACCAATACACGTCACACACACACACACACAGACACACGCATACACACACAGAATATACACACAGAGACACACACACACAGACAAATGCATTAAACACACACCACACACACACACACATACACACACACATACAGTATACACACACACACACACACATACACACACACACACACACACACACAAAGACAAATGCATTAACACATACACATGCATACACACACAGGACACACATATATGCACACAGAGACACACACACACACAGACACAGACACACACATATAAACACACCACTACACACACACACACACACACACCACACACACACACACACACACACACACACACATACACACCAATACACACCACATATACAGACAAATGCATTAACACACACATACACACACAGACACACACATATGCACACACAAACACACATACACATGCACACACACACATATACACACACACATATACACACTTACAGACACACACACACACATACACACACACCCACTACACACACACACACACCAATACACACCACATATACAGACAAATGCATTAACACACACAGACACACGCATATGCACAAACAAACACACACACACACACCAAACACACCTAGCTCCTGCAACCCCCCGCCCCTCTCTTCCCTCTTCCATGAAATTGTGTTGGAACAAAAGTGAAAAAGGAACCCAAACACGCACACAGAAAACACTTAGGTGACGGGCCGTCAGCATTGTTTGAACTTCCAGACATAAAAATGTCATTAAGATTTACAGCTTCTGTATGTGAAGCCATTGGCTTCCTGACACGCATGCCTGACAGAGAGACAGAGAGACATAGAGTGAGAGAGAGAGACAGAGAGAGAGAGAGAGAGAGAGAGAGAGAGAGCGAAAGAGAGAGAGGGAAAGACAGAGGGAGAGAGAAAGAAAGACATGAAAAGAAAGGACATAGATGAAGAAAGACAGAGAGAAGGAGAGAAAGAGAGAGAGATGAGAGAGAGAAAGACAGGAGAAAGAGTAAAAGGCCAGGAGAAGAGCGATAGAGAGAGAGAGAGCGAGACAGAGAGAGACACAGAAAGAGAGGCTACACAATCGTACCCTTTTGCCCTACTCTTACTGTTACACCACCTCTCCCGTTTATTTCATTCATTTTCTTTCTTTTGTATATGCGTACAATGGTTCGCTCCGCACTTTATGTGACATACTTAAATCTGTGTACTGTGTGTGTGTGTGTCTGTGTTTATGTGTGTGTGTGCATATCCCAGAATGCACCTACTATTGTGCATGTGTCTATTTTTGTTGAAATCACCTTATGATCACCTTCATGTTTGGAAAAGGGAGAGAGAGAGAGAGAGAGAGAGAGAGAGAGAGAGAGAGAGAGAGAGAGAGAGAGAGAGAAATGTGGATGTGTGAGAGAGATGAGAAGGAGAGCTGTGAACCTGTGCAGCTGTACCTGTAAGGAGCAGATCTACACAGTGTGTGTCTGTGTGTGTGTGTGTGTGTGTGTGTGTGTGTGTGTGTGTGTGTGTGTGTGTGTATGTGTGTCTGTTTGTGTGTGTGTGTGTGTGTGTGTGTATTATGTGTGTTCAACTGGGCCATCAGAGAGTGTGTGTGTGTGTTCAACTGGGTCGTCACACACACTCGTCAAGTTGGGGCAACCAGAGGTGTTGTGATGTTAGTGGCAGGGGGCACTGTTGCCATTCATCACAACTGTTGCTTAAAAAAAAAAAAAAACACACACACACACACACACACACACAGAGAGAGAGAGAGATATTACTGTCTTTAACAAGCCATGTCTGATAACACATAACACAACACTGTATTACACAAAACAGTGTTTTTTTTTTACCTTCATAAACCAACAAAATTTCCTTTCTCTTAAATCTTAAGCCTTTATATACAGTATATGTTGCAGTATTTACAGTAATTTTACACTCCAGAATAAACTAGCAGTGTAACAAGTCATCTTTGATACTTTATGTTCTTTATGAATTTATGATTAAACTGATTTAGCACTGAAGTCTAACATTTTGCAAATAATAACCATCTTGAAATTGTAATTGTTGGCAATAGAAACCTTTAAAATTAAACTTAACTTCAAAAGTAATGTACAAATAAGTCTAACTGATGGGTCTAGTATGGTAGATTGGGGGTTCTAAATGCAGTGACATCATCAATGGGGGAGCATGTGAAAGTAGAATGCTCAAACTAGAATGTTCAAAGTAGAATTTTCAAACTAGAATGCTCAAACTAGAATGTTGTTGTTCAAGCTCACTTTACTAAAACCACAGAGAGAGTGCTACACTATTTGCCTTTGCTGAGAGATATTGCGCATTTCAACTGCCAGGATGTCGATGAATTTTGGATATCATTTTGTGACTTGTTCACAAAATGATCAAGATCGCTTTCGCTACAAGCAAGGTATAGTTTGGTTCTTAATCTCTTGAAAAAAAAAAGTAAAAAGTAAAAATGCCCTGGTTTTACTCAAGGAGTTCTTAACATTATATGTGTGTCTCCCTTTTCTAGATGGCACCTGTCAGCCAAGGTCCCTGCTGGGCAACAAGCCCCGCTCTGTCCACTGCCGTGAAGTCTCCAAGCCCATCTCGACCTCACAGAGGGCAGAGAGGGAGGCTTTGAAGAGGGAGGCTCAGCGGCAGAGAGAGGAGGCTGCCAGGGTCACCAACAAGGGCCTGGACTGCAGTCTGCTCGCTGACCGCGTCCATCTTCCTGTTGTGTGGCATCTTGAACCACAGTTGACCACTGTGAACAAAGCTAGCACTGATTTGCAGCTTATGGATCCAATCCACTCTCCTAACAACTTGGTGGATGAGGACATGCTGCAAGCTTCTTCTGGGACACAACAGTCTCTCCACTGCTGTGAAGTCTCCAAGCCCATCTCTCCCTCACAGAGGGCAGAGAGAGATGCTATGAAGAGAGAGGCTCAGCGGCAGAGAGAGGAGGCTGCCAGGGTCACCAAAAAGGGCCTGGACTGCAGTCTGCTTGCTGACCGCATGCACCTTCCTTATGTGTGGCCTCTTGAGTCAAAGTTGACCACACCACAGGAAGATCAAGTTGCTCTTGGTCCTAGCTGTAGCCAGCCTAAAGCTTGTATCAGTGCACAGCACCAGGATCTAATCCACTCTCCTAACAACTTGTTGGATGAAGACCTGCTGCA
>CM050201.1:22362500-22372500 GCA_027475355.1 Coilia nasus | reverse complement strand
CTTGCGCCTCTCACACACTTTTCCCTGTCACCTCAGTGAGGCGGTGATGAACCAAGTGATCGAGTGTGTGTGCCAAATGTGCACAGACACATACATCAGCTAATTAGTTCAATAAACGCTTTTAGAAAGGTAAAGTTTTGGTGCATTTTTTTAACATTACATCAGTACGTTACAACATTACACAATAACATTACCTCATGACTTGCTTTGTCTCTCTGTCTGTCTTCCTGTCTTCTCTTTCTCTGTCTCTCTCTTCCTCTCTCCATTGTTGTACCCCTTTCTGCCTTTTTTTCTTACTCAATCGCTCAGAATCACAGAAGCAGTAAGGTAGTATGCAAAACAAACACATACAAACACACACACACATGCACACACACGTACACACACACACACAGACACACACACACACACACACACACACACACGCGCACACACACACACACACACACACACACACACACACACACACACACACACACACACACACACACACACACACACACACCTCAGATGGCTGGATAACACACAACGAGAAACTCAAAAAGAGAGAAACTCATCTTAAATATATTTGCACAGCCCCAGGCGTCGTAGATTCCCGCATTCAGATGCGGCCTCCACTGAGGGATGTGCCTAATGTCTTCAAATAGGCCCAATCAGACACAGGCAAGGCCTTTTGAAAAGCCACCCCCGCAGTCCACCAAAGCTATACATTTAAAACACTTCATTTTTGCCTTTGATAGAGCACGAGAATTGGGCTGAATATTAAAACTGATATCGTGGCTGTCTCTTTAGATCAGCAGTGGGGCTCTTTTTTGAATTTTTTTTACAAAATGCCCCCCGCAAAAAAAGTAGAAATATGTATAGGCAAGCAGGGGCCATTTTGTCAGTGAAAATGGCTCCGAGAGAAGGCTTTCATTTTTCACCCAAGCACTTGATGAGGTGAGAGGGTTTCTCGGGGCTATTTCGGTCTGACGAGTCTACGTACGTCTAGGTTCTTCTTGGCCTACTTTAGTCTCTTGACTTTAGTTTAGTTTTTGCACTTAAGAGCCTCCATCTGCAGACACCAGACCAAGTCAAACTTTAACGCTGTCTCCACTTTTGCACACATGGGGCGCTCCCGCTTTTCTCTGAGAAGATGAGAACTCAGTCACGGGCAACAAGCTAAACGTACATCCTAATATATAGGCCACTCTACTAATATTACTTCAAACAGGAAGAATATTTCTCAGCTATATAGACCTTCGGCCTGATACTCCACTCACAACTTCCTACGCCTTCCACCCAGCCACACAAACACACGCGCACACACACACACACACACACACACACACACACACACACACACACACACACACACACACACACACACACACTTATCCTGCAGGGATTACACCACCATTCTCTCCATCTCCATCTCCACCTCTCAGGGATGGCTCCCATCAGGGAACTCTACCGGCAAGCCATCATGAGCTATTAGGAGCCAAAATGGAGGACGGCGTGCAAATTAGTTTCAGTCTCCGAGTGCTGTTCGGAAGAAGGACCACGGGCCATGAGCGTGGCGTGCCATAGAGCGGTGCAGCATGGCGAAACAGCTCTGGGGACACGAGACATGTGACAGACTGACATGAGATGTGTGCGTGCCACATTAGGCAATTACCCAATAATCACCAGCAGTCTGTAGCTACATAACAGGTGGCTTTGCACCAGGGCCCGTAAAGAGCAATAGTGTAATGAGAAAGCAAGTTTCGGGACCATCTGCTCTCTCTCACTTTATCTTTCTCTCTCTCTCTCTCTCTCTCTCTCTCTCTCTCTCACACACACACACTTCTCATCTCTTTTTCTCTCTCCTTTTCTGTCTCTACCTATTCTTCTCTCTGTCTCTCTCTCTCTCTCTCTGGGTTTCTCTCTTTCTTTCTCCCCTGCACAGATGCACACGCATACAGACACACACACACACACACACACACACACACACACACACACACACACACACACACACAGCACCACACGCAAATTCTCACGCACTGTACAAACTACTCATTGTTTAGCTAAGGCCATCATCACTCACTCGTGCATTCCACACACACTGAATATCCTCCCTCCTTCCATATGCTCAAATACTACAACAGGATGCATTTGTTTTCCATCAGAGTGAACACTCAGGTCCAAAGACACAAGGGCTTGCCTTGCATAAGCAGTGACTGGTGCGGTGGACGCTAAAGGTTAGGGTGGGTGGGTGGATGGGTGGTTGGTTGCCTCCGATGAGTTCAGCGAGAGTGGATTGTTGTGATAGACTGGCTACAGGCTGCTGAGATGAGAACAAGGGAGGTGATTGTTCTGTTTAGACAGGGGAGAAACCAACAGATGCTACGAGGTGGCCTCGCAGGGTGTGTGAATGACAAACAAAATATTAATTATGCAAAAATATGCCGTTTGAAGTTGGTGTTTGCTGAGTGTGTGTGTGTGTGTGTGTGTGTGTGTGTGTGTTTGTATGTGTGTGTATGTGTGTTTTTGTGTGTTTGTCATGCATTGCTATGTGTGTGTGTGTGCTTCAGAGGCAAGGGAGTGATTGAGAGAAAGAGAAAGAGAAAGAGAGAGAGAGAGAGAGAGAGAGAGAGAGAGAGAGAGAGAGAGAGAGAGAGAGAGAAAGAGTGAAGAAAGAGAAAGAGAAAGAGAGAGAGAGAGAGAGAGAGAGAGAGAGACAGTAAGAAAGAGAAAAGAGAAAGGGAGAGAAGATTTCGTTTAGCATAACCAGATGGGAATATTTAATTGTGTTTTCCTTGAAAATATGTGTAAGCATAATTATCTCCAAATTTAATTATATGTCAATTTCCCAAGGCATTAGCATAGAAATAAGACTTCACTTTGTTCATATGTACGCTTCTGTTAAAGAACACAGAAAAATGCCACAGCTCACATCCCTCCCACGCACAAAACTTTCCAATCATTTCGGGAATTTTCACCGATATGAAACTATCTGTGATACACAGACACACAATTAAAGTGTAAATGTTTTGATTTGAAGTTTGATAGGTGAAGGATTCGTTACTCCAATTTCCCTAGTCCCTTATCACCCCTAATCCCTGTCTGCCAGTCGCCCGAGTGTTGCACCTCTCCGCTCAAACCCATTTTTCCTTTCCTTTCCTTTTCCTCCCTCTCCCCTTCTCCTCCTATCTTAGCTATTTTCTCACAGCCTTTCTCCCTCCCTCCCTTTCTCATCTCCTATCTTCATTTCTTTCTCTCTCCTCCCCTCTGCCTCCCTCTCTACCCCTCTCTCTCTCTTCTATACCCTTTCTCTCTCTCTGTCTCTCTCGCTCTCTGTCTCTCTTCTTCTGTCTCTCCCTCTTTATCTCCCTCTCTCACTCTCTTTCTTTCTCTCTCTCACTCACACACACACACACATACACACACACACACACACACAGACACACTGTCATTCCACCTCAATCATCTTATCCTGGAAGCCTTGGGGCTCAGAGCGATATCAGGGAGGGATGGGAGGTGATTTTCTGCATTTTCGGAGCCCCTTAAGCGGAGCGGAGCCCCCTGCTTCCTCGGATGGTGTGGCGCACAGGCGGAGGTGTAGGCGGAGGTGGGGGAGGAGGCAGGGGGGGTAATGCCAGGCCGCCTCCGTCGGAGACGGGATTACTGGGCTGTGGGGTTAACTTGTCTGCGCCTCCAGCAGAAAGACCCCCTCACAGCGGGCTGCATAAGGTGGCAGAGGCAGAAGAGATCACTCAGTGTGTGTGTGTGTGTGTGTGACAATGTGTGTGTGAGTGTGTGTGTGTCACAGTGTGTGTATGTGTGACAGTGGTTGTGTGTGCGTGTGTGTGTGTGACTGTGTGTGTATGAGAATGACAGAGTGCATGTGTGTGTCTGTATGACAATGTGTGTGTGTGTGCGTGTGTGTGTGTGTGTGTGTGTGTGTACTGTATGTCTGTGTGTGTATGAAATTGACAGAGTGCGTGTGTGTGTCTTTATGACAATATGTGTGCGTGCGTGTGTGTGTATGCATGTCTTTCTCTCTCTCTATCCAAGTGTGTGTCTGAGCAGGTGAGCAGGTGTGTTTTGTGGGAGCTCTCAGGGCTTATTCTGCTTAGGTGAAACTAGGCGCGGTTCTTCGCATGTCAGTGCCACGAAAGGTGCTTCACTCCGCCACACTGAGATACCTGTAGACACATTCCAGTGCCCCTCTGGATGCTGTGACCAGCAACCGTGTTAGGAAGAAGACTCAGCCCTCCACCCTCAACTATGACAGTATCATATGCCCAAAATAATCAACCAGTGATTTGTTTATTTTATTTTCATTTTGTCCTAACTTATAATACTGTAAATAAATAAATGTTTTGTTTCGATTCTGTTATTCACTTCCTTATTCTGACTTACAATCATGTAAATAAACAGAGGTGGACATTCTAGGTTCAGAAAGTAAAAGTCCAGCCACATATTTGTTTCAGCCAATTCACTGAACCAACTTATCCTACTGTAACCAGCACAACTCCTCAGCCAGGTAGATCAGCGAATTAGTCAAATCACCTGTGTTAGGAGCGCAGGCAGAAGGAATAAATGGCAGGACTTTTGCTTTCTCAATCCAGTTTGTCTGCCCTTTGTAAATACATAAGTTGTATTTACGAGATTATGATTCAGGGGGGTTGATTGTATGCAGACAGATACATCTGAGAAGCATTAAACATCCGTCAGTGTAATGGCATGTACTCTGCAGCGTGGGGAAAAATAAGTCGTTTTAATAATGTCCTGGCATCAGGTAACATAAACATGAGCTAGTGATTAAATATGCTTTTCTACCATGAAAAAGTACATGTTGTACATGTTACATACTATACATGTTACATGCATGTTTCTGTGCATATGAAAGTACGTTGGCGTGATTGCTGGCATGCTCTCTATGATTGTGTACATATATGTGTGTGTGTGTGTGTGTGCAAGTGTGTAAGTGAGAAAGCTGTATTTGTGTACCTGTGTGCATGTGTACTGTGTGTGTAAGTCTGTAAGTGTGTGTGTACACCTGTGTGCTCGTGTAGATATATATGTGTATGTATGTGTGTGTGTGCATGTGTAGGTGTGTGTAAGTGTGGGTGTTATTGAGTTGAAATACATTCGGTGGCTGCGCTCCAGTGATTGTTGGGTGTTTGGGGAAATCTTGGGCGAGCCGGGGGGAGAAATGAGAGTGTGTGTGTGTGTATGTGAGTGTGTGTGTGTGTGTATGTGAGTGTGTCCGTGTGTGTGTGTGTGTGTGTGCAATGAGAGTGTCGTGTGGAGAGAGAGAGACGTGGGAGGCGCTGTGGGCTAATGATTGATGGCTACAGACAGACACACACACACACTCCCTCATATTACTGCATCAGATATGCCCCGCCATCCCCACTCGTGCGTACACGCGCCTGCTCCTCAGGTGCATTGTGGGTAGTCGCCGTAACACCGGCATACACACCCCAACTCAGTGGAGCTCCGGAGCCAGGGGTCTGTGGAATAGTCACCGCTTCGCCTCCACACTGGAGAAAGTATGTGTGTGTGTGTGTGTTTGTGTTTGTGTTTGTGTGTGTGTGTGTGTGGGTGTGTGTGAAGGAGGGAGTGTTTCACAGTGTTACTGCTACTTTTATTATGAGACCACAGATTTGTGTCACACTACACTACCTCATTGCTACAATGTAAGTGTATGCATGAATATGATAATTAATTCAATAATACATTATTATATATAAACGATCATTATAAAAACAGCCTTTGAATTGACAAAGACAATGATAGTGACAGAGAAAGAGAGAGAAAGAAATAGAGAGAAAGAGCAAGAGAGAGGGGGGAGAGAAAGAGAGAGACAGAGAGAGAGAGACAGAGACAGACAGAGAGAGAGAAAGAGACAGAGAGAGAGAGAGAGAGAAATGGAGAGACAAAAGGAGAATGATACTGGTTTTCTTTTCTTTCTGCTTCTCTATTCCAATGTAGTTTGATGCATTTATGGTAAAACATAGTTTGATGCATTTATGGTAAAACATAGTTTGATGCATTTATGGTAAAACATGGTATTCTCATCCCCACAGTCTAACGCCCTAACAACCACAAAGAAACAAACTGAGTTTAAAGTCATTGCTCATGTACTGTAATGCCATTCCTATCATGTCTATAAAGTTAACAGCCACTTCAGCACTATCCAGACTGTTAAACCGCGACTCCCCTTGCCTTATACATGGGCAAAAAGCACCCAAGCCCGTGGTGACACAGGGTTACGGGCACCGGTAATGTGATTTATTCTGTAAAATCTTCATTTCAGCTGAGCATAGTGCTTTTGCTGCAGACTGCAGCCTGCTGAGGTCTACTTTAGCGAGAATATTCATTCATAGTATTCATGAATACGACTGAGTGTTGAACTTAAGTATACGGCAGGGGAAAAAGAGTAGAGGAGGGCTAATATTCACACTCAAGAGTGTGCTCTTTAAACACACAGGTCCCTGAGGGACTTTAAAAAAGGAGAGAAAAGGAGAGGAAAAGAGAGAGAGAAAGAAAATGACACAGGGAGAGAGCGAGAGAAAGAGAGAAGGAGGGAGAGAGAGAGAGAGAGCGAGGGAGTGCGTGACTCAGAAGGAAAAAAGTGTTGGGAAAATAAGGTAGTGAACCATGAAATCATGCCCCCCCCCCCCCCCTCAGTAATTTAGCTCCGGGATTGGGTTCACAGGCGATGATTTCAATCCCCTAGGGTGTTCCTTTAATACACTATTTTAAAGTCATGGCCCTGCGCCTTATTTATCTTCAATTGTGTCTTATGCTCTCCAATATTTCCCTGCTCTGAATACATTTATAGCGTCTCGCTCTTGTTTTTCCTCCCATATACCCTCACTCACTCCGTCTCTCCCTCCCTTTCTCCCTCCCTCGCTGACTCTCTCTCTCTCTATCGCTTTCTCTCTCTCTCCCTCCCTCTCTCTCTTTCTCACTCACTCCATCTCTCCCTCCCTTTCTCCCTCCCTCGCTGACTCTCTCTCTCTCTATCGCTCTCTCTCTCTCTCCCTCCCTCTCTCTCTTTCTCACTCACTCAGTCTCTCCCTCCCTTTCTCCCTCCCTCGCTGACTCTCTCTCTCTCTCTATCGCTCTCTCTCTGTTGGGTCTATGGTTACTTTTCGTGTCCTTCCATCCTTCTCTCTCTCTCTCTCTCTCTCTCTCTCTCTTTCTCTATCTCTCTGTTGGGTCTATGCTTACTTTTCCTCTCCTTCCATCCTCTCTCTCTCTCTCTCTCTCTCACCCTCTCTATCTCCCTCTCTCTTTTTCTCTCTCTCTCTCTGTTGGGTTTATGCTTACTTTTCCTCTCCTTCCATCCCTCTCTCTCTCTATCTCTCTCTCTCTTTCTCTCTGTTTCTCTGTGTCTCACTCTTTTTCCTGGGCCGGCCAGACGGATTGATTTTTGTTTTGCTAGCCCGCGTGACGCTGGGGCCTGCAGATAGCGTCGATGTGATTACATCGGTCACCTCTCTCCGGGGGTTTCACGCCTGTAGGTGGCACAGGGCGGCCCGCGCCACGCAACTTATTCTTGGGTCAGTGAGGGAAGGATAGATAGATAGATAGAGAGAGAGAGAGAGAGGGAGGGAGAGAGAATAGAGAGGGGAAAGAGAGTAAGAGAAAGAGGGAGGGAGAGAGAGACAAATAGATAGAGAAACATAGAGAAAGAGAATTAGAAAGAGATAGCAAGAGAGGGAAAGAGAGAGCGACAGAGGGAGAGAGAGAGGGAAAGGGGGGAATAGAGAGGGGGAGAAAGGGAGAGAAAGGGAGAGATAGACAAAGACAGAGAAACAGAATTAGAAATGGATAGTGAGAGAGGTAAAGAGAGAGAGAGAGGGGGGAGAGGGTAAGAGAGAGGGAGACGAGGGTGTTGCTTCTGCATTCTGCTGGCCACTGGATTAATGGCTCATGCAGACCATAGATAGTGTGGCCCCAGTCAAGGTTAAATGTGAATCATAAGTGACCGCTACCCCCCTGTGCTTCTATCTAGGCTCAGTTGGGCTTGATTCATGGCTCCGAGGAGTGGCCGCTTCTACGTTGTGACACAGGTGGACATTTGTCTCCCAGCCACAGAAGGGGCATAAAAATACTGCAGAGTAATTGATTAAACCGCCAGCAAGGCGGTAAAGAAACAATTCAAACAGACAGACAGACAGACAGACAGACAGACAGACAGACAGACAGACAGACAGACAGACAGACAGACAGACAGATAGATAGATAGATAGATAGATAGATAGATAGATAGATAGATAGATAGATAGATAGATAGATAGATTAGAATAGAATAGAATAGAATAGAATAGAATAGAATAGAATAGAACTACTCTGTGCAAGGCAATGCAGTTGGATCTAGTAAATCTAATGTACTATTGTGAATATAGTGAAACATGCTGGACTTGAAAAGAGGCAGAGAGAGGCCTGGTACTGACATGCTGGACTTGAAAAAAGGCAGAGAGGCCTGGTACTGACATGCTGGACTTGAAAAGAGTCAGAGAGACCTGGTACTGACATGCTGGACTTATAGTAAAAAGAGGCAAAGAGAGAGGCCTGGTACTGACATCCTGGACTGGAAAAGCGGCAGAGAGAGAGGGATGGAAGGTACTGAGATGCTGGACTTGAAAAGAGTCAGAGAGAGACCTGGTACTGACATGCTGGACTTGAAAAGAGGCAGAGAGGCCTGGTACTGACATGCTGGACTTATAGTAAAAAGAGGCAGAGAGAGGCCTGGTACTGACATGCTGGACTTATAGTGAAAAGAGGCAGAGAAAGGCCTGGTACTGACATGCTGGATTTATAGTGAAAAGAGGCAGACAGGCCTGGTACTGACATGCTGGACTTGGAGAGAGCCCTGGTACTGACATGCTGGACTTGAAAAGAGGCAGAGAGGCCTGGTACTGACATGCTGGACTTGAAAAGAGGCAGAGAGAGGCCTGGTACTGACATGCTGGACTTATAGTAAAAAGAGGCAGAGAGGCCTGGTACTGACATGCTGGACTCTAAAAGAGGCCTGATACTGTGCTGACTCAAGCCCAGTTGGGGGCAGCTCTGTGTGTCTGAACGGAGCCTTATCACTCCTGCTCACCTCATAAAAGGCCAATCTCTTTTGTTGCCGCACCCCACTGCCAATACACACACACACACACAAACACACACACACAGATGTATGGACACATACTGTACACACATACATACAAGCACACACACACACTTACACATACCCCCCTGTTTCACCTTGGTGTGTGAAACAAAGTAATTAAAAAAATACACACACATACATACAAGGATGCACATGCACAAGCACACACACACACACACACACACACATGCAAGGACACACATTCACAGACATGCACACACAGACATGCGTTAACATAGAAAAAAACACACACATGCAATAACACAAAAACACACACACACACACACACACACACACACACACACACACACACACACGCGCACACACACACACACAAAGGACTGAAGTGCTCTTCACACTTGGACTCCTTCGACGGCACTCCTGCCATAAAGAGAGGCTGATGAGGGGGGACAGTAAACAGAATGAGCCGGCTGCCCCAGCAAGGGCCGTGAGGGCCCCATAAAACGGGCCGGCCGGCCCCTGCACCTCATCACAGCACTAATGTAGTAAAACTTTTATCATTAGTGGCCCTCCTTTCTTCTCCGGCTGCAGCCGCCATCATTACAGCCGGGGCCAGCGGGTTTTTATTCTTTTGTGTTTTCTCTCTCTCTCTGCCCCTCTCTCTCTCTCTCTCTCTCTCTTTCTCTCTCTCTGTCTCTCCCTCTCTTTCTCTCTTTTGTAATTTGCCCAATGTCGTTTCCAGTATGTTTCTCTCTCTTTCTCTCTCTTTCTCTCTCTCTCTCGCTCTCTCCCTTTTGTATTTTGCCCAATCTCTTACCTAGTACTTCTCTCTCTCTTTCTCTCTGTCTGTCTCTCCCACTCTCTCTCTTTTGTATTTTGCCCAATCTCTTTCCT
>CM050201.1:22342500-22350000 GCA_027475355.1 Coilia nasus | reverse complement strand
ACTTTCATCATGGCGGTAATGAGAAACTACAGCAAGGTCCTGCCTGTCAAAACTGTTTTATTAATAAATGTTGTGTACACTTACAAATTTCTCAGTGCCTCGTTTTAATGTTGTGGCCTTTGTTGTGCTACTGAAAGAGTGTGGAGTTTCTTCGAGCTGTTTTAATGGTTTAAAAATAGCGTAGATGTCATGCTTCGACTAAGGGCACCTACCACTTCCATTGTTAGCCTTCTGGGACAAACGATAAGAAATAGTTAAACTCTGAATGCAACAGGCTAAATCAATTTTGCTCCTCAGTACACATACCAACTCGGTATGATGTTTTAACATGCCAATTTTCATTTTACACCGAAGTTCTCCTTTAACTACTTAGTGTTGCTTTAATAATACAGGACAGAACCAAGGACTGCTGGGGTCAGTTATTTTATCTACTTCATGCTACACTTTGTTTTGCTGAGTGTATTTTTATCTGTTCTACATCTCTGATGTATGCCCGCCTTGTCTGTGAGTTTGAAGCTGCGTGTATGGATTAGGTCAACTGCAAATGAATTCTGCTTCTGGCAGATCAATAAAAGTTGTCTGAAGTGGGGTGAACTTAAATGAACTGAAAGACTGGGCCAAAATGCTACATTCTCTCAGTTCTTTTTTTGTGTCCTCAGAAACTCTGCATTATCAGGACACAGATGTTGGCACTCATTTGTTGTCTAAAAACAGACCTGATATTGCAAATACATAATTTGCTCAACAGACAGTTCTTCTTCAACATAGACATAAACAAGCCAGGGCTATATGTGTGTAAAAGACACAACAATCTTCATAAGCTGCACTGTGCACCAACCTGACCAAATATCTGTTTGCTTAATGACTTGTATGTGCAATGCTCATTACTCTAACTTCAGGAAATGAGCAAATGTGGCTCAGTGGTTAGGGAGTTGGTCTTGGGATCAGAGGGTTGAAGGTTTGATACCTCTACCAGTTGGAGACATGTAGGTGGGGGAGTGAATAACCAGTGCCCACATGATGAAGTGCCCTTGAGCAAGGCACCTAACCCCATATTTTGCCATGATGACTGTCCCTGTACCTAATTCACTGTGAGTCATTTTGGATAAGGGTGCCAGCTAAATGGAATCTAATGTAATGATCAACATTCTGTGCGTACTATACAGTATGCAGTATAGCAGTCCACCTTGTGTTGGTGTTGTGTCTTCTTTTTTAGCCACCCCCACTCTCTTACTGTAACTGTCATATGACATCCTTGTTAACAAGTATGCAGTTTTGGTTACTGTTTACTTTTTGGTTTGGTGACTTCGTCTCTTCATAGTTTTTTCATGCCAAAACTGAGCATTAATGTGAAGGCACAAGTAATGTTCCTCTCTTCCTGGGTTAATGTGGTTAGTATAGCAAGGGCCACTGTTCACCCATCAATTTATTCTTTGTCTGTCTGTCTGTCTGTCTGTCTGTCTGTCTGTCTGTCTGTCTGTCTGTCTGTCTGTCTGTCTGTCTGTCTGTCTTTCTCTCTATCTCTCTCTCTCTCTGTCTCTCTTTCTCCAGGTCTGTGTAAAAGCTGCCATGGCCTCAGCAGGGTCCATCCCAGGGAGAGGACGGAGGAGAAGGGGAGAGAAGGCAGCCTATTGAGTGGATCTGTGACTCGTGACAGACCGGGCTAGAAAGGGGACAGTGAGAAGAGGTGGGAGTGTGTGTGTGGTGTGTGTAGGGGGGGGGGACAAAAAAACAAGAAGCAAAAAAGAATGCCTCTTATTCAGCTAATGTAATACTCCGCTGATGAATTTATGGGTGGGAGTACACTCAATTCCCTGTTCTGCTCTGCAACACACACAATTACATCTACAACACATCTACACTCAATCTCACACCCACACAGAGACACACAGAACTCCATCAACACCTCACAAACATTGTAGCTTACTACCCTTCATGTGCATTGACTTTACATGCACCAGAGGTCTGAAAGTAAAAACACTGCTACATATTTGATCCAGGCATTTTCTGAACTTCAGTAGCTGATCCTAATTGTCCTGGTAAACCAGCCCCTTGTTTCATTTTGTACAGAGGGTGTGGCCTTGCTGCATTGAGAAACGATTTCTTGCTGTAGGGGTGGACTGTGCTTGTTTAAAACAAATGGCTTTGCCTGTACCCAATCGCTAACGTCTGGTTGTCACGTATGCAATTAGCCCTACCTATGCACTACAATTCAAATGTAGCACACAAAGTCAACATCATCACTCACAAACACTCCCTCTGTTTGCTGATTGGCTCAGATGTGCTTGGTCCAAATACATGAATGTCAATGACAGTAACACCAGACCCTCTGTACAAAATGAAATGAAGCACAGTACAAGGGGATGGTTTACCAGGCTGGATCCTAATGCAGTTAGATCATTCATTATAAATCATCTATGCTAAGTGCACAGGCAGGACAACGAAACATTAGCATGTGGCAGCTGTGGCCTAGTGGTTCGAGAATTGGTCTTGGGATCGGAGGGTCGCAGGTTCAAATCCCGTGCCAGTAGGAAGAACAGAGGTGGGGGAGTAAAAACAACCAGTGCTCTTCTGCACCCTCAGCCACGGCTGAAGTGCCATTGATCAAGGCATCTAACCCCACATTGCTCCAGGGACTGTAACTGAAACCCTGTACCTAAGTAATTGTAAGTTGCACTGGATAAGAGCATCAGCTAAGTGTAATGTAAAAGCATTCTCTTAAGCAAGGATCTCCACCTCCGGTTTACACTGCCCCAGCTGACACCGGAGTACCTGTCTCTCTCTCTTTCTGACTCCTGCCAATTGCTTCTACCACTCTACCTTCCCCTCCTCTACCACAAGACACTCCTCTGCCACCCATCTGCATAAGCCCACAGGTAACACGAGCCCTCCACAGCAATGGCTCTAAATGAACTTAAGATACTCTATCCCTTCCTTTCTCTCTTTTTGTTACTCTTGCTCCCTGTTTTTCTCTTTCTGTCCATCTCTCTCTCTTCCTCTGTTTTACTCTCTCTGGCTCCTTCTTTCTCTCTCATTCTGTCTGAAATATTTACTCATTCACTATGTAATATGTCAGTTGCCATTTGCATTGGCTGACTGACTACATACTACATTCCCCCAGTCTCGTCCTCTCTCTCTCTCTGTCTTTCTCTCTCTGTCTTTCTCTCTCTGTCTTTCTCTCTCTCTCTCTCTCTCTCTCTCTCTCTCTCTTTCTCTCTCTCTCTCCCTTTTCCTCGCTGTCTGGGCGAGGGGGACTCTGTTGTGGCGGTGTGCTGTGTGTGAGCGCTGGGCTACGCCGCGCCAGTGATTAAACTCTCCGATCTCTTTCAGGCATTAATCTGGTGCCGGCGAAGAGAAAGCGAGTATCTCGCAGACAGGACAGACAGCGCCGAGAGGAGAGGAGAGGAGAGGAGGGTAGACGGGAGGTGGGGAGTAGACAGAGAGAGAGAGAGAGCAAGAAAAGAGAAAGAGAGAGAGGAAGAGAAGCTAAAGCTGCCGCTGAACTCTAGCTGCCCTCTGTGAGTGCTGATCCTCTCCCTCGCTCTCACTCACCCAGACTGCCTGCCTGCCTGCCTGCAGAATGGAAGAAAGAACAGATAGAGGAAAGAGAGGAGGAAGTAAATACTAGGGCTTCTCAGGAGGTGTTTGGAAAAGAAGGCACGCCCACATCTGCGATGCTGTGCCTCAAACACATGGATGTGTACACACATACAGACAGGCTAACACACACACACACACACACACACACACACACACACACACACACACACACACACACACACACACACACACACACACACACACACATACAGAGGCACACAGCAAATGCTGGAATACATTGTGTCTCAAATACACAAATACACACACACGTTCGTACCCATACACACACACACACACACACACACACACACACAAAACATATGGGAAGGAGTAAGTACACCCCATATGCTGCATCCCAAGTTTGACTAGGGTGCCCCCTTAAGCTAGAGAACATGAGCTCTCTCTCTCTCTCTCTCTCTCTCTCTCTCTCTCTCTCTCCTCTCTCTCTCTCTCTCTCTCTCTCTCTCTCTCTCTCTCACACACACACACACACACACACATGTACAAGAGCAAGAAAAGCATATGTACATCTATTCTCCCCGTCACACAACAAAGAAACACACACACACACACGTAAAAAAATGTAACAATAATATGTCTTTGGGCCAAACTCATGTATGTAATTCCCATCAGTTCTGGCTATTGTCCTTTGGACACACCAAACTGCCTTTCAGTCTTTCTGATTACTTTTTCGGCTGCATAGTACACACAGACACAGACACACACACACACACTATACACATACACAAATATCCACCACACACGCACAATCCTTTTAAACTCTCTCACACATATACACACCGCAAAGACACACATGCACGCACGCACCCACACACATACACAAATATACACAAACACAAATATGCACCACATATGCACAACCTTTTTACACTCTTTCACACATGTACACACCACAAAGACACACATGCCTGCGCGCACACACACACACCCTCACACACACACACGCGCACACACACACACACACACACACACACACACACACACACACACACACACACACACACAAACACACACACACAGACACACACGCTCACAACACCTACGTATGCACCCCACCCACATACACACACACAAGCGCACACACACACACACACACACACACACATCACACCCCTAACTCCCAAACCATCCCACCCACCCCCTGCACTGTCTGAAAAGGGAGGGAGAGCCAGAAGCCAGAAGCCAGAAGCCAGAAGCGGACAACGTGCTCCCTCGCTGGGCAGATTGAGGGACTCAGAGTTCAGTGCAACAGCCTGTTCCCCACAATACGCAGGCTGCTCGTGTGGGAGAGGAGCAGCTAGGGTCACCCCCAAAAGGAGCCAAGCACGCCGCAGTCCCCCATCACACACACACACACACACACACACCACACACACACACACACATACACACACACACACACACACACACACACACACACACACACACACACACAGTCCAGCAGCAAGGGGGGTGTGCACGTGTGTTTGTGTGTGTGCACGTGTGTGTGTGTATGTGTGTACGCATGTGTGTGCGTGCGTGTGTGTGTGTGCGTATGTGTGTATGCATGTGTGTGTGTGTGCTACCCTACAAAGCCAAAATGCAGTAAGTACACATTTTGTCAAATTAAGTTTAGACTAGAAATTGACTTTATAACGCCTCCTTTGACTATATCTCTTGCTTCTTTCTATCTAGAAAGTACATAAAAGCATCACCACTATTATGCCTACAGCATGTCTGGGCAGTGTGACAACTTTGAAGGCATTTTTATCAGTTTCTGTTTTCACATAGTTACTGCACCTTGTCTTTGTAGGGCAGTGTGTTTGTGTATGTGTATGTGTAGGTGCATGTGTATATGCATGTGTGTGTGTGTGTGTGTGTGTGTGAAGTGGGTGGGTTGGTTAGAGTGGTATATGGGTGAAGGGGAAATCTTGGGCTGCAATAAAGTGGGTGCTAGGATGGACAGAAGCAGTAAGAGGAAGAGTGGGAAGATGGAGTGACAGAGAGGGCGGAGAAAAACACAATATATTCCAGTGCAGCCCAAATGTAATGTAAAAAAGAAAGAGAAAAGCAAATGCTGAGCCATTGGCGCCCTTATTTTGCTTTCCTCTGCAGGATCTTTATGGTTGTCTTCCCTCCCCTCTCAAGCTCCATTTGCAGCCCTCTCTTCCTCCACCTCCCTCCTCCTCCTCCTCCTCCTCCTCCTCCTCCACCTCCACCTCCACCTCCACCTCCACCTCCTCTCTTCCTCCACCTCCCTCCTCCTCTTCCTCCTCCTCCTTTACTTTCACCTCCTCCACTTCCCCCTCCACCTCCCTCCTGCTTTTCCTCCGCCACCTCCACCTCCACCTCCCTCCTGCTTCTCCTCCTCCACCTCAACCTCCACCTCCCTTCCTCCTCCTCCTCCCTCCCTTCTGCTTATCCTCCTTTCCTCCACTTCCTCCTGCTTCTCCTCCTCCACCTCCACCTCCACCTCCCTCCTTCTCCTCCTCCTCCTTTACTTTAACCTCCTCCACTTTCCTCCACCTCCTCCTTCTCCTCCTCCTCCTTTACTTTCACCTCCTCCACTTCCCTCCACCTCCTTCCTGCTTCTCCTCCTCCTCCCCTCCTGCTTTTCCTCCTCCTCCTCCTCCCTTTGTCCTCTCCTCCTCCACCTCCCTCCTGCTTCTCCTCCTCCACCTCCCTTCCTCCTCCTCCTCCACCTCCCTCCTGCTTCTCCTCCTCCACCTCCTCCTCCACCTCCTTTACCTCCTCCCCCACCTTCACCTCCTCCTCTCTTCCTCCTCCTCATCCACCCCTTTCCCTTCCTGCTTCTCCTCCTCCACCTCCACCTCCCTCCTTCTCCTCCTTTACTTTCACTTCCTCCACTTTCCTCCACCTCCCTCCTGCTTCTCCTCCTCCACCTCCCTCCTCCTTCTCCACCTCCCCTCCTGCTTCTCCTCCTCCACCTCCTCCCCCACCTTCACCTCCTCCTCTCTTCCTCCTCCTGCTTCTTCTCCATTTCTGCTCCTCCTCCTCGTCCACCCTTTCCCTTCCTTCTCCTCCTCCTCTTTTCTTCCACTTCCTCCTTTTTCAACCTCCTCCCCCCACCTTCACCTCCTCCTCTCTTCCTCCTCCTCATCCACCCTTTCCCTTCCTCCTTCACCTCCTCCTTCCCTCCATTTCTCCTCTCCTGCTTCTCCTCCTCCGCCTCCCTTCTCACCTCCTTATCGTCCTCTCCCTTTCTCCCCTCTTTCTCCTTCTCCCTTCTTTCACCTCCTCCTCCTTTTTCTCCACCTCCTCCTCCTTTTCTTGTCTGATTTTTCCTCCTCCTGTTGTGTTTTCATGGTCTTAGCCAAGGCCAGAGTGTGGCACGCCGGGAGAAGCAAGAGTACAGCCTCCAAATAAAAATCACACATTATCCAAAACTTAAAACCCCCCTCCCTCCTTCCCTTTCACACACACACACACACACACACACACACACACACACACACACACACACACACACACACACACACAAACGCCCACCCAACCAATCATGCCCCCCCCCGGCCCTCGTGTGTGTCTCGCCCCCACCCCACCCCACCCCACCCCACCCCCCGTTCTCCTCGGACAAACAGCCGTGTGGTCAGCAGTTCACTCAAGGCCCCATGCTGTGCCCCCCACCAGTCATCACTGCCATTCCTTTCTACTCTCCTCCCCTCATACTCTCTCTATCTCTTCTTTCCTCACTTGATTTCTCCCTCTTTCTCAGTCTCTCCCTTACTCTCTCTATCTCCCCCTGACTCTCTCTATCTGTCCCTTAATCTCTCTCTCTATCTCTCCCTCTGCTCTCTCTCTCTTCTTTCCTCACTTGATTTCTCCCTCTTTCTCAGTCTCTCCCTTACTCTCTCTATCTCTCCCTTTCTGTCTCTATCT
>CM050201.1:22337500-22340000 GCA_027475355.1 Coilia nasus | reverse complement strand
CCTGTCCTCTTCTCTTCTCCTCTCTTCTTCTCTCCTTTCCATTCCTCTTTGCTCTCTGCTCTCTCCTCTTTTCTCTTCTCTCCACTCCAGTTCTCTTTTCTCCTCTCCTGGTCATCAGTCTCACACCAAACTGAGCTGAGTCACAGCGACCACCCAAATACAATATTCCCCCCAACACACCACACACACTCACACACACACACATTCTCTCTCACACACACACAGACACACACACACACACATTCTGACCGTGTTAGGTGTCTGTCGGTGGACTGGGAGTTCATGCTGCTTGGCTGAATCATCCGCTCTTAAAAGCGTTATCATCCTGTTTTTCCACAGGGAGGGACACCCCAGGGAGGATGGGTGGTGTGTGTGTGTGTGTGTGTGTGTGTGTGTGTGTGTGTGTGTGTGTGTGTGTCTGGGGATTAACGTTAATGCCCCTTGCCCTTGTTTAAAGCCAAGACAGTGTCTGTGGCATTTGTTTACACGTGTCTTTGTTTTCAACCGAGACCTTTTTTTCCCCATAGACCACTGGAAAGTAACCATCAGTCCCCACTGACCCACCCCCCCTACACACAGACAACATCACTATGTATAGACACACACACACACACACAGACACACACACACACACACACACACACACACACACTCACAGAGCGAGCAAGAAACAGCAGAGCTACTGCGGTGCAGAGCATAAATGTTGAATGACAGCGTGGAGGAGCGAATCGTAAGCCAGTTCTGCCTGCTCTGCTTGACCTCTGGTGGTGGTGGGTCCATGGCCAATGAAGGCGAGGAGGACCTGACTGGATATCCGGCCTGGCCACCACGGGGAAGTGGAATGAACACTCCACATCCCCTCCTGTCAAAGAAGACAAACCCTAGAAGAAGAAGAAAAAGTCTAGAATGTTCTGGGGGTCACACTGAGAATGAGCTGGTCTTATACTTGACCATGCGGAGGCAGAAAACCTGCAGAGGGTTTCTTTCTTTATTTCTTTGTACTGTAAGCAGGTGCAGCGGCTTGCTTTGGCTGATGGAGAAAATGAAAAGACATACACAGAAGGAAGATGGACAAACATAGATGGAGAAAGAGGAGAGAGAGAGAGAGAGAGAGACAGAGTGAGGAAAAAATAGAGAAAGAAAAGAGAGAGAAGGACAGAGAGAGAGAGAGGTAGAGGGACACATACAGAGAGAGTGACAGAGAGAGAGAAAGAGAGAGAGAGTAAGAGAGAATGAGTAAGACAGTGAGAAAGACAGAGTGAGAAAAAAAGAGAGAGAGTAGGAGTGAGAGAGGGAGAGAGAGAGAGAGAGAGAGATGGAATCATATGAGCATATGGAACACACAAAGTTGAAGAGAGGAGAGGAAAGAAGAATGAGAATGAGAGAAGGAAACTGCTCAGGGCACCTCAACACCTCGCTGAATGCAGCCTCTGAGCCAGAGATAGAGAGAGGGGGGAGAAGAAAGAAGAGAAAAAGAGAGAGATAGAGAGGGAGAGAGAGAGAAAGAGAGAGAGAGAACAAGAGATAGAAAGAGAGGGCCTGCATTAGGTTACTGCTCTAGGCATCAGTATGCTGGGCTGAGTGGCTCCCCAGGCCAGAGAGAGGTGTGCGGGGCTCCCAGTCGTATTCCCCCTCTTTCCTCAGCATGCTGCCTATCTCGCCAGCCCACACCGCAGCCTGCACAACGGCCCACAGCATCTACATAACTTGGTGAATATTTCATTATACCCCCCTCAACACACACACACACACGCACACAGACACGCACACACACACACACACACACACACGTGCGCGCGCGCGCACACACACACACAGACACACACACACACACACACACACACACACACACACACACACACACACACACACACCACCTTTCTCTATCTTTCTATATCTCTCTCTCTCTCTCTCTTTCACACACATACACACACACACACACATACCACCTCTCTCTCTCTCTCTCTCTCTCTCTCTCTCTCTCTCTCTCTCTCTCTCTCTCTCTCTCTCTCACACATACATGCACACAAATACAGATACACACAGACACACACACACACACACACACACACACACACACACACACACACACACACACTTCCCCCATGAGATGTAACCAGTTCAGCAGACCACGCAACCAGCATGTGTGTGTGTGTGTGCGCGTGTAACTGTGTGTGTGAGGTGTGTGTGTATGTGTATGTGGTTGTGTGTATGTCTGCGTGTGCATGTTTAGGTCTGTGTGTGTGGGTGTGTGCGTGTGTGTGTGTGAGTGTACTGTATGTGTGTGTGCGCATGTGATTGTGTGTGTGTATGTCTATGTGTGTGTGTGTGTGTATGTGTGTCTGTGTGTGCATGTGATTGTGTATGTGTATGTGGTTGTGTGTGTGTGTGTTTGTGTGCATGTGTGTGTGTAGGTGCGCGTGTGTGTGTGTGGGCATGTGTATGTGTATGTGTGTGTGTGTGTGTGTGTGTGTGTGTGTGTGTGTGTGTGTGTGTGTGT
>CM050201.1:22330000-22332500 GCA_027475355.1 Coilia nasus | reverse complement strand
GCCCCTGTGGAGCGACGCATTTGCACAGAAATGGAATCGTGATCAGTCTCAACCCTTGTCCAAGGACATACTGTTGCACTTTTCTCTTGTTGCCACCCTCAGACAATACTCTCTCTTTTTTCATTCTCTCTTTTTCTCTCTCTCTCTCTCTCTCTCTCTCTCTCTCTCTCTCTCTCTCTCTCTCCTTAGCATTCCAGCCTATGTGGCAGGTCAGGAAAAGCACTCTTTTTTCTTTCTTTCTTTTGTTTCTATTCTCTCCCTCTCTCTCTTTCTTTCTTTCTTTCTTTCTTTCTTTCTTTTTTTCTTTCTTTCTTTCGTTTCTATTCTCTCTCTCTTTCTTTCTTTCTTTCTTTCTTTCTTTCTTTCTTTCTTTCTTTCTTTCTTTCTTTCTTTCTTTCTTTCTTTCTTTCTTTCTTTCTTTCTTTCTGTCCCTCTTTCCCAGTGTGTGTGGCAGGTGAGGCAGCCACTTCATCAAAAGTGATTCCATCTAGGGGAGATGAGGTTCAGGCCGAGGGGGGTAGGGGGCCGCGGAGGTTGGGGGCCACAAAGCCATGAGGCATCCATTTTATTTTATGAGTCCTTTTTGTAAAGGATGGTGTGGTACATTTTGCTCCATGCTTCACTGACCATGAGCAACAAACTGCTCATACAGACACCCACCCCCGCACACACACACACACACACACACACGCACACACACACACACACACACACACACACACACACACACACACACACACACACACACACACCACCTACCCGCCCACACACACAAACACACACACACACACATACACACACACACACACACACACGGACACACAACCTACACGCCCACACACACACACACACACACACACACATACACACACACACACAAACACACAAATACATACTTACCCCCACACACACAAACACACACACGCCTCACTGTGATTGTGGCAGCAACATCACAGTCACAGTTACGGCTACCCTAAGGGGACCTCAGGAAGGGTCCCGACATGCATTTCATTAGTTGAATGAGTGTGTGTGTGTATGTACGTGCATGTACATGCACAGTAGTCGTGTGTGTGTGTGTGTGTGTGTGTGTGTATGTGCATGTGTACATTCAACACAGCAGGATAAGGATGGGTGGCACAAGAGCTATAGGTTGGACAAACTATAAAAGATGCAGAGAGGAAAAGTGCAGGGAAATAAATAAATAAATAAATAAATAAATAAATAAAGTCTTTCAAGACCTCAAGAGAGTCTATGCATCCAATAAATATGCCGACTCTTCCAGTTTTTTTTCTTTCCTTTCAGAGAAATCTATATATTAAGAGCGGGAAAAAAGGAGAAAAAAATGTACTCAGACGGTGCGGCACACACAAATCCCCAAGCCTATTAAGGGAGGGTGGGGATTCTGACGCGCTCAATAACAACCAGGATGGATTAAGATGTCGTGACGCAGTGTATGTGTAGCCAGGGGGGGGTGTGCGTGTGTGTGTGTGTGTGTGTGTCGTGTGTGTGTGTCTGTATGTGTTGGGGGGTGGGGGGGGGGGGGGTGGGGTGGGGTGGGGGGGGTGGTTGTTGTTGGTTATAAAGAAAAGCATATATGTACACAAGCTGCACGAACAGGGTTCTGATGCATGTAATCATTTTAAGAGGACTGAAGTGTGCATATGTGAGATTTCTCTCTTTCTCTATCTCTCTCTCTGTCTCTCTTTTTCTCTCTTTCCCCCTCTGCATATCTTCCAGGAAGCACGGATAATGATATGACAAAGCTGCAGTATATTAACCAGCTGCGACTGTCACACTGCATGTGTGTGTGTGTGTGTGTGTGTGTGTTGGTGTGGGGGGAGCATTTATTTATCTGCTGAGTGTACTTAATTTCGCCACAAATGAAAGGGCAGTGGTCTGCCGCCGTGCAGCGCAGTGCAGACAGTGATGCATGTTCGCATGTGGCGCGGCACAAAAGAAGCAATCTCGCGCCAGGTCTGCGCCTATATTTATTTGCTCTGCTCCTTTTTAAATGCATATTTTATGCTGGCTCGGCAAGCTGAAGGTCACTCAAAAATTGTTGTTTATGAGGCAAATGGAGAAAACACGTCCCGACGTACAGCCGGAGGATAATGTATACTTCATTCATCACGCACGCAAGCAGTGACACGGCCAATAAGGAATTTCTTGCCGATAGATTTTTTTCACTAGTGATTCTCTCTCTCTCTCTCTCTCTCTCTCTCTCTCTCTCTCTCTCTCTCTCTCTCTCTCTCTCTCTCTCTCTCTCTCTCTCTGCTCTGAGCTTGAGGCCCCACACAGAAGGAGACAGTCATTATCCGACTTTTTCAAGGACTATCTGAAAATTGAGGAATATCTTCATGGGATTCCAATTATTTCTTTCGTTTACTTTGGCCACATTCTTTCTTTTTTCTTTTTCTTTTCCTTTTCTTTTTTCTTTGCCTTTGCCTTCCATGACAAACAAGCCGGCTTTATCCAATGCTGCGCTCGCTCGCTGGCTTGC
>CM050201.1:22302500-22310000 GCA_027475355.1 Coilia nasus | reverse complement strand
CCAGAAAAAAGAAAGAAGAAAAAAGAATAATAATGATAAAAAAAAAACATAACAAATGGCCTCATTGATCGAAGCCAGAGACAGTTGCGTGTACGGCACTTAACAGTTGCAAGAGCAGGAGAAAGCTAGTGGGAGCAGCAGAATAAAAGATTTTAAATGCACAGCAGACTCACAGACAGCATAAATTAGCACGAGCCTCAACAGATGACTGCATGACCGAAGTATTTTAGCACAAAAGAGCCACTGTGTGCTGGTAGAGGGCTGATTTGAATTCCCCAAATGGCCGATGTCTTTCAATGACACACTTAGCATTACAATGATACTGTACACATTGCATAAGCGTGCATTTAGACCAATGCATAGGATGTGTGTTCCTACTTAGTGGTGGATCATGTGAGAATTGTGCAATTCATTGCAATGCATGGAACATGAGATCACTATAGTACTCAATACTGTGTTTGTGAATCCAAGATCACTAGAGTACTCAGTGCTGTGTTTGTGAATCCAAGATCACTACAGTACTCCGTGCTGTGTTTGTGAATGCAAGATCACTATACTCAATACTGTGTTTGTGAATCCAAGATCACTAGAGTACTCAGTGCTGTGTTTGTGAATCCAAGATCACTATACTCAGTGCTGTGTTTGTGAATCCAAGATCACTAGAGTACTCAATACTGTGTTTGTGAATCCAAGATCACTAGAGTACTCAGTGCTGTGTTTGTGAATCCAAGATCACTATACTCAGTGCTGTGTTTGTGAATCCAAGATCACTAGAGTACTCAATACTGTGTTTGTGAATCCAAGATCACTAGAGTACTCAGTGCTGTGTTTGTGAATCCAAGATCACTATACTCAGTGCTGTGTTTGTGAATCCAAGATCACTATACTCAGTGCTGTGTTTGTGAATCCAAGATCACTATACTCAATACTGTGTTTGTGAATCCAAGATCACTAGAGTACTCAGTGCTGTGTTTGTGAATCCAAGATCACTATACTCAGTGCTGTGTTTGTGAATCCAAGATCACTAGAGTACTCAGTGCTGTGTTTGTGAATCCAAGAGCTGTATTCTGCCCTACAAAGACAAAGTGCAGTAACTTCATACTTACATGGAACATAGAAACTGAGAAAAATGCCTTTAACATTGCCACACTGCCCAGCCAAACATGTTGTAGGTATAACAGTGGTGATGCTTTTGTGTATTTTCTTAATAGGAAGAAGAAAGAGATTTAGTCACAAGACAAAGGAGGTGCAATAAAGTCAATTTCCAGTCTAAACTCAATTTGACAAAATATGTAGTAACTGCCTTTGGGCTTTGCAGGGCAGCACTGTGAGGGGTGGAGTATTCTCTCAGGAAAAACAAGGCGTCGGACTTGAGAGTGTGGGGGCCTCTTTGGTGTAGTCACCGTTGACCGAAGGAGTTCGGTCCGCTGCATATGCACTCACCTTCAGACGTGTTATATAAATAAAGGATTGTCTTCAGCTAATCCCTGGCTCAAAGCTTATGAGGAACCCAGCACACACACACACACACACACACACACACACACACATGCATGCATACCCATATGCACACACACACACACACACACACACACACACACATGCATGCATACCCGTATGCACACACTCATACACACACACACACACACGCATGCATACCCGCATGCACACACACACACACACACACACACACACATGCATGCATACCTGTATGCACACACACACACACATGCATGCATACCCGTATGCACACACTCATATACACACACACACACACGCACACACACACACACACAGGCATGCATACCCGCATGCACACACGCAGCTACACACACACACACACATGCAGGCACGCACACACTTACGCACACACACACACACACACACACACACACACAGACACACACGGACACACACACACATATCCAGTGACCCGGTGACCTACAAAGAGTTTCTGCTGTGTAACTGTGGCCATGGTCTTCAATATTTATCCAATTATGTCATGATGTAAGAATACATTGTGAGCACATACACACACACAGTCACTCAAACACAATGCATACAGCTATTTAAAAGCATTTAAACAACCACAGATGTGGTGTGCTGCATCCATCTGGAGGGATCCAAAAATGTTTTGGATCAGTCATCATGACACACACTGTCTGTCAGTGTCTACAAGTGAAAACATTTCCAAAGAGAAAGCCATTGCTGACAGGTGGTGGCATAATTTAATGCACTTGTAAAGTAAGAGGTGGAGGGGCTGGATAGGAGATTTGCAGAGAGGAATGGGCACGTGCGTGTGTGTGTGTGTATCTGTGTAGTCTCTCATGATTGTGTGTGCGCACTATGTGCGTCTGTGGTCATAATAATATATGTAGGCACTATTACGTACCTGTCTTGTCCACACTGTGTTCTAACAGTGACATGTATCACCAATTGTTCCCGGTAAAACGTTGCCTCGTCTGCCTACTCACTATGTGCTGTGTATATGGCTGAAACGACAATAAAAACCTACTTGACTTTTCTTGACTTGAAGAGGTGGAGGAGCTAAAAGGCAAAGTAAGAGCAGCCACCATGGTGTGGATAGGAGACGTTCAGTACAGTAAGAGGCGGAGGGGCTGGAAGTTTTGCTGTTGGTTGGGCTCATGTTTATGTGAACACTCCCAAAATATCGACCCGGCTCAGCGGCTGGCCCAGGCCCCCCGTGAGACGCAGACCTACAGTGCAGCCTACGGCAAGGTGAACTCGCTCCATCTCATTACATATCTGCATGTAGACACACACACACATAGAGAGCAAACGCACACACACACAGAGGCAAACACACACACACACACACACACACACACACACACACATAGAGGCAAACACACACACACACACACACACACACACACACACTCACACTCACAAAAAACACATTCTCTCATACATTCTCACACACATGTAGTCTCACTCACACAAACACACTCACATACTGTACACATTCACTAACAGAGACACACACACAAACTGTACAGTACATACTCATACACTCACACACAAACGGCACATATACACACACACAAAGGCACACATGCACACACACAAAGGCGCATACACTCACACACAAACGGCACACATGCACACCCACAAAGGCACATACACTCACACACAAACGGCACACATGCACACCCACAAAGGCACATATACACACACACAAAGGCACACATGCACACACACAAAGGCACATATACAAACACATTTGGACTGAGTTGTGAGCATTTCCTGCTTCTGCATTTTGTATTCTTCAGTATGTATATAGCAGACATGCCAAAAATGTAGAGTGGACAAGTATCTATGTGGTTAAGTGTACATTTAATGTTCTACTTTGTGCAGTATTCCATAAAATATGTCCTTTGTATTTCGGCCTGTGTGGACACTTAAAGACAGTAAAAGCTTTGGTTGAATAGTTTGGACATCATACAAATGCATGCAAGGCATCTCAAGGAGGCACTTTACAGTACAGTTCATGCACCACATATGCACCATCCCCACTTCTGTTGAAGGACCGCATAACACATAAAGGCCTTTTACCGCCTTTTCTCTCCATCCGTCAATAAAAGTATGTTCCAACTTTTCATGTGGCATTGGCAAAATCGTTTATACTCCGTGGAGGACCTTAGAAGAACCATGTCTTCCTCGTGCATGTGTGAATCACAGTGGACAGCATGGGGGATGTTTTTTATAAATACAAGCCTGCAGCCCACGATCAGCATTTTTAATAATTCAAGCGAGGGGCCAACTCACAGTGGGGCAGTAAACGGCTACAGCGTGGTAGAGAGCGCACACAAAAGCCCCAAGTATAATATAATGGTAAGGACGAGAGGCGTAAGAGAAGACCACCCTCAACTTGTGAAATATGGTGTTGATTAGCACGGAGCAGGGAGGCTGAGGGTGGCGTGGATATAGTGTGGATGATGGCGGTGTGGGTTTGAAACGGGCTCTGCTCGAAACAGCACCTTGTGATAAGCAGACGCACAAAAGAAGCGGCCACCTCTATTTGTCAGGGTTAGCATTACAATTACAATCATTTCTCTCTCTCTCTCTCTCTCTCTGTGTCCTTGTCTGTCACAAAAGGATGGAGGAGGGACCAAAAAAAATGAAAGAAAGAATAAAAAAAGATAGAAAGAAAGTAAGCAAGAAAGAAAAAAAAATAAAAAATATTAAAAATATAAGAAAGAATAAAATGGAAAATAAAGAATTAAAACTGAAAGAAGGAAAGAGGGAAAGACAGAAAGACAGGAAGAAAGAAAGACAGACAGAAAGAAAGAAAGAAAGAAAGAAAGAAAGAAAGAAAGAAAGAAAGAAAGAAAGAAAGAAAGAAAGAAGGAAAGAAAGAAAGAAAAAAGGAGGGGTATTGAGAGAGTGCATTCACTCCCAGAAGAGGGAGTGTGGTGTTTTTTTTTCCCTCGCAGGCAGTCAAACACAAAAGGAAGTGATGGTGCCTGGTGCAAACAGAAGAGTTAATTAAAGCACGTCCCATCGAGAGCATCTGCGTGGAGAGCTGCACATATCCGGCTAGATGCATGGATCGTTTGACACAATCAGAGGCAGCCATGCATCAATTAATGCATAATTATGCATAAATAAATGAAATGAGAAATGTGGATGGAGGCAAAAAAGAGAGAGAGAGAGAGAGAAACAGAGAGAGAGAGAGAGGAGAAAAGCAAAGAAGAAAAAAAAAAGATTTATTGCAGTTGCGTTTTTATGACTGATAAACAAAGCAATCGATCAATCTGGGTGCGGATGGGGAGGCATGAGCACGGCTGTGGGGCGTTTTGGGGGGCAACGATGCCCTAGCTTATATATGCTTAACCCACATGAAGCGCCATGCAAATGAGTTGCATTAAAGGGAGAAGGCGACAGACTGCTGTCCGTGATGCAGAAATGATCAAATGTTTCACGGCGCACAAGGCAACCATCCCAGCCTTCAGTGCCACTACGTGTTGATTAGCGAGCTTCTGTGTGGAGTGTGAAAGTGTGTGTGTGTGTGTGTATGTGTGTGTACGTGTGTGAATACGTGTGCATGTGTGTTTTATGGCTTCAATGTGTGTGTTTGTGTGTGTGCGTTTGTGTTTGTGTGTCAGTGCCGGTGTGTGTGTGTTTGTGTGTATGTGTATGTGTGTGTGTGTGTGTGAGGGTGTGTGTGTGTGTTTGTGAGTGTGTGTGTGTGTGTGTGTGTGTGTGTGTGTACGTGTGTATGTGTGTGTTGGTTGTTAGTGGGGTGTTGGCTCAGGGATTTATTACTATTTTCCTATCCTGTTTTTATTTATTTATTTTACCGTGGGCTTTTCGAATTGGTCCACGTGCCGGCAGAATTTATCAGAGTGCAGTTACGTTAGCAGGGCCATCAGCGCTGGAATCACTGGCTGAAAGCGCATCAATCTCATCTATAGCACGCCTTTAACAGCCTAACCTATTAGACCAGCCCTGGGTAGGGGCCACTCATAAAGACTAATGCTCAGTCCCAATCTTCTGACCTGAAAACAACACCACCCCAATGCTGTGTTTAAAGATTTATTTATTGCGTATAGGGGATAGATGGCCGTGTGTTATCAGTGTGTATATATCACACAAGCATTATGGGATTGGGACAGCTGGGCCTTTTTATTGGTAATTATATTAGAATGGTTATCTCACTGACAAGATGTTTGTGATGAGTGTGATGTTTTTGGGAAAAAACAAATGTTTGCACAAATGGAAAAATTGCTGTTGGGTTGTTTTTACATGTGAACATGTCCAACATCTTTTTTTTTCCGCTTTCTTATGATTTTAACAGTAAATATTAAGTTAAAATAATTACACAAACATACGTGGCCACACATATTCAAACACTGATTACACATGAACATGTTATTCACATACACACAAATACTGTAAATAGTAACACACACACACACACACACACACACACACACACACACACACACACACACACACACACACACACACACAGTGTGTCCAGATGAGCTCACCAGATGTCTGTACTATCCTCTGGCTAAGGACACTCCCATTGCCCTTGCTTATGGGTGGGGTGAACAGTGCTCCCTTAATTTGTTAATGTACACGTTTTAGCCCTGTCCCAATTAACGGGTCACACGGCAGCCCCCCCCCCCCCAACCCCCACCCCACCCTCCTCCTGGGAACAGACAACCCAACATTTAACCACTTTACCCATCAATTACATCAACAGCGCCCAATGAAGAAGGACTCTGACTCACAGTGATACTCGCCAAACCTTGTTCTTTATAAAAGAAAAAGGAAAAATACAGTCACAATGATCCCGTTTTAACTAGCGGGGACGTAATGACTGAGGTGCGCAGATGAATGAATGGACAAATAGATGAGTAAATGAATGAGTGAAAAAAAAGAATGAAAGGAAGGTAAGAAGAAAAAAAAAACATAGAGGTGAACTGAAACTCCTTGGCAACAGTTGCCAGGGCATTTCAGATGGCTTGCATCACGTCGTTTGCAGCGCATATGTCCCTAATCAACCCTAAATTCAACTCCCCCCCCCCCCATGCCCTTCCTCACACCACCACCCCCCACCACCACCCCCACCCCACCGGCCCCCACCGCCCCCGGCCCATCTCCACGCCAACGCCCCCGCTCTCCTAGCAAAACATCAAAAATTCCGCCTCCTCCTTCCAGAGAACCAGAGAGAATTATAAAGTACATATTTTTATCGAACGCATCGATCCCCTTCACTGCACAGCGCCTGTATTAACCTAAATTACTGCCTGTCAACCCACAACTAAAAGGATAGAGAGAGAGAGGGAGAGAGAGAGAGAGCGAGAGAGAGAGAAGGAGGGAGAGAGAGAAAGAGAGAGAGAGAGAAAGCTGTCTGTATGTTTTCGCAAGATAAAATTCCAAGGTCAATAATGGCACAGCAATTTCAGCTAATTGGCCGAATGTGAACTTAGCATCACCGCGCTGTGTGTACAAGCAGGCGCGATCTTTCTCTAACCTTCTGCCTGTGCCCAAAAGCGCTGGCAGCTTCAAAGCCTTTTATGCTGAGCAGAGCACCCCTGGACATGGGTGGTAGGGCCAGTCCTCGGTCTTTGCTTCTGCGAGTGGGGCGAATATCAACAGGATGGCCCCTGCACACAGAAACACAGACACACACACACACACACACACACACACACACACACACACACACACACACACACACACACACACACACACACACACACATGCACACACACACACATACACACACACACACACACACGCACACACATTTGCCTGCAGTTTATCTCGGGGTTTGGATCTCAGGTGGTTGGACTGACCTGCAAGAACCGCAATAGCCAATCGGATTTGATCTCCACCCACACTCACAGCTCACAGCTGCCCCATGTCCAGGGCCCAAAGCACCATACACATACACACACACACACACACACACACATACACACACACACACACACACACACACAAACACACACTCACACACAC
>CM050201.1:22275000-22277500 GCA_027475355.1 Coilia nasus | reverse complement strand
AATTCCCTCCTGTGTTAAGTGCACATGGCAGGCTTTTTACATGCTGAAGCCAGGATTGACACCTCTTTTGACATCCAAAGTATACATCTGCTGTCTACTTTAAGTGTGAAAAAGCGAGTCTGAAGCCAGCTTTTTCCTTTTTTTTTCGATTGTGCCTTGAAAGACCTATGGTGTGGCAAATAGAGACGCTGTTCCCAAAATGGCAACAACAGAGATTCATTCCTCAGTCTAGGAATTTTAGGATCTCAGATATGCATACTGTTTCTCTCTCTCTCTCTTCTCTTTCTCTCCCTCTCTCTTTTTTTCTCTCTCTCTTTCTCTATCTCTCTTTCTCTCCCTCTCTCTTTCAGAATGGCAACAACAGAGATTCATTCCTCAGTCTAGGAATTTTAGGATCTCAGATAGGCATACTGTCTCTCTCTCTCTTTCTTCTCTCTCTCTTTCTCTCCCTCTCTCTCTCTCTTCTCTCTCTCTTTCTCTATCTCTCTTTCTCTCCCTCTCTCTTTCAGAATGGCAACAACAGAGATTCATTCCTCAGTCTAGGAATTTTAGGATCTCAGATAGGCATACTGTTTCTCTCTCTCTCTCTCTCTCTCTCTCTCTCTCTCTCTCTCCCTTTATCTGTTTCTCCCTTTCTCTATCTCTCCTTTTCTCTTCCTCTCTCTGTGCACCCCCTATAACCCCTGCTTGTCTGTGTCCTGCCCCCACTCCTAAATGGAGTAGGGCACAGTAATGAGAGTGGATAAATGCCATCATGCTCGCACCGCTTTAAGTCTAGACAACCAAATACCCAAACGCTTCATTTGACTTGTAAATGCTCAGGGGAGGGTTAAACACTGGGGGAGTGTCCCTTTGGCTTGGCACTGGACTGGAAACAACAACAACAAAAACAACAATAACAACAACATACAACCCCTGACATAATTACCAAAAATTATACAACTAAAATTATACATGCACTGCACCGCAGATTTTCTGCTCTCTCTCTTTAGGGTTGGCATCTAACCATGAGCCCGGTCAGCGGCAACACTCAGAAACTGGTCAATGTGTACAAGGAACAATGTTCTTTGCGATGTTTAAATGCTGTGTTGCACGCTAATGACGTGGTGTGGCAGATTGCGGGCACAGCCATTTGGTACTCTGAACCACTGGAGCAGCAGAGCATAAGAAATCACCCCTAAATGGCTGGAATTACCCAACCTGGGGGTGGCTGGGTCGGGTCGGGGTGGGGTGGGGTGGGGGTTGAAATTTAACCCCTTCAAACATCGAAGCGGACACACCGTGTACAAAATGCAGGCTGTGACAGTAGCTTTCAAAGGCACTATTTTAAGTGCAGCATAAAAAAACTAAAAGAACTGAGATGAAATGATAATGACAAATTGTGAAAACGGACCACAAAGTAAATATAAAATCCATAACAGTTAGTGAAATGCATGGGTAGGATGCCAGTTGCCATGTCATTAAAAGCGAGTGTGTTTTATATTCTGTTAGCAGCCAATGGCACTCTATCCCTCTTTCTCTCTCGGCTTCCCTTCTGCTATCTATTACGTAACATGCAAAGATAAGTGTAATCTCTGCCGATAACCATCAGATAAGGGGATCAGCATCTCATGGACAGACTTCCTGACACCAAATACGCAGTTCCCAAGTTGCAGATGTCAACAAAATCTCATTAAAAGCTATTTTGCACCTAATCGCAGCCTGTACACAGAGGTTTGTGTTTGAGACATCACTGAACATTGCACATGTGCAGGTGGGCCTCACCAGCTGCTAATGGAAAATGGAATCCTACTTGATTGATAGCTAATTCAATATTTAGTGATAATGAGCTTGAATTTATACCTGCCGCATCTACTTAGCCAGAGCCGTGGCTTGTTCGTCAGTTGTGCCTAAGTACTTTCTGGGAACACTGAAATCTCTGTCAAGAAACAAATTATCTCTTAAGATAATCTGAGGGGATGAAGGCATTACCCTGTGGAAACTAATTGCCCATTGTCCTTTTGCAGAATTACTGACACTGTTTCTGTTCTTCAACTTGCTCAGTATGCTGTGTATCTTTTCCAATCTCTCTCTCTCTTTAAGTAGAGATCAAGAAACTGACAGAAACACAGACTTAAAAAAAATGAAAATGAAAGTTTTACAGCTAGGATAACTACCTAGCATCCAATTGCCACATGGGTCAGACACTGTAGTGGCACAACTATCTGGATGTCAAAATATATTGGGCACCTGGACTTGTTACAGAGAGTTACAGTGGCCTTGGTCTTAGCCAATGACCAAAGCCAAAGGGCAAGATTTGTTTTTTAATACATCTTCCCAATGCTGCATTATTATTATATATCATCCTTCCCAACCAATATAAATATACTATAATATTATATTGATTGTTATAATGCCTACTAAAAAAGGGAAGCAACAATGGCTAAGCGTATGGAGCACTGCAGAGCGAAAGGACATACAGCTGACCTCTGTGATGAGTCTGTGACCCGGATGGCCGCAG
>CM050201.1:22267500-22270000 GCA_027475355.1 Coilia nasus | reverse complement strand
GCACACATGGACAGACAGACAGGCTGAGGGGTTGCAGCAAGCCTGAAGTGGATTTTCTGGCTTCTTTCAATGGATTCAGTCACGATGCCTACATATGCCATCTTAAATTTAATGCTTATTCTGATTTTTGAGGTTTGTGTGTCTGTGCGTGTGTGTGGCTGGTATAATCCTGGAGTAACATTTCCAGGTTTATTTGGGGAGGGGGGAGGCTGGTAGAATGGAGAGCATTGTTGCCTTGACTGCTTTTCTCAGCTGTTCATAATTCAGCCACTCTGCAAGCTGCTCGTCGCTCGCTCGAGGGAGGGGGCGTCGATTACATCATAATCCAGATATCTAGCTAGCGCGGCTCTCGGTGTGTTTCAGATGCCTGTGAGATGAATTTCATAGAAGAAGTGAGACATTGAAACCCCATCAGCCAATCATCTACATGACAGCTAGCAGTGAAAGCTTGAGGTTGGTGGGTGGATGGGTGACTGGGGGCAGCCTGGCAAACCAGCCCCTCATACTTCATTTTATTTTGTACAGAGGTTGTGGCCTTTCTGCATTGAGAAATTATTTCTTCCTGGAGGTGTGGACTCTGCTGAAATTTAAAACGAGTGGCTCTGCCTTTACTCAGTCGCTAATGTCTGATCGTCACATAAGCAATTAGCCTACCTATGCACTACAATTCAAATGTAGCAAACAAAGTCAATGTCATCGCTCACGAACACACCCTCTATTCGCTGATTGTCTGGGGTTTGCTTGGTCCGAATACATAAATGTCAGTGGCAGCAACCCCAGACCCTCTGTACAAAATGAAATGAAGTACAAGGGGCTGCTTTACCAGGCTAAGGCCAGACCCTCTGTACAAAATGAAATGAAGTACGAGGGGCTGGTTTACCAGGCTAGCAACGCCAGACCTTCTGTATAAAATGAAATGAAGTACAAGGGGCTGCTTTACCAGGCTAAGGCCAGACCCTCTGTACAAAATGAAATGAAGTACGAGGGGCTGGTTTACCAGGCTAGCAACGCCAGACCCTCTGTACAAAATGAAATGAAATGCAGTACGAGGGGCTGCTTTACCAGGCTAAGGCCAGACCCTCTGTACAAAATGCAATGAAGTACGAGGGGCTGGTTTACCAGGCTAAGGCCAGACCCTCTGTACAAAATGCAATGAAGTTCGAGGGGCTGCTTTACCAGGCTGGGCTGGGGGCACTAGCCTGCAGGGAATGATCCCTCTGTAGCTGCTGTCCCTGCCATATGAGAGGCCCACGTTCCACACGTATGGCCTGAGGAAGTGGTGGGACTGAGGTGGGGCAGAAAGGGGGCGCTGATGGAGGATGAGAAATGCCCATGACCCTAATGACCAAGAACAGTAAACAAGAGAGTGCATTCTAAACCAACAAACCTCCCCCCCACACACATACAAACACACACTCTCTCACACACACCATTACACACACACACACACAGCATTACACACACACACACACACACACACACACACACACACACACACACACACACACACACATATATATATATATATATATATATATATATATATATATACAAATACACACTCTTTCACACACACACACACACACACACTCTCTCACACACACACACACCTTTACACACACACACACACACACACGGACCATTACACACACCCACACACACCTACACACACACTCTGTTGGTACAAGCAGATCCCACATCCCGTGTGTGCACTTGATAATATTAGAAACCCCTAAACACCAGCTCTCTTAGGAAGTGCAAACAAAACCTGATACACAATCCTGCCTTTCTCATTACGGAAAAAAAGAGTTCAAGAGGAGGAGAGGAGAAAAAAAAAAAGGTCATGACGCATACTGAACATGGAGGAAACACATCCCGGCTGAAGAACGAGGGGGTTGGGGTGGTAGGAGGGAGGGTGGGGTGGTAGCTGCGAACACAGCGGGTGGGCAGCAGCAACACCTGGGGGCAAAGTTCAGCGGGTCATGATTTAGGGTTGAGGTGAGGGGCACCGCTCTCTGTGATGTGGCACCGAACTCCTTCATGCCATGGTAGGCTGCAGCGCTTTTTGGGATAATTAAAGTGCACACATTGCTTGCAGATGTTTATTTGGAAGAAGAGGGGAGAGAGAGAAAGATAGACAGAGAGAGAGAGAGAGAGAGGGCAAGAGTAGGCTAATGTTTGTACTGAGTCATATAGAAACCCGATTCTTCTTCAGAAAGCCTCTGAGATTAGCATCTTTGATTTTTTCCAGTTTTTTTTAGCGTTCAGCTGTCTGGGATGTCTGTAAAGAGAGGAAGTATGAAGAAAAAAGGAGTGGAGTGGTTTACAGTGATCATAAATGACAGAAATAGGAAAGAAAAACCACAAACGAGGCAGAAGCTCTTCATGTCAATCAAATGTTTATTTTGCTTTTCTTAGAAAAAAAAAAAAAAACTTGGGAGATTCCAAGGAAAAAATATATCTCTCGATCCATTTAAACGGAACAAATTGAGATTTATGA
>CM050201.1:22242500-22255000 GCA_027475355.1 Coilia nasus | reverse complement strand
ATCCCACCCCCTCCCCTGGCTCTCCCAGGTCTCCAACACACAGGCCGACCTCATCCTCATCTGCCCAGTAAAATATGAGCAGGCTAAGGTAAACCCCCTAGCCATGTAGGGGGCATGTCCTAACAAATGGGCCCCATTACAGATAAACAGACCCCCCTTACACCTACACCACCACCAGCGGTGCCTCCATACCCCCACACATACCCCCACGCATGGTGAAAGAGCTGCTCTCTCCACAGACAGGGCCGAATGAGAGCCTCCCCTAAACATCCTCTACCTCTCTGCCAAAGTTCACCAGAGGGGCGGCCTGCCTGGAGATAGCAACAGAGGGCTGTGTACAGTCACCGACACTCACACTGATACACACCCACACACACACAAACACACATCCACGCAAGTACACACGCACCCAGACACAGACACACACACACATCCACGCACGTACACACGCATACACACACACACACACACCCACACACAAATCCATGCACAAACACACACACCCACACACACACACTCACACACACACACACACACACACACACACACACACACACACACACACACACACACGCACACACACACACACAAACAAATCCATGCAGAAACACACACACACATATACACACACACACACACACACACATAGGAATACAACCCGCACGCGCACACACCCAGACACACACACAAACACACACAAACACACACACACACACACACACACACACACACACACACACACACACAAATAGACAAATCCATGCACAAACACACAAACACACACACAGAAGAATACAACCATCCTCAAACACAACACACCCCAAACACAACACACCACACACAAACACATCTACACATGCTCATACGCAAGCCTCCAAATGTCAGAGTTGCTTCCTGCCACTTGACCTATCCTGACCTCTCCTGTGTGCCCCACCAGTGATAAACCAGACAATCAGCAATCAGGAGTGCTTCAGCAGCCCCCATTCTGCCATTCGAGGGTCGTCCAATCACGCACATCCGGTCAGTGAACGTTCCATGTCACTATCCCCTTTAGGTCAGAGGTCACATACGGGCACACTGCATCTGCATGTGCCGAGGCTAAGAATGTCCAACATAATACATCACTAATGGTATCATAAATTAGCTAAAATAAATATAAAAATGAGTTACAGTGAAGCACTGATCAGAATGATGATAATGACCACAACAGGAAGGAAGTCCACAACAGACCTTTTCAGTGCTTTGTTGGCAACTCTATGAAGTCATTCCCCGTCAGACACACACTCACTCAGCCAGTCAGTGACCAATGCCCCCCCCATGTACTGTAATCATTAGCTCTTTAATGTGTGGTTTGTCATGCGCTTGCTTGAGCCGTGAGTCACAGGCAGACAGTAGGCCTTGGGGGGGCTAATACTGGCTCTCCTAGACCTAGGGGCGTCCGGAGACAGTAGTTTAGAAAAGAGGCGTACTGTAAGTAGTTCTCATGTAAGAGTGTAGGAACAGATTGGTAAAATGCTTGGGACAGATGAATGCACACATACCAAAAACTGTAAATAGGGCAGTGATAGTATGTATGTATGCATGTATGTATGTATGTATGTACACTATGTAGGTATGAATGTATGTATGTATGTATGTATGTATGTATGTATGTATGTAAGTATGTATGTATGTATGTATGTATGTATGTATGTATGTATGTATGTATGTATGTGTGTATGTATGTGTGTATCTGTCTGTCTATCTGTCTTTGGTTAAATTTTACACATGTATGTATGTATGTATGTATGTATGTATGTATGTATGTATGCATCTATCTATCTGTTTGACTGTCTGTTTCTTCTTTTTTTTTTGTCTTTACCCCTTTCATGCCTGTCTGACAGTGGAAGTGTGCATGTCTGGCCAGTAGGGGGCGAGTGTGTGTCTTGGCTGGCACTCAACTCCACGTGCTCATCGGTCTGAGACCAGCAGCAAAGGGCTCACAGGCATGCAGCACCGGCGACCGCACTTAAAGGCACCAGGCAGCCAGTGCCCTCCACCACACCCCCACCTCACCTCTTTCCTCCTCCTCTCTCCCTCTATCCTTCTCTCACTCTCTCTCTCCTCCTTTCTCTCTCTTCCTCTTTCTCTCTTACAGTGGGGACGTGGACTGTTTGCCTCGAGCCAGTGGCAAGAGGACACACAGGGACACCGCACTCAACAGCTGACATGGAGGCATCCCAGAGACATTACCCATGAGGCTTTGTGCTGGACATCACAAAAACCATAAAAGAGGAATCCTCCGTCCAGATATGTCTGATTGGAGCTCAGTTTGATCCCTCCCCTGCTGATAGACATCATTCCTCTCTCTTTCCTCTCTTTCCTCTTTTCTCTTCTTTACTTCTCCTCTCTTCTTCACTCCTCTCCTCTTCAAAACTTGTCTCCTCTCTCCTCTTCTATTCACAACTTGTCTTGTCTCTCCTCTTCCTCTTCCTCTTCCTCTTCCTCTCCTCTTCCCTTCTTTTCTCTTTTCTTCTTATCTGTTCTCTTCACAACTTGTCTCCTTTCCCACTTTCCTCTTCCTCTTCTCCTCTCTTCTCTTCTCCTTATCTCTTCTCTTCTCTTCCCTTCTCTTCTTTTCTCTTCTCTTCACAACTTGTCTCTCCTCTTCAAAACTTGTCTCCTCTCTCCTGTTCTATTCACAACTTGTCTCATCTCTCCTCTCCTCTCCTCTTCGTCTTCTCTTCTCTTCTCTTCTCTTCTCTTCTCTTCTCTTCTCTTCTCTTCTCTTCTCTTCTCTTCACAACTTGTCTCTTTTCTCGTTTTCCTCTTCCTCTTCTCTTGTTTTCTCTTTTCTTCTCTTCTCTTCTCTTCTCTTCTCTTCTCTTCTCTTCTCTTCTCTTCTCTTCTCTTCTCTTCTCTTCTCTTCTCCTCTCTTCTCTTCTCTTCTCTTCTCTTCTCTTCTCTTCTTTTCTCTTCTCCTCTTCTCTTCTCCTCCCTCAGATGTGTGAGAGCTGGTCTGAGGCTGCCCTCCCTAGCTGTCATGCCTTCAGACTGATTTAAAGACCCTTCAGAGGGCGTGGAGATGGGGCACAGGGAATTGACTTGCTCGTTCAAATGTAATGTTTGACAAGTGGACAGGGTTTAGTGTGTGAATGTGTGTGTGTGTGTGTGTGTGTGTGTGTGTGTGTGTGTGTGTGTGTGTGTGTGTGTGTGTGTGTGTGTGTGTGTGTGCGCGTTTGTGTGTGTGTGTGTGTGTGTGTGAGCAAGCGGAGGGGTTGGGGGAGTAGTTGCAAATCTCTTCAGATATCTGGAGTATTTATTAGTCACGTTTTAAGAATCTGGTAGAGTGACAGGGAGAGAGAGAGAGAGAGAGAGAGAGAGAGAGAGAGAGAGAGAGAGAGAGAGAGAGAGAGACGGGAAGATAGAGAGATGTGAGATAAGGGTTTTTAAGTAATACTTAAATGAACAGCAGTGAACCAGACACTACGCAAAAGAAGAAATTACACACACTCTCCCCTACACACACACAAACTTATACACACACACACACACACACACAAACACAGGCACAAATTCAATGTCCATATCCCCGGCCTGCACCCCCACCTCCTCCCCCTTCCCACCAGGGCCATTCAGCTAAACAGGAAACAGCAGCTCAGAGGCCGGGAGCTGGACCCTGAGGCTGGATGGATGGACGAGCGTGGTGGGGTGGTGGTGGGGGGGAGACATTGAGTGTGCGCCTGTGTGTGTATGTGTGTGTGCCTGTGTGTGTGTGTGTGTGTCCATGTGTGTATGTCTGTGTGTGTTCTTGTGTGTGTGTGTAAGGAGGGTGGGGGGGGCGAGTGGTGGAGGGAGACATTGAGTGTGTGTGTGTGTATGTGTGTGTGTGTGTGTAGGGAGGGTGGGGGGGTGAGTAAGGGAGGGGGGGTTAGCGTCAGAACAGGGAGCTCGTCCCTCAGCAGCTGCTGCTTGCCTTTCCTGTTTTGACGGCCGCCGTCTCGCTCTCCAAATAATGCCTTGTTTGAGCGTGGGTGCCACCAGCTAACCCCAACTGTGTTAGCACACACATATTCACTCACACACACACACACACACACACACACACTCACACACACACACACACACACACCGCCGGGGACCCCATATTGAGTAGCACAAAAAGAGGAACTCTCATGCCCACACACTCTCCTCATCCGTCCCCTCTGACAGAGCTTTCTTTTTATTTATTTATTTACTTTCTTCTCCTCTCCGTTTTCCCCTGACACTTACACACACACACACACACACACACTCACATACCAATGCACACACACACACACACACACACACACACACACACACACACACACACACACTCACATACCAATGCACACACACACACACACACACACACACACACACACACACACACACACACACGTATTAATGTTCAAACATACACACACACACACACACACACACATTCACACACACATACAAACACACAGACAGGCACACAAACACAAACGCAAAGCAGACAGGTTCCCACTGTCGTCCTGAATGAGATATGACCCGGTGTGTGTTTGGGGGTTTTAATGCTGTTTTTGCTAACTTGCACTGTGTGTTTGTTCAGTACATTTGTCTGTGTGAGGAAAAACAGGGCTAGCCATGTTTGGAAACCTTGGAGACACAGGGAGAACAAGAGCGAGGGAGAGGAAAAGAGAGAGAGAGAGAGAGAGGGAGAGAGAGAGTGGAAGAGAGAGAGCAAGAGAGAGACAGAGAGAGAGAGATAAAGAGAGACATAGGCGGATAGACAGAAAGAAAGACAGATAAAGAAAGAGAGAGACAGAAAGGGAGAGAGAGACAGAGGAAGCAAGTGAGAGAGAGATTGGGACAGAGAGAGAGACAGAGAGAGAGAGAGAGAAAAATATATATAGAGAGAGAGGAAGAAAACAGAAAAGGGCATTTATCTCTTACCACAGTGACGGTGCACTCGGCTCTCTCTTGGGCGTCTGTGGCCTTTTGCAACGCTTTAATTGAGAAATGTTAATGGCGTCCTGGAATGTCCCAACAAAGTTCTTTTACAGGAAGGTGTGTATTTTTAGCATCTTGTAATGCTTTCTCTTCTTTCGCATAAAAAGGTGGGACCTGACATACCCACAAGGGGTTCGTTGATAGAGGCAACTGGGGAGAGAGATTCACCAAGAGCAAATAATTAATGCCGAGACTTGTTGTTTTTTACTAGCCTGGTAAACCAGCCCTGACTTCATTTCATTTTGTACAGAGGGCTTGGCCTTGCTGCATTGAGAAACAATTTCTTCCTAAAGGTGTGGACTCTGAAGCTTAAAACAAGTGGTTCTGTCTTTAACCAATCGCTACAGTCTGGTCGTCACGTATGCCCTTAGCTTACCTATGCACTACAATTCAAATGTAGCACACAAAGTCAACGTCATCGCTCATGAACACTCCCTCTGTTCACTGATTGGCTCGGATTCACTTGGTCTGAATACATGAATGTCAACGGCAGCAAGGCCAGACCCTCTGTACAAAATGAAATGAAGTATGATGGTTTACTAGGCTAGTATTTTACCCCTCTATTCTGACGTTTTTCTTTTTTTTTGGAGGGGGGTGGGTGGATTATATGAGTTATAGCAAGTGTCTCAGAGTAAAGGATGTGCTTGCCTAGTGAACTCTGTAGTCACTGGGGAGCTGCACTGTTCTGCTTAAAACTGGAAGGCCACGTACTTCCTGGACACTGTGGAATACTACAAGAGATCAAGCACTTGGTGTCTCCAACTGCAACATGTGTGTGTGTGTGTGTGCGTATGTGTGTTTAAGTGTTTACAGGTGTGGACTTGGGGTGAATTGCCATGGATGTGAACACATTAAACTGCGTGCACATATGTGTTCATTTGCACATGTTAGTGAATTTGTGTGGGAGAGCAGTGGCGTCGGTTGTTAGTGGCAGTCTATACATCTGCGTGAAGCCTACAGTATACATATGGGGGTACTGTTTGTGCGTGTCATTTGTATGTGCATAAGAGTTTCGTGTGTCGAGTTTTATGTTCGAGACTGTGGTTTGTGGACTGTATACATGTCGGTATTTTGTTGTTATTTTTAACGATGTGTGTGTGTGTGTGTGTGTGTGCATATTTGTGTATGTGTGTGCATGTCTGTGTGTGTCTATAGTATGTGTGCCTGTGTGTGTGTGTGTGTGTGTGTGTGTGCATATTTGTGTATGTGTGTGCGTGTCTGTGTGTGTCTATAGTATGTGTGCCTGTGTGTGTGTGTGTGTGTGTATGTGTGTGCATGTGTGTGTGTGTCCTTGTACAAGTTTAGTGCATGTGAGTGCATACGAGTGTTTATGTGCATCTGTTTGTGTGTGTCTGTGTGTATGTTTGTGTGTGAGTGCGTGACCTGGCATGTGTGTGTACGCTGTAGTTAAATCCTAGCATGCTTAGTCAGCTAAGCTTTGTTTTGGTTGGGTGTCTGCTTTCAGGGGTGACAGACTTGCGAGAGGATAAACTCTCGAAATCATTGGAAATCCATCTTAGAGACAGAAGGAGAGGGGAGGAGAGACAGACAGAGAGAAAGAAAGAAAGAAAGAGATATAGACAGACAGAAACACATGTGAGAATAGACAGATGGAGCAAAAACTGAGCAAATGAATGGGAGGCTTAGGCCTTCGGGGTAGAGGGAGGGGAATCTTGTCATGCACAAACTTTAGCAAAAAAGGAAGAAACAAAAACTCAGGAAGAGAAGAGAGGGGGCATTGAGGATCCAAAAGTAGCAGACGAATTAACATGTGAGGTACATGAAGAAAGAAAATACCTGAAGTTACATTATCAAAGGGAAATAGTTCCTTTGAATCTAAAGGTCTGCATGTGCTCACATGCCAGCCGTCCTAACAAGGCCGTTTTATCTCCACATGCACCAACAGAAGGGATTTCAGAGTCTGACTAAACATGCCAACTGACCGAAAGAAACCATCAAGAACTTTGATCATCATTGTTTGCAGGGGCCAAAAAAAGAGAAAGAATCCACATCCACCACCCCCCCACCCCACCCCCCTTCCCCTTCCTGAAAATGGTCTTTTTCAAAACGTGCATCAGGACGTGAGCGTTTGATGTCAGAGCAATTTGATTAGCAGATGTAAACCTAAAAAACCACACGGCCTCTCATGATGAAAGCGCAATATGCTAACTTTAGCGCCACTAGGCTGACATCATCCCGTAGGAACTAAGGTGGGGTTGTGTGTGTGTGTGTGTGTGTGTGTGTATTGTGGGGTTGGGGTTTATAAAGAACGTGAAATAGATGGGGAAGAACAAGTGGCAGAGTGGGGCCTTGTTTGGGATGATTGCAGACTGGATTTCTGAAGGGGTTATTATGTTCAGACACAGTTGTCTAATAGAGAGCTTTAGTCTGGGAGCTTGGCTGGTTGTTTGCTAAGCCTTCTCTGTCTTTGAGGTATGATCTCCAAATCAGGTTTCTGGAAGACTCAGTGCAAACTGTAAGCCCACCAACTGCTTCAACAGAGAGAGAAGGCAATTAATACAAAACAACAGCAAATAAGTTATTGTAATATCTCTAAATGATGTTACGTTGCTCCTATTCATCCCCTACAAGACATTAGGGTTTAATGAGTTCTCTCCATTGCATGCGGTCCTTGGCAGCAAGTTGTAATTCTCCTGATGACATGTTCATCTTCTGAAGCTCCACGGTTCTGCGCCAGGTGCGTTTGGGTTGCCCAGGTTTTCTTTTGCCAGATGGTGTCCATCCTTATATATATATATATATATATATATACTGCATTTTATCTTTGAAACATGTGACAATTTATAAAAATTCTATAATCCAAGATGGCCGCCGCCATGTGACATTATAATATGCAAATTAGACCAGTAAATTTAATCCCTACATAAACTTTGGATCATCCTTAATATTTCTATAATTTACAATAAGTCTCTATCTCTTGTAATTTTTAAGTTATAGACTTTTGAAATAAAGATGTCAAAATCGAATGTTTTAGGAAAAAAACTCTGGCGCCTAAAGGGTTAAATCAACTTTTTGGGATCCGGTCCTAGCCTGGCCCCGCCCATACTGCCTGTGATGAAACACTGAATTTCGCATTCAAGTCTGGCCAACCTGCCTATTCTCAGTTCTTTCTGGTCCGAAAAAATTCGGAACCAATGAAAAACGAACGCTATGCATACAGAATTAGCAGTCTGATTGGTTGTAGCTCTGTCCAGTAGCACACAGGCATTTAAAAGACGCCCAACGATCCCGCCTCTGAGAACTTCCTGTCTATGGGAGGTTTGCCAGACCAAGCTCCGTCTATGAGCTTGGTGCGACAGCCAGGCTAATCCGGTCCTTCTCCACTTTATAAGTTTCTGAAAATGGCCTCCAGTAAATATGTGTTAATGAGAAGTTCACCTCCACTGCAGCCTCTTACAATTTTCACTGAACATTTGAAACCTATCAGTGATGACAAGACATTTGCCCTTAAATTGCCACTGGCTGTGAGTAAATAAATTTCCATGGATGTTTGTCTCCAATGGATCAATACAAATGAGCGCTGTTCTGCAAGAAAATGCTATGGCAGGGCCAAGGATTGGGCTAAATTGTATTCCAAAATCCGGTAATTCAATGTCAACAATTGGGCATTCAGTGTCTGAATAAGTGGGGGGGGAAAATCCTTGACAGAGTGGTCAATTCACACGTTGAAATTCCTGGATTTGAAATGGATCTCACCCAAAACCTCAAGCCTTGGCTGCTACACAATCCTTCTCCATTGCTGCCCTGCATAGCTCAGACAGACAAGTGTTGTGGAAAATAAAATCGAAAAAAAAAGAAGAAAATACCTCAACCCTCAAAATAAATAAATAAAAAAGTAAAACCCTGCCATCTTCCACCAGGGCTACAAATCTATTATTCATTACGCTATGTCTCGACTGGAGGATCGGCTGATTTGGCCCATTCATTATTTAAGGGTCACCTTTTTACACAATTAATTTTTTCAGGAGAGTAAGCCACACCGGGAAAGGGCACAGCAACATATGCAACGGCTCCTCTGCGGCATTCATATTTTATTCCTGCTTTTCATGTCTCAGCACTAACAACACTGCCTGTGTGTGTGTGTATGTGTGTGTGCGTGTGTGTGTGTGTTTGTGTTTTCGCCCTCCCTGTTGTGTTGCCCTGTGTGTTTTTTTAGTGCTGTCCTTGGATGTGCAATGATGTGAAAACATCTGGAAAGGTATGTGTGTGTGTGTCTGAGAGAGAGAGAGAGAGAGAGAGAGAGAGAGAGAGAGAGAGAGAGAGAGACAAAGAAAGAGAGATGCTGTGAATGAGGTATGGGCACTGTCAGGGCACTTTTGGAGGACCAGTGTCTTGGGGGAGCTGTTTTATTTTTTGGTAGAGCCAATAAAAAGCAACCCTGCTCTAAACCCCACCTCCCTCAAAAAAAAAAAAAATCTCACAGGATGCCCTGGAGAGTAGTTGGGCTTCAGAGGCCTGTCAGGGCCACTTCCTGTAGAGAAAGGTCACATGGAAACACCCTCCGCCCCCCCCACCATACCCTACTTTTAACCACTCTACATGAGGGCCACTTAGAACATACTGTTCTATAGGACTCAGGGTCAAGAGGTCAAGACTGAAAGAGTTTTTTTTTTTTTTGCACCGTAACCAACAGCAGCAGCAGCAGTAGCAGCACAGTTAGGTTGTTGTATCGTTGGGGTGCATAACTCACCCGTTTCTGGGCAAGCAAACAGCCAGTTAGGTTGTTGTATCGTTGGGGTGCATAATTCACCCGTTTCTGGGCAAGCAAACAGCCAGTTAGGTTGTTGTATCGTTGGGGTGCATAACTCACCCGTTTCTGGGCAAGCAAATAGCGAGTTCAATAAAGAAAAGGGGCTAAGAAATATGTATGCTATATGTTACAGCTGGACTGCAGTAATAGGCCTAAAAAATGAAATGTGTACATTTAGACACAGCAATTGAGAGGTGATGGGAGAGAAAAAAAAACTATGGGGGCAAAAAAACAGAAATAGGTGGAGAGAGAGAGAGAAAGCGAAAGAGAGAAAGAGAGAAAGAGAGAGAGAGAGAGAGAGAGAGAGAAAGACAGACAGAGAGAGAGAGAGACAGAATCCCTGTGTGTGTGTGTGTGTGTGTGTGTGTGTGAGAGAGAGCGAGAGAGGCAGAGGGGAGTGGGGGGCAGAGAGAGAGAGACAGAGAGCCAGGAGGTGGGAGAGAGAGGGAGAGAGAGAGGGAGAGAAAGAGAGGGAGCGAAAGGGAAGGAGAGGGACATACATCAAGCCCTTTCCTCCTTATGTACGACTTCAGGATGCCCGCCCTGCTTATTACAGTGCTGAGGAAACAGTCGCGTCATTGTGAACAAGTAGGTCAGTGGTGCCTCTGAGAGGAGCTGGCTGAGAGAAATGGCCGAAGCAGGATGAGGAACGAGCTGACCGCTCGCTGTGCACTTACCCATGACACTGCAAGGCCCCCGCTTCAGTTTTATGTGGGAAGTATCTCATTTTTTAGGGCTGAATCGCCTCCTTGATAGCTAGAGGACCAGAGTATATGGCAGCACATGAAAAATTATTTCTAGGTTTTTTTTTTTCCTGTTCAGCCGAGGTGAGACTCGTAGTGTAGTGTAGTAGAGGGATGTGAATGAGACATCAGGCCGAAAAAGACATCTTCATATTTCTGTTGAAAGCAATTATTGTCTGACTCGGCTAATGCCAGCAGCAGACATAGCCACCAAATGGACGAGGGTTTTTTTTCTGTCTCAGTGGGGATATCGAAGTGACTTTGTGCTATCGTCTGTGACTTCTGCAGAAACCTTAGAACACACACACACACATGCGCGCACACACACACACACACACACACACACATACACACACACACACACACACACACACACACACACACACACACACACATACACACACACGCAAACCACACACACATATACATACACACACATGCGCGCACACACACACACACACACACACACACACACACACACACACACACACACACACACACACACACACACACATACACACACACACACACACACATACAGTGAGGGGATGGGGGTAAAGGTTGAGGGCAGTCACATCTGGGTTAGCTATCACATGGTTCATAAAAAGCCCTTCTATCTGTTCCCACCAGTGTTAGCTGGGTTAAGGACTTTAAATTTAGACTGTCAGTCTACAGAGTTTTCAAGGAAAACGTAAATATTATTACTCATATTTAAGTCAACAGTTCTCCTCTCATTTCAGTTGGCAAAATGTATTTTAGTCTTTTAAACTCCATTCATAAGCCCAAGGATATATATATCACATTTTACTTATATGGTTTTCAGGCTGTAGCTTCAGTGCATTCACACACTAATACACTAACCTAATGGGGTTGGATTTAGTTGGTAAGTTAATTTGCAGCAAAGGCAAGTCCCTGAGAGTAATGTATTGAAACTCACAGTCAACAGGAAGACCTTTTTTTTTTTACTAAAAAATATTTAAAAATATTTGACCGTCAAATGTTGGGCAGGTCTATTTAGAGTTGCTGGAACATTCTGCAGTGTTGTAAAAAGAACCATATAAAAATTAGCATAAAAAGAAAGCTATTAAAAATATTCTGAAGATAAAACATTCACAACACATTCACAGAACTCCACTGGAATCTTCTCTCAAGGCAAAGAATTTTCCCAGCCATTCAGCATGTGTAACCATGAGAGTTTCAAGGGAAAAAGAAGTAATAAATTGGAGATAATGGCTATTCAGAGGAGCCCATTTTTGGTTAGTTTACATAGAAATGGATAGTTTGCGTTTTACAGCATGCTTTCTCTAGTCAAGGTGAACAAGTTGGTAACACTTTCTATGAAGCCTGTATTCAAAAGACTCTATACACACATTCATAAAGGCTTTTAATGCATTCATAAAGTATGTGAAATATTCATAATTATACATACTCACTGCTAAGGCATTACAATGCTATGTCATAAGCCCTATTCCAACTTTAAGTGACAGTGCATTACTGGTTATAAACCTTTACGTGCCCTAAGAGTGCAGTTATGAGTATATATAAATTGTTATGAATACTAATTTCAACCATTAGTAAGCTTTATGAAGCCATTATAACCCTTTTGAAGAATTTGAAGAGAAGTCTTGTGAATACAAGCTTCACAGAAAATATTTCCAACAAGTTCAAGTTAGCTGAAATCACACTGTAATTCTGACAGCATTTTTAAAGCTGACTGATTTCAACCCTGATCCCTACGAACGGAGTTAAGAATGCTGTTTTAGTGACACACACCCACAAAGAAACAAATGCAGCTGAACTTCTAATTGTGTCTTTCACAGAAACGGAGATCCCCAATTCGAAAGTAAACACCCCACTGTGTCTTTTCTTCTGCCTGTGCACTTAACACAGGCGATTTCACCAGTTATCTGATGTCTGTCAGCTGTCTGATAATTTGTGATGTCATTAGGATGAGCTGATTCAAAAAATGGTTGGATGAAATATCTGAGTTT
>CM050201.1:22187500-22227500 GCA_027475355.1 Coilia nasus | reverse complement strand
TTACAACAGTGGGCCTCCCGGGGATAAGGGGTACGGGAGAAAGTGTGATACCACAAAAAGTGTGTAGCAGAAGAAAAAAAGCAAGTAAGATGTTAGAGAGGTAGAGAGAGACAGTGAGTGTCCCTTTTCCTTGCAAAACTGCAATAAGCCATCCCATCCTTCCAAAAGTCTCAACCACAGAGACAAAATGGCTAGCCTGGTAAACCCGCCCCTCGTACTTCATTTCATTTTGTACAGAAGGTCTGGACCGGAATCTCTTGAGGGTCATTTAGCAAGTCCCAGCAAGACCGATCCATTCAGCAAACAGAGGGTGTGTTCGTTAGCCGTGACGTTGACCTTGTGTGCTACATTTGAATTGTAGTGCGTAGGTAGGCTAATTGCATACGTGACGCACCAGGCCGTTAGCGATTGGGTAAAGGCAAAGGCACTTTTTTTAAAACTTCAGCAGAGTCCACACCTCCAACAAATCGTTTCTGATGGTGTCTGTTCCAGACCCTCTGTACAAAATGAAATGAAGTACGAGGGGCTGGTTTACCAGGCTACAAAATGGCCACTTCTTAGCAAATGCTTTTCAGCTGCACTGGCAGTACAATCTATCCTACAGTGCCATGAACTAAGAGACTCTAGTCTAACACACACACACACACACATGCACACACACACACACATACACACACACACACACATACAATACAGCCTACAGTGCCATGACCTAAGAGACTCTAGTCTAACACACACACACATTGCACACACCACACACACACACACATACAATACAGCCTACAGTGCCATGACCTAAGAGACTCTAGTCTAACACACACACACATGCACACACCACACACACACACCACACACACACACACACTCACACACATACACACACACACACATACAATAACAGCCTACAGTGCCATGAGCTAAGAGACTCTAGTCTAACACACACACACATGCACACACACACACACACACACACACACACACACACACACACACACATACACAGCCTACAGTGTCATGACCTAAGGGTCTAGTCTAACGTGAACAACCTCAAGTCAAACCTGCACGCAAACATATGACACACAAATAGAAATGTGTATATGTATATGTGCCACACAACCCCCCCCCCCCCCCCCACCCCCCCCCAAAAACACACACACACACACAGAGACAGACACACACATCCAACAGTCACACTAATAATTACAACCATACTGTTATACCTACGGTTATATGTTAGAGGTACTGTATTCTAATACCAACCTTTTGTTAGTTGTAATATTATTATGACATTAACATTATTACTATTCTATTCTATTCTATTCTATTCTATTCTATGATATTGCAACACTGTATCTAAACAGTCATGCATATAAAGCACCCTTTTGAATCAGCAATTTGAGTGAGAAGTGAAGAGAGACAGAGCTCAGTGTAGTGCACATCCAGATCCCACTTGCTGACATTAAGCATGTGGTGGTTCTTCCTCTCTCCCTCTCTTCCCCTCCTCTACTGGCTGGCTGGCTGACAGGCAGCCAGGGGTGGTGGTGGTGGTGGTGGCTGTGGTGGTGCTGGTGGCTGGGCTGGGCTGGGATAGGCTGGGCTGGGAGCCTGGCTCCTCTGCCTCGGCCTTAACCTCTGCTGGGAACAGGAGCACGTGCAGCTGTGTGTGTTGGCCCAGGCCACTGGTGGTGGACGGAGGGGGACAGCTGGAGGGATGCTGGGTCTGGGCCCAGCCAGAACCTCCGTGCTGCAACCAGGGCTCCTCTTTCAGGCACCGGCCGGGGTCGGCATGCACTCCCCAGCTACACACGTATACACACACACAGTCCCACACACACAGTCACAGACACACACTCACACTGTCACACACAGTCCCACACACACACACACACAGTCACACACACACACCACACACACACAGTCCCACACACACACACACAGTCCCACACACACACACACACACACACAGTCACAGACACACACTCACAGTCCCACACACACACACACACGCACAGACAACACACACACAATCACACACACACACAGTCACAGACACACACTCACACTGTCACACACAGACACACACACACACACACACACACACCACACACTCTCTCTCTCTCTCTCTCTCACACACACACACACACACACACACACAGTCACAGACACACACTCACACTGTCACACACACAGTCCCACACACACACACAGTCACAAACACGCACTCACACTGTCACACACACACACACACACACACCACACACACACACACACACACACACACACACACAACCACACACACACACACTCTCTCTCTCACTCTCTCTCTCTCTCTCTCACACACACACACACACACACACACATTCTCTCTCTCAGGCATGCACACACACACATCACACACACACACACACACACACACAATGACACACACTCTGTCTCACACAGACACATCAACACACTCATGAATACATGTGGTCGTCTGCCAACGGACAGCTCTGCAATGTGAGGACCTGGCCATCACTGCTGGTTCCCGAGGCGACACCACACACACTCAGACCTCACACACACACACACACACACACACACGCAGCACGCACACACACACACTCAGACTCACACACACACACACACACACGCGCGCGCACACACACACTCAGACTCACGCACACACACACCGACTGGACTGCCGGCTAGTCGCCTCGAACAGGAGGAAATTTTCCACATGGCTGCGGCATGGAGTCAGAGTCCGCACATTCCCAGGATCTGCTCGGTCCACCGTGTCCGGCCATCAATCCCTCACATCAGCATGGGACCACCGTCATACTGTAGGACATCAGGATGGAGATAGTGTGTGTGTGTGTGTGTGTGTGCGTGTGTGTGTGTGTGTGTGTCTGTATGTGTGCGTGTGTGTTTGTGTGCGTGTGTGTGTGTCGTGTGTGTGTTCGTGTGCGTGTGTGTCTGTATGTAGTGTGTGTGTGTGCGTGACAGTGTGTGTGTCTGCATGTGTGTGTGTGTGTGTGTCTTTGTGTGTGTGTGTTCGTGTGTGCACGTTTGTGTTTGTGTGAGTGTGTGTGAGTTACTTTGTGTGTGTCAGGTAGGGTTATGGGAGTGTTGGGGGGCTTGTTCTCAATCTGGACCTTCTCACACAGAGAGATATATTTCTGTAGGCCATGGGTCCAATTGTGTGGTCATTCCACCACAGCATTTAGTGTCATCTCTCCACCAAGACCAGATGCACAGCTAAACCTTAAGTCCCCTGAGACATGGAAAAGCAAAAATTAAAAGCAGGAGAGTTCTGACCTGGAGTCAAATCAAACAATCCAATCTACTGCCCAAAAAAAGAAAAAGAGAATCATTTAGGCCTACTTTTTACAGAGAGAGAGAGAGAGAGAGAGAGCGATAGAGAGAGAGAGAGAGAGAGAGAAACAGAGAGAGAGAGAGAGCGATAGAGAGATAGAGAGAGAGAGAGAGCGATAGAGAGATAGAGATAGAGAGAGAGAGAGAGACAGAGAGAACCAGAGAGAGAGAGAGACGAGAGAGAGAGAGAGCGATAGAGAGATAGAGAGAGAGAGAGAAAGGGACAGCACTTAGAGTGAACTCACTGACACACAACTTGTTGCTCGGGTGACCCGTAAACATTTGGAGCTGAGGTCTGGGTGTTGGTGTTGCTGAGTTTGCTTGTTCTAGAGTGATGAACTCGGGGCAGTTAGCAATTAGAGAATGTTACTGCCTTTTTTTCACCCCATAATCCCCGCCATTGCAGCTGCTCGCTCGAGAAGGAAAAAAAAAAAAGCCACAAGTCTTTTGTATGGTCCCCAGCTGGCTGGCATCTTAGGTCTTCCCACACATCAAACAACTTCTCATTTCGCACCATGTGGTGCGGGTATTTGGAAAAGATGGATGGCGAGGCAGAGAGAGACAGAAAGAATGAGGCAGTAAGAGAGAGAGAGAGAGAGATGGAGGGAGAGATAGAGAGAGAGGGAGGGATGGAGAGAAAAAGAAAGGACTGAAGCAACAAGAGATAGGGAGGGAGAATAAGAGAGAGAGGGAGAAAAGAGAAAAAGAAAAAGGGGAGAGTGAGTGAGAGAAAGAGGGAGAGAGAGAGAGAAGAGGTAGAGAGAGAGAGAGAGAGAGAGAGAGGGAGAAGGCATGGCAGCACTCTACTGCTGACTCTTCTGCAGTCCTGTGCATGTCGAGTCGGCGGTTGCTTGGAGAGATTAAGCTGCAGACACCACATCTGCCTGACATGCACGTGCACGACTGCATGTCTGCACACCGACAGCACGGCCTCACTGGCACTGGCACTGGCACTGGCACGTCAGCCAGCTGTTTGTTCCTACAGGGAGGCGGGTAGGGTGGTGACAGCAATGCTTCATTTCAGATGCCCCCCTATCCCCCCCCCCCCCACCCCCCATCCCCGCCTAGCATGGTAAACCCGCCCCTCGTACTTAATTTCATTTTGTACAGAGGGTCTGGACCAGGATCTCTTGAGGATCATTTAGTCGGCCCCAGCAAGGCCGATCCAATCAGTGAACAGAGGGTGTGTTCGTTAGCCATGACGTTGACCTTGTGTGCTACATTTGAATTGTAGTGCGTAGGTGTTAGCGATTGGGTAAAGGCAGAGGCTTGTTTTAAACTTCGGCAGAGTCCACACCTCCAAGAAATCCTTTCTGACGGTGTCTGGTCCTTACCCTCTGTACAAAATGAAATGAAGTACGAGGGGCTGGTTTAACCAGGCTAGCCGCTTGGCACGTCAGCCAGCTGTTTGTTCCTACAGGGAGGCGGGTAGGGTGGTGACAGCAGGCAATGCTTCATTTCAGATGCCCCCCTATCCCCCCCCCCCCCCACCCCCCGGTTCGCCTAGAATGGTAAACCCGCCCCTCGTACTTCATTTCATTTTGTACAGAGGGTCTGGACCAGGATCTCTTGAGGATCATTTAGTCGGCCCCAGCAGGGCCGATCCAATCAGTGAACAGAGGGTGTGTTCGTTAGCCATGACGTTGACCCTGTGTGCTACATTTGAATTGTAGTGCGTAGGTAGGCTAAGTGCATACGTGACGACCAGACATTAGCAACTGGGTAAACGTAGAGGCTTGTTTTAAACTTCGGCAGAGTCCACACCTCCAAGAAATCCTTTCTGACAGTGTCTGGTCCTTACCCTCTGTACAAAATGAAATGAAGTACGAGGGGCTGGTTTACCAGGCTAGCCGCTTGGCACGTCAGCCAGCTGTTTGTTCCTACAGGGAGGCGGGTAGGGTGGTGACAGCAGGCAATGCTTCATTTCAGATGCCCCCACCCCCCCCAATCTGCTTCACCCCCCACCACACAACAACAACCACAGCACCAGCAGCATTGGCATCACCCTACCACCACCCCACCGCACCGTACCCTTCCACCCTGGGTAGGGTGGTGACAGGAGCCAATGCTTCATTTCAGATGCCGCCCTCCCCAACCTGCTTCACCCTCACCACCACCAACAAGAACAACCCAGCACCAGCAGCACTGGCAGCACCCCACCGCACCCCCTCCCCACCGCACCCCAAGGCTCTTTCAGACAGAGAGCTGGGGCTCCCACGAGACTCCTGTCTCAAGCACAAAATCCTCCCGACTCTGTCTCCTTCCTCGCCTTTCCTTTTTTTTGTTTTTGGAGAATCTGAGAGTGTTGTGATGTGGGATTAAAGAAAAATGAGCAGACAAGAGGCAGAGACCAGCCAAAAGACAAAAAGGAAGGAAAAGTTTCAAACCTGTGATGAGAAACAGATCAACTCCCACAAGAGGAGAGACCTGGAGACGGAACTTATCTGACAAACAGCAACAAAAAAACACACTGAGGCAGACAACCATGAGGAAACAACATCCACCTCAGCACATACACCGTCCACCATATTAAAAAAAAAGTCACATCCAATCTACTCACCTTTCTAGAAATACATACAGGTAATAAATCTCTCTCTCTCTCTGTCTCTTTGACTCTCTCTCTGACTCTCTCTCTATCTATCTCTCTCTCTGTCTCTCTCTCTGTCTTTCTATCTCTCTGACTCTGTATCTGTCTATCTCCCTCTGTGTCTCTCTCTCTCACTATCTCTCTCTATTTCCCTCTTTCTCTATCTCTTTCTCTCTCTCTTTCTCTTTCTCTGTCTCTCTCTTTCTCTCTCTCCTTCTCTTACACGCTCCGAGGCTGATGTGAAGCCGGTGAGTGGTTGTGTGGCCCGGGTACAATGACTGCATTCACGGGCGGTGGAACGTCTCCGAGGGTGGTCCCGGCTCGCTGAGGGGGGAGAGATCAAATCAGACATCCGTCCACCCTCAGCGCCACCCGCGCTCCGCGGCCCGGCCTATCTGCGGTAGCATCGCCATGGCAACCTTTGTCTAGCGCACAGGTGTGGGTTCCGATGCAGGTGCCCTTAGTTAGTAAACAGAAACAAATATGTGGAGAATTCTCCAGCAACCCGAAGGTCACGAAGCATATTAAAAAGGGGAGGGAGGAATGGAAAGAGGGAGGAGAGAGAGAGCGAGAGAGAGAGGGAAAGAAGGGCAAATGGGAGGTTAAATAGCACTAAACAATGAGTGCATTAGGTGACTACCTTCTCTAAGCAACCACTAGAAACTGCAAAGTTCACATGTTGTACTAATAAGGAGAGAGAGGGACAGAGGGAGGGAGAGAGAGAAATAGAGAAAGAGAGAAAGAGAGAGAGAGAGAGAGAAATCAATGGCAACACAGGAGGTAGATGACTGGCCACATAGGAAAAGGTCAGATCTATTTATGAGTGAATCATCATGGCCTGCCACTCTCCCTCTCTCTCTTACACAAACACATACACACACACACACACACACACACACACACACACACACACACACACACGTATGCACACAGAGGGAAATAGAGGGGAAGGAGAGAGAGAAAGAGAAAGAGAGAGAGTGTTAGAGAAAGAGAGAGAGATCTGCACACAGAGAACATACAGGCAGGCACACACACTTACTCAAGGGTAGAAACTGGAACACACACACACACATGCACACACACACACAATGGACATGTTCACAGGCAGACAGATACTAGCTTGCACACGCACACACTTTTTCATTTCGGAAAATTGCAAGTGCATTTAATCCATTTGTATTGACAGCAGGGGACCATATGAATTCTAAGAATCCTAGTGGGCAAATCCATTACGAGCCTGACAGAAATAGTTTCTATTCATTTCTGCCTCCTCCATCTCCACTGATAGGAAGATGACTTTGTTGAGGTCCCTACACTGGTATACACACTCTAACCACCATAGAGCACTTCTTTGTTAGGGTCTGGTGTTTTCAAAAGAAAAAAAAAACACACAAGTCACGAAACACCAAAAAAAAACAGTATTTACAGACTGAGTGGAATTCTGAGCTATCACTAAATGTGTGGTCGGTCGGTCTGTCTGTGTGTGTGTGCATCTGTGTGTATATAATTCTGTCTGTGTGTGTGAGTGAGTATGTATGCGTATGTGTTTGTGTGGGTGCATCTGTATGTATGTAGTTGTATGTGCATTTGTGTGTGTGTGTATGTGTATGCGTATGTGTGTGTGTGTGTGTGTGTGTGTGCATGTTTGAGCTTATGTGTGTGTGTCTGTGTAAGAGAGAGCTTGTATGAGCGTGTGGGTGTGAGAGCTATAGATGGGTTGCATATGTGCGGGGTAGCTGGGTGGCTGGCCTGTGTATTTTTGTTTGAAGCCAGTGCCCAAGAAAAACAGCCAGGCATCATTACTTCTGAAGACCCCACTCTGATTGACTCGCCTCCCTGCTCCAGCAACCGGGGGCTGCCTTGTGTATTACGCACCGGCAGGCCTTAAAAAGAGCACAACGTGCAACAGCCCAGAGGATAAACACCCAGCCGATACGTGTCGATAATTGTGTTTGACTGCCGCAGACAGGCTCAAAAAGCTCAAATAGCTTTTCTCTTTTTTCTCTGCCTTCGGCAAAAGGAATGCCGCGTGTTTGGAGAGGCTGGCAACGCTCGGGGTGCGTTTTTTGGTCAAAGGCGGCCACTGTTGCGTCTGCCAAAAAAAAGCTCAACCCCGGGTTCTGCTCAGACTTTCCACACGCTAAGCAAAATGGCCGCAGCATATTTGAGCCGGGCGCCACAAAAGGCTACCTTCATACCTCCGAGAGCCAGGTACACGGGGCGAGCAGGAACCGCTGTCCCATAGATCACAAGACTTTTCAGCCCCTGCTGAAAAGGAATGCATGAATATGCACTCCTGCGACTTTGAAATAGACGCAAAGCAAAGCCGAAGGAACCGAATACACCAGCTCAGTGAATACCAATGTGCTTTTCAGCCTAGCAGCCTTTTTTCAGGTCCAATTCTAATGTATTTTTTTTTCAATGCTAACACCCCATATAAGACTCATTCAACATGAATTTGAAAATGTTTTCTCCCCTCTCTGGTTTTCACAGCCTTATTTAGTCATGGCTTTGCTTAAAAACCTGGAGCTCGGTCAACGCTCACCAAAATGGTTGCATGTTTGCCACGTTTCCAAAGCACAAGCCTCGCCGTTCTAGAACCAATAATTACACCAATGAGATCCACACGAGTGTCCAAAACAACGTCATCAACAACAGCAACAACAACAACAACAACAGATAAACCAAGCGCAGCATTCCTGCGAGGCATGCAATCAGGGCATTGATTTCCCTGACAGGCAGCATCCACAGCTTGAGAGCAGGCACAGGGGTCTTGTTCTGCAGACAGGACTAATTTAGCCCACTCAGCTGCCTGGGAGAGCAGGAGATGACATGCAGGTGGAGAGAGAGAGTGTGTGTGTGTGTGTTGGGGGGGGGGGGGGGGGTTCTAGTCTTGGCACTAGACTTGCACACCCTCTGCACATAATAGCTTGATTTAGTGGCCCCGCATGGGCCTCACACAGCTATTTAGTGTCATTTAGCCGTCAGCACCACCATCATCACCATCATCATCTTCATCATCTGCGTGTGACAAGGGCGAAGAGAGAGACAGAGCAGAGAGGGAGAGACAGATCATCTCATAGATATATATATATATATACATGACATAGCATGAAGAGATGAGGGTAGAACTCGGTAGACAGACAAATAATGGTGCATAGATATGCTAAAGATGTATGGAGGAATCGGGGCAGTGATTAAAAGACACACACAGTAACTCCAGACAGCTGATATCAATGAAGAAGAACACAATGGAGAAGAAATTAAATGAATGATTAAAAAAAGGGCTTTTGAAAAAAAAAGTGCTAACTGGATCAAGCTGCAGCTGTGTTGCTGACGCATGTAAGTATGTGTGTGTGTGTGAGAGAGTGTGTGTGTGTGTGTGTGTCTGTGTGTGCGTGTGTGTGTGAGAGAGAGAGTGTGCGTGTGTGTGTAAGAGAGAGTGTGTGTGTGTGTGTGTGTGTGCGCGCGCGCGTGTGTGTGTGTGTGTGTGTGTGTGTGTGTGTGTGTGTGTGTGTTGGGGGTGAGATGAACATGTGTGTGCATGAGCAAGTGTGCGGTCAAGCTCCATTAAGCTTTGCCCCAATTAGGGAAAAAGCAGAGTCCATACCATCGATATGCTGGATCAGGAGTTGGGGATGGAGGGGCACTTATAAATTCTCCCCTTACATCTATAGGGGGTCTATATACACTACACACACCATAAACGTCAGCCATTATCGGACACATTGAAAACACAAACACAGAGGTACCAACCACAAAAGCTTATGATGTTCTCCAATTTGAGCTGATATCACATGTCACACTGGAGTATGAAACACATGGTAGTGTTTATCTCTGACACTTTGAAGTGCCTCCGTTTAAGTTGCTCCTGCACTGACCCAAACATGAACTCCCTTCCTGATCGACTCTGCATGTCGTCACGCCAACAGGCATCCCGTTTTTCCGCGCCAATATCTGCTTCTCCTGCCACCTCAGCGCTCCTGTTCGACATTTTCCGATAGAGGCTCTGTCTAATTAAGCATCGAGCAAGGTTTGGGGGTGGGGATGGGGGTTTGGTGAGGGGTGGGGGGGGGTCCCAGGACGCTCGTTCCCAGATGGAGGCCCGAGCTGGAGTGGTGCTCAGGGGCCCCCCTGGAACAGGTGCCCAGAGCAGTCTAGCGCTGTATGGGGAGAGACTGCACAGCTGCAGGAGGACCAGTGTGGGACCCCCGTGCTTGAGTTTGTTGCACAATTAGCCGTCTGTCGTTGCCGCCATTTGACCGCCCAAGTGTGTTTGTGTCCGAGGCCACGTGGAGTGCTAGTGTCACACTGCAGTGGGCGTATTAGCAATGTGGGTTTTTTGTTATTGTTGGGGGGGGGGGGGCTTGTTTGTGCATTCATTAACTTGAAAGATTTTTTCCCACTTAACTTTAACCAGCGGCAAAGTTCAATGAGATGCTAAACGTGGCCGTGCTAAAACTCACGGGTTAACAAAACAAAGCGGGGTGGGGGCAGTGAATGGTGGTGGTGGATGGAAAGCAATTAAAAAACACTGCGGTCGTGGTTGTGACCTGTGTCACGGCCGGGGTCACCAGAGAAGTCATTGGGAAAGCGCCATTAAGGGGTCTCGCTATTAGCCGATAAGTGGCGACGCGTCCTTGTGTCCCTGTCCAATACTGCAAACTAAGGCGCGCTGTCGAGAAGTTTGGAAGCTAATTAGCGACAACTGGCTAAGACACAGGAGGATGCATCGCACATGAATTAGCGGCACAGAACGAGGCTATTAAGGCTGTTGGCTAACATTGCTGTCACAACAAGCAACATCTCTTTTTTGTGGAAAACATTATGCCAAATGTGAAGGCCACCCAACCAGTAAGACTAAATCAGAGACCTAAGTATGTTTGCTAATGCTGCTTTTACTTTTCTGTAGTTTACATGCGAGAGTAAGGATAAATGTAAAGGTCCCCCAAACTGGTAAGGCTAAAGGAAAGACCTAAGTATGTTTGCCAAAACTGCCTTTATTGTTCTGTAGTTTACATGCAAGGGCAAACGGAAATGTGAAGGCCATCGAGACCAGTAAGACTAAAGCTGAGTCCTAAGTGTGTTTGCTAATGCTGCCTTTGTTTTTCCCTACTTTACATGCGAGGGCAAAGGGACAACAGCATATACTATACCTCTTTCTACAATCCTTAACAACATGCAGCATGCAGAAGGAAGTAGAAGGAGCAGGGGTCTTTTTTTGGTGTGCTAAAGATCTTGCAAGGCAGATTGTTATCACAGCGGTTAGAAGACAGATAACAGTTGCTGATAAAGCAAACGGGCTGACCTGTTGCATCTAAATCTAAGGGCTCAGTGCTCCAGGGGGATCTCGCACGGTTCCAGTTCACTTGCCATGTCACTACTGCACGACTGAGTTTCCAGGAACCCGGCCGCATGGCAATATTTCACGCTAATGCCTTGCCCCGCGCTAACCTCTCTTGGCACAGAACGAGAAATAATGTACATTCGACGTTCGCACGCCACGCCAACTGACGGATGTCTGTAGAGGTCGCGAAAGTGGAAAATTAAGAACATTCCATCGCACTGCAAATAGCTTCGACCTTCCACCAGAGTGCAAGCTTTCTGTGCCTACAAGCCAGTGAGGAACGCGTTTTAACCACATGTCCAAATGGATCTGTTGTCTCCCACTGACACAATGACAAATGTTTTAGAGGTCTTTCTCTTCACTGTCTCACCAACCATATATCTTTCTTTTCTTTTCTTTATCCCAAACGCCATCCTTCTCTCTCTCTTTCACTCGTTCTCTGTCTCTTACTGCTTTCTGTACACTTCTCATAGACCCTACACACTTGACCCATAATATACAGTTGCAAAGTCTGCAAAGGGAAAGTTACTGAAACTCCACCACCCTCAGGATGTGAGTTTGAAGCTTGCTGAGTGATGCAGCAGTGCCATTCAGACCAGAAGCTGGTACAGAAAAGCTTTGCAAACATACACTTGCTTTCGCTCTCTCGTCTTTTTTCCCATACTTCCTGTTTGTGTGTGTGTGTGTGTGTGTGTGTTTCAGTGTGTGTCTTATGGATGCCAGTGTGTGTGTGTGTGTGCGTGTGTGCTTTGTGTGTGTGTTTTGTATGCTTGTGTGTATGTGTGTGCGTGTGTGTGTGTTTTGTATGCCTGTGTGTGTGTGTCTTGCACTGGGGCTTTGTGAGTGTGTGCAAGTCAGTCCCACAGGCTGCCTGCGCGTCTGCACTGTGAGCCATGTGGAACAGCTTAAACACGCACACAGTCCGACCAATCTCGACCTGTCACAGGACATTTATCTCCATCCACAGCCGCATGTGCTGTACGCCCAAATCGCTTTCGCAGATGTGCACTGCACTAACAAAGCTCAAGCTGCAGCTTTCAGCAACTCGCTCTCTGCACTCGCTCTCTCTTTTTCTGCCCTCCCTCATATGTGTGTGTGTGTGTGTGTGTGTGTGTCTCTTTCCCTCTCTTTCTCTCGCTCGGTTCATCCCGTTTTAAATTATTTGTCGTTCTTTCAGTCTCAGTCTCGGTCTCTCACCCTCGCTCCTTTCAGCTCGTAAAAAGCCGGTGTGACCACAACAGACTTGGCTTTCATGAGGGGAAAAACAAATTTAGCGATCAATATATTTTTTTCTTCCATCCTATGAAAAATGCACAAGTATTAACATATGTGGACTTAGCTGACTCCCTGCCTCGCTAAGAGCCCCGGAGAGGTTTGAGCGAAACGGCAAACGATGATGTGAGTTCCTGTGTGGGTGTGATCTGACGCTGATATAACCACCGGACATGTGCAAGAAATACAAACACAGGTGGCCTCCAGTTTCATGGTCAGGGCCCGGACCTTTCAGGCATGAAAATATGAAGAAAAAAAAAGAGAACAAATCGACTTTTGTGTGAAGAGAAGGAGAAGTAGAATTGAGAGTGTGCGAGTGAGTAAAGGACTGAAGCTGGGGTTGGGAGGGTGGGGTGAGGAGGGGGGGGGGGGGGTGATGGGGGGGGGGGGGGGTAGTGGGGGTGACGAGGGCACAGAAAAGAAAACGAGCGAAAAGGAGTCAGGGAGTTTACGTTAGGTGGAGCTTGGAAGCTCAAATTTCCCGTGGCAATTTTGAGCCAGTCCAGGATTTTCTGCAGAGGAATTAGGTTGGAACAGGAGAGGAGAGATGAGGTGAAGAGAGGAGAGAGAGAGAGCGAGAGAGAGAGAGAGAGAGAGAGAGAGAGAGAGAGAGAGAGAGAGAGAGTCAGTCTCCAGCTTGTTTCGGTGCAGAAACATCTGTATTACATTTGCGCTCAGCTGTGGAGAATGCTCTAGTTGCATGTCGCTTAAAACCCTCCTAATCTGCAGAAGACTAGAGCGCTCACTGCCCCACTTCTCCACTCCACTGTCATGGCCTAACCCCCTGCTCACACACACACACACACACACACACACACAGGCAAGCACACACACACATACACGCACACACACATAGGCACACACACACACACACCCTCCCCTCCACAGACCCTGACTCAGTGTCCCTATCATGGGACTGCAGGAGAGAAAGTGAGAAAAAGAGAGAGAGAGAGAGAGAGAGAGAGAGAGAGAGAGAGAGAGAGAGAGAGAGAGGGAGGGAGAGAAGGGGCCAAGGCTCATGAAGTCCAATTTGAAATATTCATGCCAGGCTATCCCCCTCGGAGTGGCTGAGCGATGGTGGTATTTTGATATGCAATTGTTCAAAGGCCTCCAGGTGTTATTATTGAAGCACTTCCAACGACAGAAAAAATAGAAAAAATAAAAACAGCCATCCAGTGATAATATTCACGCGTGCATGCACACACAAAAACAGACTCACACCCGCAGACACACATACACACACAAGCACACACAAACAAAAAGAGACATTCACACACAGGTTCAAAAGCACAAAACATACAAAAAAACACACACATGCATGTACACCCAAAGACACACAAATATGCACACAACTACACACATACAAACACGCAAACATACATATACACATACCTACCTAGACACATACACACATAAATACATACATACATACATACATACATACATACATACATACATACATACATACATACATACTTACATACATACATACGCACATAAGTACACAGATGTGCACACACACACACACACAGTGAGTGTACTCCGGGTGCGCTCTGGTCTCTGTAGTGTCTAGTGATTTTGATTTTAAGCCCGCGGAGCAGAGCAGAGCAGAGCAGAGCAGGGCAGAGAGGCTAGCTGCTCCCCTCGGGCTGCTGCTGAGACCTGGGCAGATACATGCAGGATCAGCACATTCGCACTTGGCATGAGAACAATAACTCCACCATCCCCACTGCAGGGCAAGGGCACCGCACACACACTGGGGATGCTGAGGGGGGAGAGTGGAAAAAGAAAGGAGCACACAGAGGCAGAGAGAGAGAGAGAGAGAGAGAGAGAGAGAGAGAGAGAGAGAGAGAGAGAGAGAGAGAGAGAGAGAGAGAGAAAGAGGGAGGCAGAGAGCAAGAGGGAGGGAGGGAGAGATATATAGAGAGAGAACAAGGAGGGAGGGAGAGAGAAAGAGAGCGAGAATGAGAGGAAGAAACAAAAGAAAGAAAAAAGGCAAAGAAAGAAAGAAAGAAAGAAAGAAAGAATGGAAAAGCCAGAAGGAAAGAAATAAAGGACTGAAAAAGAAAGAAAGGGACAGAGAGAGAGAGAGAGAGAGAGAGACAGAGACAGAGAGAGAGAGAGCAGGAGAGAGAGAGAGAGTGCACGAGAGAGAATGATACTAAGGCAGGGATTGAAAGAGATGGAGGATGAGAGAAGAACATGAGACTGGCGAGCAGGTGACTTTCATATAAATCCATGTATGTTCCCCCATCTGTTCCCCACCAAATGCACATCACACAACTCAAAGGTAGCCCTATACATTCGCAATTAGGGGTAAACAAATGTAAGACATGGGAATGTTAGTCACTACTGTGTTTAATTTTAACGAAGAAGAAGAAGATTAAGAAGAAGAAGAAGAAGATAGAAAAAGATAAAAGTCACATCATAAAACACGGGCGCTGTGCATGAACAAGCCATCTGGTCCTCTCTTGTTTAGAAGCGCTCATCACATCTCTTTCAAGGTTCACAACAAACACACCAGTGAGCAGGAAAAGCACGAGTACATCCACTTTCAGATCAGTTAGACAAAATGGCACAATCAATGTTTAAGGCAAATCAACCAAAGCTTCACAGACTAGGAAATACAAGATCATTTAAACAATTAAAACTCATATAAATCTGCAGACGGCTCCACACAGTGTCTACTGGAAGCTACTTATGATGACACTGTTTAGTTTCTCTGCATGCAGTAACACAACAAAATCTGATCAAGGACTCTTCTTGACACAGTGGAGAATGTTATCGGTGATTATACAACAGTTAGGTCTGGTCGAAACATTTATGAATTTCTGATTGGACGAGCCACACTCTACGTGTCACTGGGAGTGGAGATATCCCCCGATGTCACCACTGGTGACTGTTTACAGCTAGTGGTGATATCCGCTGGTGATACCAACCCCACTCCCACTCGTGTTATATTGCTTAAACATGTGATGTGCAAACGTAAGTGAGAACTTGGATAGCACAATAACATAATGGATCGCAACAAGACCTGTAGTGTATATGTGCCTTACTCAATCAATCCAAAAGCAATTCAATCCATAAACCATGCGAAATGGCATTCTAAATAATTTAATGATGACATAAGAATACTAAGCAATACTTTATTGGCAGTGGCGATCACGGTCTGACACACTGTGACAGGGTGGATGGGGTCATGAGCGATCTCCATACCGTAAAATAAAACAACTGCTGGGGCACGAACCCTCAGGGGACTGCAGATGAGAGTGGCTTCTTCATTAGCTAAAGCTATGGGATGAGATGATGAGGCTTACCTCATACTGTACCTGGTCTGGGTAATGTACGGCCCTGGGGGGAATTAAATGAAAGGAAGACAAGCGGGACCTCTAAGCAGACAGTAGCGCCACTGATGCCAGCCCACACACCGCCCATCCACACCCCCCCCCTACCAACCCGACCCCCTCTCTTCACAAGGCCTTCAGCCTGTGACGTGCTTGCCTTTCACACTCCGTGATTTATGGGTAGTAATTACTCTGCAGCCGGTGACATCATCTCACCATGCAGACTGCACAAAATGTGACTAATTAGCTCTGCTGTCTTCCAATGCCAGCCATGTCTGTTGTTTTCTTATTCTGTGTTTTCTCTCTCTCTTTCTTTCTCTCTCTCCTTCTCCTCTCCTCTCTCCGACGTTTTTTTTTAACCGTCGGAGACGAGGCATGTCAAAACAAGATCCCCCATCCCACAGCTATCGCAAACGTATATTCCCACTGGCAGCCGTCGTAATTAGCTTATTCTGTGAGCAAATAGAAAGTGTGAGAGGAGAGGCAGGGAAGCGGATGGCTGGGGCAGGCAGAGGGGCGGGGAAGGATGCTAAAGTGATGGTCGACAGGACTGCTATCATTACGCCAAGGCGCAGGATTATAAACAAAGTGAGGCGTTGCGGTAGCTAAACAACACCTGTCTAAATGATGGGGGAGGATTTTAAAGTCGGTCTTGCATTCTCGCAGCCAAAGCACACACAAACATGGACGCACACACACACAGACACACACATAATACACACAAACACACACACACACACATGCATGAAAACACAGGCATGCACACACACACACTTCAAGTATGTGTCTGCCTCTCGCACATGCACCCTCCTCTCCTGCACACACACACAGACACACAAACACCCCACACGTGTGCTCATGCGCCCACACACTCACAAATACACACATGAAGGCACAAAGAGAGAGAGAGAAAGAGAGAGAGAGAGAGAGAGAGAGAGAGAGAGAGAGAGAGAGAGAGAGAGAGAGAGAGGGAGAGTGAGAGAGAGAGAAACAGACCGACGGAGAGACAGAGGCATAGAGAGACAGCTAGAGACACAGACGGAGTGAGTGTGAGAGATGGAGAGAGAGAGAAAGACAGGGCCTTGATCACTTGGCATGTAATAGGCACATATTCCAACTTCAAAAGCAGCAAACACTGGGCACAGCTGGGGAGCTCTATCCTATAATGTCATTACCTCACTTGCAAAGGCTTCAAACCTCACAAGACTCGCTTTCAGGAAGTACAACTCATGTTACTACTACAGATAAGCAAGGCAGAATTTAGATTTTTTTGTTTTAACATAGAACAAAATCCCACTTTGTAACTGCAGCATTAAAGCATTATTTTCTGTTCTTATTCAAAACCGTGCCGATATTTACAATGCAAATCAGTTGTGCTGCTTCAAATCCATGACACACCGCAATGCTGTTTGACGGACAGTTCACCCTTTAGTCACTTTACTGATGCTGTTTACTTCAGTGCCACAGGTGCTGGGAATGTACAAATACCAACCAACCACTACAAATGTAATTCAGTGCATGAGTGGAAATGCCTCTGTCCTTAGCAGCGGTGATTGAGTTTGTCACCGTGAATGAACTCCTCTGTCAATGTACTCTCTCATCACAGAGGGAGATGATGTTGAAAAGGAAATTCTATCAGACAACTTCACATTTTCTTCTCTGGCCCAGCTTTTTGTCTAGCAAAAGAGATGCCTTAAGACGCCAGTCACTTGGAATGACAGCCTTGGTTATTATTACAACAGAGTTATATTGTACTATGATAATAACAGTATAAGAGACAGACCTGTGCCATTGTGCAAACCATCAAGTCATTGCATATCAGGTTTAAACCTTGTATAGAGCATCTATTGAATAAGCTGAAGGACTGCTGACATGATATCATTGCGATTTCATTGGCTTTTCATGACATCACTGAAATACACTCTGGGGTGTTGTCCAATCAACATGGACGAACGTCACCGCACACATTTTCGAACCACAATGACCGTGCTAGTCTGAGCATAACTGTTAACTTTTTATGTTAGGTCAATTACTGGTTTTAAGGAAACCGGGTGATCATTACACGGCCTTTGTCTAATCAAAGTGACGCTGTCCAGCTTAAGCATTGCTGAAAAAACCTGACGCAGCATCACCCTTGGTGCTGAAAGCTTTCATCGCGGAAACGTCTACTTGTGTATTTCATGTCCTTCGAACGTCTAAACTATTACTGTAATGAACGAAGAGATTACAAAATCACATGCTTGCCTTCTTTATTTAAAAAAGAACGTCATCACGTAAACCAAGCGTGGCTCTACAAACACTTTCGTGCATGCAAATGAAAACAGAAAAAGTTTCAGGTCACTGACCTGAAGTTAACTTTGACAAACAGAAACATACAGTACCTTGTGGTAAGATTCAGTCCATACAATGAAACATGAGTCCTTTACAAAAAAACATATCTCTTTCACAGTTGAGCAGGTCTAATGCAGGAATAATCCTCAAAAACAATCCATTCAAAATGCACTGGTAAAACTCCCAAAGTCTCGGGTAAGATTTAGCCGACCAAGTTGATAATACTTGATTTTTTCCACTGAAGCAGGTACCAGCTTTTATCCACGGTTATTGTTTTCAGTCAGCACTGGACTAAGTTTGCGCAAACCAATATCCAATTTCAAATAACCGAAATAGCTCAAAACCACGTGTTTTCAAAAGTTCAGTTATCATCTTTTAAAGGTTTATAAAGAATGAATACATTATTTTTCCTCTTTCAGGTCCATACGACTGGAAGGAACACAATTACTCCAAAACTCTCCAAGTATATTTAACTAAGCAGGATCATGTAACAAGAAAAAAAACACACTGTTAAACATGCGATTTTGTCTTGTCCAACCATTATGTCTGTCTCTGAGAATTGTGAGAGATAGCCACGACCATATCCAAAACCTTCCTGTAGAACAAAGGAATGCACTCCGCTTTTGTGCGCAACTTTGAGCCAACGCACCAACTCCAAGCAAGTTTTTTGTTGTGTGTGAGGCGCCAGTTCGCTTTCTCCACATGAAGTCTGTAAACGAATACTAATTTTAGGCAACTGTTACATCTTTCTCAATATGTTGGGTCCTTACAAGAAAACAAAAGACTCCAATAAGTTCCAATGGTGATTTTTGGATAATGTTATGAAGTCTCTTTGTCTACACGTGTGGAGACGGCGTATTGGCCGCGCCTCATTCATTACGCAGGGAGCCCCGCCCTCGGGGTACAGCGAGGCGCGGCGTGGTGAAAGCCAAGTCTCTCCCATTGGCAGAAAGTTCATTGAAATCTATGATTCTGAATGAGTACTATCATCTCGTGCTACGAAATCAGCAAGACCACTCGTTTTAATATACCACCAGTCCATATAATCCAATCAGAGTGGAATGAGACAACCATGCATACTGAGGTTGAGTCGTCTTGCCCTCCATGTTTATTTTGATTATGTTATCATTTTGTTGTTGGCTTTTCCACATCATTGAAAACACATACACATTTCAACATGCTAATGTTCTGAGCGGTTTTTTGTTGGGTTGTTTTTTTTTCTTTTGGTTGTGGAACAGGCCTTCTGTCTGGACATGTTTTTGTTTGTCCTGGGCCACTAGGGCAGCCCACCTAAAGGTCAAGAGTCTTGGCAACAGGTCCTGACCTCAGGCACCCCATTCATCACTCTGTCAGGTTTAGAGAGAGAGAAAAGGCCTGTCAGGGGGAGAACCAGCATGGTTAAATGCACACTATAGACCATTTCTAACTGACTATCAACAGGGTGTAAAAAAAACTGCTGTGTTTAAAACATGGACTAACAGAGAGGCTGATAGTATCTTTATTGCTTACTAGTGGGTATGTCAGTAATACATTCTTTTCTGATTTCTCTGATCAATGTTTTGTTCATGCTCAGGAAATGCTCACTTTGGCTTTAAACAGCACTTTTATCAGTTTGCATAAACTTAATTACAGACCCCAAGGCCAACACATATCTTGACTGTAGTGGTGCCTTAAAATCAAGCATACTGTAGGCACTTAGAGTAAAAGTGGGTACTAATGTTCTTGCTTTTTCATGTTAAGGTAGCATGAATGACAAAAAAAGGATTATGAAAAATGTACTCATGAAGATACTGGTAGGGGTGTGAAACAGAGAGTGCAGAACACTGGATTGGAAATAGAGGAGAAGTATGGTGAGTGTTTGTGCATTGAGCAGCAGAGAAAGATTCATGAAAGTGCATTAATTAGACATGTTATCCTTTAACTAGTGTACCAGGATATGATTTATTAAAACAGAAAATACAATTTATATTAAAGGACTCTTAAATTATGTATTACCATTTACATATACTACAGCTTTTATCGATAATACATGGGTTACTCATGGTTATGTAATCATCTGAGGCACCTAGAATTGAATGGTTTTAACATATTCCTGTCTTCCGGGTGCTCTAACCTAGCTGTTTATTGATGAAATTACTCACATAAATGTAGCACTTAAAGACAAGTCTCCTACTCTCTGATTGCACTTCAAGGCTGTACAGGTTTGTAAGTGTTTTGGAAAGAATATGCAAAACAGTTATCTGTGTGTGTGTGTGTGTGTGTGTGTGTGTGTGTGTGTGTGTGTGTGTGTGTGTGTGTGTGTGTGTGTGTGTGTGTGTGAGCCAGCAAGAAAGAGGAATGTGCATTAAATTGAATGGGGATGATTACACTTGCTCATAACAAACATCAAAGTTTGAAAGGATCCATACTTTGTCCTTCATGCATTTTCATGTGGTGCGGCTGGAACTTCAATATTTCTGATGGCAATGTGTGGCCAATGTCATGTATTATGGAAGACACGTCATCACTTCCAACTGTCTGACCTTTGAAAATGAACAAAAATACAGTAATAAATGAAATGATATGAACATGCACTCCCTGAGTTTAATTATGAGGGGATGTTGGTGTCTCCTGTGAGATCAATAAATAGATCCCGTCTAATCGAGATAGAATCACGGCATGGCTACACCCGTTAATCTTTAGGGCGCAATCGGACGCACAGGCTGATACACAGCCACGATATGTGGAACACAGTTCTGATGAATGCAAAACATGGCCCCTTGCATGCACCAGTTAATTTCCTCTCTGCCCCTCCCCCACCCCCCCTCGCAAATGTGTGGGGTGTTCTGGCCGATAAAATTCATATCTCAGTCCTGCAGAAGTAAGTAAGCTGCCACACAACAGCCCGGGTCTTCTCCGCCTCCTCTTCACCCCCCTTCTCCTCTCGGCCCCCCTCATTTCCAGGGATGTGGCTAGATCTGCGTTAAATACCCCGACACACCCCTCCCCATCTGCCCAGACCAAAAAAGAAGAAGAAAAAAAAATACCCCAACGCACTGAGAGAGAATTAATTGGTTTCAGCAGCCATACCCTGTGCAATCCACTCAAAACAGCCCCCCTCAACCCCACACACCACCCCACTCACCCCACACCCCTCCCGAATAGTCTCCCGGAGGAGACGTCTCATCCGTCTGACACCCCTCCCCCCGCAGAGGAACTGTCTAGACCCCTCCTTTCCGCCCGTGCCGGCACTCCACTCCGCTCCGCTCCGCTCTGCTCTCCGCGCGCGCTGTGGCAGAGTGGGGGCGTCAGGCTAAAAGTCTCCCCACTCAAGCGTCAGCTGAGACAGGGCAGGCAGATTACCAGGAGCTAAGCAGTGCTGCTGCATGTGTCTTATCTTAGCCAAGGCTCTTTGCCTGTCTGACTGACTCTGCCTAGAAATGTCAGACTAGGTAAAGTATGTAGAAACATGTTTTTTTTTTTTTTTTTGGTCCACATACCCTCCAAGCCCAACTATTCTTCTATGCCATTCTTCATGTGTGTGTGTGTGTGTGTGTGTGTGTGTGTGTGTGTGTGTGTGTGTGTGTGTGTGTGTGTGTGTGTGTGTCAGTGTATGTGTCAGTGTGTGTGTGTGTGTGTGTGTGTGTGTGTCAATGCTTTTATTTTTCCTCAGGCTTTAGCATCCACAGGCTGCCCATGGTAAATGTCATTACTAGGGGTCCAACACTACTCCCACAACCACCCAACCACCCACCCATCCATCCACCTCCACCAGGGCCCTTTTGCCCACAGGTCATCCTACCTCATCTCCCCTGCTCCTCCCCCACCCCTGCTTCTCTGGGAAGGCATGGCTGGCTGGCTGGCTATCTGTGTATCTGTCTGACAGCTCGCCGTCTGTCACGAAGAGCTTACATTGAAGTAATAAGGCACTGGCTGGGTGGATGGATGTCTGGGGGCAAATTGTTATGGGCTTTGTCAGTGCCACTATGCATCAGTCAACAGTCTTCTTCATCCAATTGAAAACCATAATGAGATCTTATGCCATTATTATATTATTTATTTATACTTGTTTCATTATTATTTGCCATATGAAAACTTTAATATCAGTCAGTTACCATGACTCTCATTGTAGTCTGAAAGAAGCAAAGTGTGTATATACCTTGTGTGTATATACACTCTCAGAAAAGAAGGTACAGAATTGTACTTTTAGGGGTACAAAGCTTGTCACACCGGCAGTACCCTCAAAGGCACATAATTGTACCTTTTAACCATTGTTTTTCAACTAGTTTGTACCTTCTCCAGAGCTGAATAGGTACACATTAGTACCTTAAGGTCCAAATATTAGCCTTTCTTGGTACATTAATACGTATTGTACCTTAAGATATAGATTTGTACCCCTACTGTCCCCATATGTCTGAGAGTGTACCGCAAGGGTGATAACAGTGATGATATTAGTGAAAATGTGACACAAGGAGAGAAATATGTTAGCGAAAAATAGTAGTATTTATACATTTGGCAGGACGTGGGAATCCACGTGCGTGATGGGCCACGTTGGATGCAGCATTGCCATGTCACGCGCGGTACCTCCCCCTCCTACACTCAGTGCATGTAGGAGAGGCACGCTGGCAGCGGAAACATGAATTAACACTTAGCCAGAGACGTTTGGGGATTCAGTTCCAGCTGATTTTATTTCCTTCTTCATGAAAAAACAACAAAGTTCTGTACAGAGGTCTGACAGGCAGTGACATGACACAATTGGCTGGCATTGAGTTCTCTACTCAATTGTTGAGATATGGCATGATTAGACAAAAACAATATTGTACACATCATATTGCACAAAATGAAAACGATAAAAATGCATATAATATACCTTTTTTTTTTTCAAAATCATGAACAACAACTTTAAACATAGGGACGTATAAAGATAGAAGTTCTAGTGCCTGCCATGGTATCGTCAGACATAAACACGCAGTCTTTGCTTAATATACAGTCAATGTACATAGATATTTTCACGTTGATCATTTTTTGTTTAAAACACAACAGCTCTACATAAACCTGAATAAGAAGTACAAATGCTATTCGCCATGCCATAGTATACTAAAACAATTAGCTACATTTAGCCAACAAGTAGAAAAAGATTAAATATCCTAATACAATTGAGTGAAGCTGTACTTCATTGTTCGCGAACTCAATAGGCATTTAGAATGTGTTTGTAATTCCATCCAGTGGTTAAAACCGACCTTTTAACTATAAAATCACAAAGATGTTGTTTAGTTTAAAATTCTTATTAATTGTACAGTATCTCCCATTAGGACGTAAAAATGCAGCCATCGCTGCCGCTACACCTTCCTGCATGCTCGATTGTTTGTCTAGTTGCTGGAATTGAGATACTGTGTCTTTAAGAAGCCTGTAGATTGACACTGTAAACATGGTTAGGGGGCAGATTTTAAGACAACCCAACCCCCTGGACATAAAAATCGGAAATCCAAACAGCGATATTCACCGATTGACACCCCCTCGATAGATTTTGTACAAAAATACACTTAGAAAATAATGAAACATTTAATCTCCATTACGTGTGAGAAGTCAACATTTAAATAAAAATGATACAATTCTAGCCCTTCTGCGAAGGAGACGGACATGTGCATGTGTACACGAGACCTACGAGAACAATAACGTAAAAATGTTTGGCCTGTATAAACACGTCAATATAAAATGTCATCTGGGCACAGAAAGATAAAAAGGAGAAAACACGAGGATGGAAAAAGGAAAAAGCAGAGGGGAAAAGTACACGCCTCTGGTAAATTTTGGTCCTGAATTGTAGTGTAGAAAGTGAAACGCATCTGCGATGCATTTCAGTCCTGAAGTTACAGAAGCTGGTGATTGTGTTCCTTTTTGCGTCATCAAACATTGCGCCGTCATTACATTTAAATTAACACTAGTTAAACTGTTAGACAGTTCTTGTATAAATCTCAAAATGAGAGCATGCGTTTCGGTTTGTAAGTGTTTTAAGCCACCACGTATGGTATATAAACCCATGTCGATGATGGGGGTGAGGGCTCTCCGCCGTTTCACTCGTGTATCACTTCCAATTCTTCGCCTTACCCTGGTCAGACTTCTATTAGAGTCCCTTTTCATCAAAACACAGTTCATTTGGGGAGACAACCTCAAGTCGCCCCGGTGCAAGTGTCCCAGGCTCACCGCCTGTTTCAGTAAGTGACTGTGTCTGGGTCACACACTGGCATCAACATCCCTCCCAGCTACCAATTGAGCAAGCTAAGCATTTTCATTTGCGCTCTTGTCAGAGAGGGCACCCAGAGTCCTAGTTCTGTAATTTCAGACACTCGTGGATCTTGTGGTTAACAGGGCGTTTTCTGGCTTGTTTCAACGGGACTTCTCAATCCTGCTTATCTTTACGAAAGTCATAAAGATGTCATCACAAGCAACTGGCTGTGTTTTCTTATGGCAAAGCGGGACTCTGTAAGCATTCAATAGGTGAATACTAAGTTAGAGATGGTTGACTCAAGCCAGTCCCCTGATATCATTTCGCTCACCTCGGGCGTGCAGTAGTCAGGGAACTCAAAGTGGGAGCCAGAGCCTGACTCGAAATTAAAATCCAGATCTCTGTCCAATGCCGCCGAGCCAATGCTGCCGAGAGACATGCTGTCGAAGCCGGGGCTCGGGTTAAGGTCCAGCAAGTCATCTTCAAATTCTTCATCTGAGGATGAGGACTGCGATGAGGAAGAGTGTGAGGCAGAGGGCGTCGGGGATGATACCCGCGTGTAGTTCAGGCGCGCTGTAGATAGTGTGTTTGGAGAGTCGTCCCCATCTTTACCACTGGTCACTCCGTCCTCGTACAGGCTGAGGGGGTCACTCGACTCAGCCGAGCTGCTGAGGGTGGGACTGGCTGGCACAGCCACAGACGGCGGGCTGCTGTCATGGTTTCTCCCCCCGTAGCTGTGAGCACGCTTAGCTGGCTTGTCCGGTATCTGCTTCGCTGCAGAAGCTGACTTGGTCTTATACAGGGAGTAGTGGTCTGTGGGGACAGAGTGGGAAACTTGTTCATGTGATGTCGACTTGGAGCTCCCCAGCCCTGACTTGTGCGACCGTCCGAGGGATTTTGACCCACTAGCCTTCTTAGATGAGCACTTGGTGCTGCTCCTGTCCCCCTTGTCTCCTGCCTTGCCGCTGGTGGACTTGACTTTCTTCCGTGGCCGGTACTTGTAGTCCGGATAGTCAGCCATGTGCTTCAGTCTGAGCCGCTCGGCTTCCCGGATGAAGGGAATCTTGTCGCTGTCTTTGAGCAGTTTCCAGCGCTTCCCAAGGCGCTTGGATATCTCTGCGTTGTGCATGTCTGGAGACTGTTCCATGATCTTGCGCCTTTCAATCTGCGACCAAACCATGAAGGCATTCATCGGCCTTTTGATGTGACCACTCGGGGTCTTGCACCATGCGACATCCATCTTATCCCCGGTCGAGCTTGGGGACCCAGGAGTTGGGGACGCGTCCATGTCTAGGTCCATCTCCCCAGATTCACCGGGAAGCACGTCTGTGTTGTCTGTGGTGCTCGTCTGCTCCACCATCACTCAATCTCTTAGCCCGCGCCTTGACAGAAACAGTTAAAATGGTTAAAAATCCTTAACCAGGCTGAATGTTCTGTTGTGTAAAACAGTCTTGCTTCTCCAACAGTCTGCGTGTGAGTGAGCACCGTAAGGTAGTAGGCTGAGTAGCTATGCAGTGGCCACACGCGTAGAAAGTTAGTCTGGAAAGTGTCTGCTGCTCGACCCGGCTCTCTGTTTGGAGCACACTGTTTTTGTGTGAGAGCACGGCTTAAAACTAAACAGCCATGTAAATAAAAGTAAGAAAAAACTAACAAAATCCCAGTGTGGTCTTACAACTGCGGCAAGCAGTTCAGCTGCCGGTCCGGCTGAATACGAGTCCAGTGCCGCTCTGGGCAAACAGTTGCAGAAAACAGTGGAACTTTAACAAGAGATACGCCTTGTCTTCCGCAAAGGCTGCTTTAACATCATGCATGAAGGTTAGACGATTGCACACTTTCATAGTCCGATCTATCGCACACTATTCACAACTTTGTATAGTTCGTGTAAAGGCGCTTCACACGGATTTATCCCTTTCTGGAGGTATAAAGGCAAGGGAAAACAGCCAATCCGCTGCTGTCTCCAGCCTGTCTTTGGCCAGAGACACTCCCCGCCTGCGCTCATTGGCTGAATATTGTATCTAATAATAATCAGCACATGCAATGAGGAGCTTTCTGACTGACCTCATTCCATGTCTGCACGGCAAACTTAGTTTTAAAGGTACATAGTGTACTTTTCTTCCTTCCATATAGATCATGCTTGGACACAGGCTACATTACGCCAGTTTAGCGAGAATTGTGTGGATAGGAGATTGTGATATTGGATCAGGTTTGATTATGGTTAGGTAAACCACCGCGTCTGCCATAGTTTAGTTCCGCCAGTAAAAAAAACATGGACTCAAGCAGGCGACCATTTAAGGGCAGCATAGAATCGCATTTGTTTATTAACATGATTGATCCGTTAAAAAGTGTATTAATTTAAACGTAGACACAAAAAGATACTATGGGCACCCCTGTATTTAGCTGGCAGCACTGTTTATGCAGAGCGTTAATTTAGCAGCCACAACATGCGCAAGTGTTATGGGTTGACCTGCACAGGCAGAGCGCTCGAGAATGTATGTTTTCAGTCAGGGCTGCAGAATCAGCTCTCGCTCTCTCGGCAGAGCTAGAATGTGAGAAGACGCATCAGGCGGGTTTTCACTCCCCTCACAGCCAATACTCTTGGTGCTTGGCTTTACCCTAGTGTCTAACCCTTATGATTATTTCACAAAATACAGTGTACTTTTTGTTGAAGGTTTTTTTTTAGATCTAATTATCTACTCTTGGATCATTTTTGAAACAAATGTATTGTATGTTTAAAACACCTTCAGTATGCGCTGAGACTAGCCTGAAAAGTCCATAGTAAAAAAAAAATCATTCCCCTTACGTTACCTTGTATTGTGGGTTCGCACAAACAGCAGTGTATTAGCCTAACCATACATTTTCTTCCCACCGCCAGGTGGCGTTGTGCAGCTGATAAGAAGGCGATGGAGTTGTTTTTTCTGTTCGCATAAAGATTAAACACTAACAGTGTGAGCCATACATATAAATAATTACATAATGTCAATGGACCCGTTTGTACAATACATCATTTTTATTATTGTGCTAACGCTATTGCTGAGGAAAAAGAATGCACCAGTGTAAGTAAGAGGCTTGTCCTCAGTGAACTCTATTCAAATGTCAAGCTTATTCTCTTTACCTTACCTTGTGGAACGAAAATGCACACTGTAATCTAATCACAAACAGCGGATTAGAGTAGACGGGTCTGACAAGATAGGCTAAAACAAATCTTTGCAAACAAACACAACCGTACACCAGTGCAGATGAGGTGAAGGGAAGAACACAGGCAGACACGGTTATGGTTTCTGACGCGACAGCAGGCAGTGGGGTATTCATCTGTAACTCAAAAGCCTTTCGTAATGAACTCACATGCCTTTAGTCACGTGTTTGTCTGTTTACATGAGTATAGAGAGCAGTGTCCGCTACCCTGGCACCGGAGCAGTTTGTGATACAGAGTAGCTCTTTGTCACGGGTCTGATGGAGGATTGTTTACATACGATAAAACAAGGTCTCAGCATTCATCCGTGCAGTGCTTCTCTCCAAGTGCACTGAATAGACGACTGCATATAATGTAATACAGTGTAATGAGTGCTGGTCTTTCTCTTGTTACACTGTAGGGTGTGGTTTATTACAAACACATGGGTGAAGGTTAGGGTGAGAAGTTTAATGCTTGCTTAATGGCTCTCATATAGCCAACTCCATGGGCATTTAAGCACGGAAGTGTTTTTTATTTACCATACAGTTTAAGACTTTTCAACATCACTTAATCATCAGTGCTCCCTTGTTAGATTTTTTGGGGTCATCTAACAAACCGGTCTGTTATCACCTCACTTGAATAATATGTGCCCGGACAAGATGGCAAACAATAATGGCAGTGTTGCAGCAGGCGGTGTTTATGTTCAGACTCATTCAGGAGCGCATGTCAGGGTAATGTGTGTGTACAATGTGCGGGGCGATGGCGCGGCTGCTGTGAAGTGGACATTTAATGTTGCGATTATTACGGACAAGTGTGGCGCTAAGTGTTTACACAGGTGTGTGTGGCACGGAAGGAAGGCCCCGACCGGCCTTATCTTATCAAAGGAGAGAGGCAGCTGGCTAGCGAGGCCTTGTCAACCATTTGATAGCTCAGCAGTTTTTTTTCCCCTCTTTACTTTTTTTTCTTTTTCCTTTACCACAACTGGGCATTGTGTGCACACAAGCAGAGAAGATTCATGCCCTGTGTGAGTGGGGAGTGGGTAGGGGAGGGGAGGGAGGGGGGGGGGGGGGGGGGGGGGGGGCGGGCAGGCCAAGGCAGGAACTAAAAATCTCGGCCAACTCTCACTAAAGGTGAAAGGGTTGCAGGAGCCACCTGCGCCATTTAGACCACCACCATGAGTCATGGCTCTGTGGTGAGATGAGACAGGAGAGGCAGAGAGAGAGAGAGAGAGAGAGAGAGAGAGAGGAAGAAAGAAAAGTAGGTGACCGACCGGGCAGCTTAAGGGCTAAAAATGGCACAGGTTTGACTATTCAAATTAAAGATGGTTGGCCAGTGACGCACAAAAGCTCCCATGTTGTTCCTGATTTGAAACCACAACTCTGTCTCTGGCCGTCATGAGGTAGGATAACCAGATGTCATTGTTTTTTTGTCATTGGGCTGTCTAAAACATGATAAAACCTACTTTGTTCCCACAAATCCAGTTTTTGTAGCGAAATCATTACTTACTTTAATGGTATTGACTACAGAACTGTAAATGTTTTTCAGAAACATATCCCTGTTTGTCATCCCAGTGATCCGATCACCTGTTACAGGGTAGGATGTAGTATACATGCAGGAAATTAATGGCTACATTATTAGATGTTAACAGCAAAAAAGCAGGCCAGTAGTGCCAATTGGCTTGGTGTGGCTCTTCACAGCTTTGTATAAAGGTGACATGTCATCCAATTAAGAGGTAGCTGCTGAAAAAAATACTCTTTCATTTCATCCCTCTTACTAACATGTAATGAATGTGTAAAATAAAATAGTAATAATAATTAAAAAAAACATTACCGATACTGCTACTGATGTGACACCATACAGTCTGTGCTTCTGAAAAGACTGTAGAGTACAGCAACAGTGTAGCTTTGCCATTCACCTGTGATTACTGCGCAATCTAAACCACCAACCTTCCCCTTTTGGTCCCCCTATACACACACACACACACACACACACACACACACTGAAACACACACACACACAAGCACACACATACACACAGAAACACACACATACACGCACACACACATGCACACACACACAGACATCCAACCCCACCTCCCCGGTCCTGCCGCCCCCTTCGTTCGCACTTTGCTTGTTTGTTGCCATGGAAACACCCCAGTGTTTGCTCTCCAAACATATTCAGATAAGAGAATAGACAATCCAGCTTGGCTTACAGCACCCTCGCTGAGCCATAACACTGCTTCGGTCGGGGAAATGAGTGGGTCCTTTATCAGCCAGCAAGGAGGAAATTCACTCAACTCGGTTTTGTATCTCCCTGTTTTCGAACATGCTGCATTATGACTATTATGACTGGAAACCGTGTGTGGTGATAACACACAAAGTCAATGGCTGTTGCTGTTTTTTATTGAGTAAACCAATAAAAAAATAAAAATAGGTCACGGTTCCTTCTGACACGTAAGGAAACTGCTGGGTCTTCAAGTACCGTAGCCTTTCCGAAAGGCCACACATGCAGTGAGGACTTGAAACCGGCGGATACAAAAAAGCCATTGAAGCCAGCCGTCATCTGCATAGAGTAGAGCGGCTTAGCGAATCCTAGGCGCTGGGGGAAAAGGGCAGCCAGTTATGGGATAGTCTCGGCGAACCGGTGTGGAAAACAGGGCCGGGTCTGTCGTCGAGATGGTGGGGAGTAAAAGTTATTCATTACATCTCTGTCCCATCTCTGACGGCCCCCCTCATTAAACGGATAATTTCACCAGCCTCCCTCGCTGCAACAGTCACACACACACAATGAGGGCCTTGTGTCAGTGTGTCTGTGTGCACGTAATGTGTATGTGTATGTGTGTGTGTGTGTGTGTGTGCGTAATGTGTATATGTGTGTGTGTCTCTGTGTGCATGCGTGCGTATACATAGGTCAATGTGTGCGTGTGTACCCATGTACGTGTGCAAATGTGCCCTAGCAATAACTGATGGCTAATTTCCATAGAAATTGCAAGAGAGAGAAAGAGAGAGAAATAGAGAAGGAGAGAGAAAAGCCAAGAGAGGAGATAGATGGAGAGAGAGATAGAGAGAGGGACAGAGAGAGAGAGAGAGGGAAAGATAGAGAGAGAGAGAGAGAAAAAGAGGCAGGAAGGAAAGAGAAATGGGACTGGAATGACTCCAAACCAGCCTGGAAGTCTGAAGCGCGTGGGCTGTGTGCTGGGCAGGTAGTCCACCCTGAGGTGCCTGCTCGCTGGGCTCCTGCCCTGGGGGATAGAGCTGTTAGGTAATGCCCCCCTCCAGAGACCTGCCTGCTGGTCTACACTAAATGGGTGGTTTAGCAGGGGAATTATGGGAAACTCACAGTGGTGGGAGCGCAGAGAAGGGGGTTCGGGGTGGTCGTGGCTGTGGGGGGCTTTGGGGGGGGGGGGTGAGTGGGAGGGCTGGATGTGGTGTACAGCAGGATGATCAAAAACCACATTAAGGACAACAAGGTCATGTAAATGAGTGCTTTTTTTGGGTGATGGTGGGGGTGGTGGGGATGGGAGGGGAGGGGGGGAATGGGGATGGAGGGGGCGTATCTTGCTGCAGACTACTGCCCTACGGCTGGAGGTGAGTTTAGAGGATAAAAACAAAGTCGTTCTTTTATCCTCTCTCACCGAACATGGGGGTCTTTTTTTGCCTCTCCACCCTCCAGCACCCCTTCTCTCCCTCTCTCCCTCCCCCCTTCTGTTCCGACTTTCTCACAGATGCTCAACTCTCCAGTCCGAGGACTTGGGGACATATGCAGACACACGTGCACACACACACACACACACACACACACACACACACACACACACAAACTAATGTGCATCCACACACACTCACACACACCAACACTTTTGGCCAGCTCAGCAGTTTCTGAACTGCTTTCATCCCCAAGAGCATGTGTACGTGTGTGCGTGTGCCTGTGTGTGTGTGTGTGTAGGACAGATGTCAGGACGAGCGATTTCGGTGGCGGTGACTGTTCTGCCACAGCTGGCCTCTCCTCCTACTCCTCCTCCCTTTACTCCTCCTCCTCCATCTCCACCTCCTCCTCCTCCTCCACCTCCTCCCTCTCCCCCAGGTATGCTTCGCCTACGAAAACTACTGCAGCGGTAGCCCCAGCATAACAAAGTCCTCCCTTAGCCTCGCGGCTCCAAAACACCAGTCACCTTTGCAGCTGCCGAAGGTCCTCAAGTGCAGGAAAACCACCGGGGACGTCTGGGCCTTTGACGTTTACCTCAAATTGACTTCTTGGTCAGAAAAGAAAATAGCTCGGATATAATGCGTTCCTTGTTCCTCTTCCACGGTGATGGAATTCGTGGAAAGGAGTGGTGACTTTTAGGGCATGATGCGTAAGCATAAGTATTTTAAGCATCTCTGGGGGCTGCTCAGAAATTACCTATGAAATTAAATTGAAGAGTGTGACGGGGGATGTACGGATGGAAGATGGAAGGATCCGGAACAACAGGAAGGTCAGTGAAGGTTTTACAAGTTCGTGGGGATGTGAAACTGGTAAAAAAGGAAAAAAAACTGGGTCATGTGAATGCTCAGTGTAGCAATGAGCAAAAGGATCGTACTACTCAAATTTTTTGACTGTTACGAATTCTGGCTGACTAGCGCTTAATGCTAGCTTGGATCGACATATCAAGGGACTATCCCATCGTGACCTTTTGGAAGCAGGACAAAAAATGTCATAGCCCTGAGGTGAAAATGGCTGACGAAAGGTCTTGTTGGGTGGAGGAATTACTTATCCATTCCGAACTCTTTACCTAAGTGACCCCAGTGGTCTGCCTTCTTTGTTTGTTCTTCTTTTAAGCAAAAAAAAATATGACTTTCTCAAACACCACAGGTGTCCAAGTAAGTGTCACCACCATCGCGCAAAACAAACAGATCAAAACAGTGCAAAGGACAAGCCGTCCTCAATCTGCCCTCTTCTTCTCCGCGTGGCTGGCCACACCCTCCCCCACCGTGACCACCGCCATCGCTACCCCCTTCGTTCTCCACTCATCATGTACACCACAGGTGTGCGGTCGGGCTCAGTCACCCGTGTCGACACGCTGCCACGCTGCCACGCCGTCAGCCTCTGCCCGTCAGTCACTGGGGGGTGGGGTTGGAGGGGGGGGGGGGGGGGGGGGGGACACGGAGACGGGGCAAGTGGTGCAGATGGAACCGTTGTGACGGCGGACCCCATACGGAGACCAGGACCACAGAGGAGAGACGCCACCCAGACAGTCTGACCTACATCAGTCTCTGGCACTCACAAGACAGCAAGCCAGGGAGGGATAGTCAGAGAGAGAGAGAGAGAGAGAGAGAGAGAGAGAGAAGGAAAGACAGAGAGAAAAAATTTGTAAAACTGAGAAAAGACAGGAAAATGGAGAGACAAAGAAAGACAAGAGGGAAAAAAGAAGGAGGAGGATTATTTATTTTGTCTGAATCTTTTGTGCCATCTTGCCAAGATTGGTCAAGTAAATAAATTCAGCAGTTGGCTCGTGATGTCAGTGCAGCATTTGTTATTGTTTTGCTCATTGACTCAGTCTGGTTTTTGCATGACTGTTGTAAATATGTTATTTCAGGTTCTGCTACCATGGCAAAACAGAAACAGATGAGAAATAATGCAAAAAATATATTTTTTTCAGCTATTTTACCCTTGCATGGCTGTGGAGGTGGGGAGCCAAATGCATGTGCAAAAGAGAAAAGGAGATTTTGCATTTTTTTTGCAAGGATGAGTACGATGTGTATATTTTTCCACACAAGTATGTGTGATTTTTATGTGAGAGGGCTTGGGTGCGTGCATGCCACGTGTGTGTATGTGTGTGTGTGTGTGTGTGTGTTTTTTTTTTGTAGCAGAAGGGGCTGTGACAGTCTGGGTGCTGCGAGTTGATGAGTGGATGGGATTTGATAGGGCTCTTATAAAGCCACTCAAAACATGGTCAGTAGGTAGTCGGATGCAGAGGAAGTTCACGAATGCAGAGGAAAAAGCGAGTTTACAAGAGGAATGCATTAGAAAGTTTTGGAGAGGCAGAGACAGAGAGAGAGAGAGAGAAAGAGAGAGATAGAGAAAGAGAGAGAAAGAGAGAGGAATGCTGCTTGCAAGAGAGGAGAGTTAAGAGTGCGAGGCAGAGAGCGGGAGACAGCAGACAAGACAGAGAATTGGGAGAAAAAAAAACGGTAGACACAAAGAGCGGATCGTCTGAGTTGTGAGTCTCTTGCTTGCTTCTGCTTCTTCTGCTGTTGTGCATCAGCGATGAGATGAGTTGTTGTTGCTGGACAGCAAGGGAGCCAAGACGAAAGTCATGTGAGTGCGTCGCCCTCCGATTACCCAGCATCCTCTTGGACTTCCTCCTGATCTTGCAGCGAAGTGGATGGCGAATGATGACACCGCACGTCAGCTGACTGCTGTGTCACGGCGTCCGGGATATTTTTTTTTCCCTTCTTCATTTATTTATTTATTTATTTATTTATTTATTGCAAAGAGGCACAAGTCTGGTTCCAGCCGTACTCTCCCAGACGCACTGCGACGCAGTCAGACAATGGAAGAGGAGTCACTGGGAAGGCACAGCTGCACCAGCAACCCCTTATTCCAGGCAGGGACAGGAGTTCGGCTGCATCTCTCTCCCTCGCTCCCTCCCTCCCTCCCTCTCTTTCTCTTTTTCACTCCTGCACGCGCCTGCACTCTCTTTCGCTCTCTCTCGTGCTTCAGCTCATGAGCGCTCACTCTTTTGCCATTCACATCCAAGCCCAAAAAATAAAATGATCACTGCGAGACAAGAGGGGGAAAGCACTTTTTCGCCCGCAGAAGAATCCGAGTCGAACATCGAGACGGCGAAGACAAAAGAAAGAAGTGCGGATGTGACAGAAGAAAAAACAACTACAACAACCACAGGCGAAAGTTGGAATTAGTGTTTTGTCTTCTCCGAGGAACAAAGGATTTAGGAGGGATACAGCGAACGGGAGTTTTTCTTTTCGGAGAGTTTTGTCCGGAGTCCTCACCACAGCATCCCCTGCGCCAATCGTTGCCGATGGGAGAGAACAATTCGCATTGCTCCCCAAAATCTTTTTGTCGTCGGACCTTTTACAGGCAGAGCCAAGACGGTTCGCCATTGCGGAAAGCGCACGTGTCCGGACGCCAACTTATCTATGGTATGCGTGACCAGCACGTCTGGAGTTTGGAGTCTGGAGTTTGGAGTGTGGAGTCTGGAGTCTCGTCTGCCTTCCTGATCATTCGGGCCCATTTCTTCCTGTCTTCGCATCGCCGCCACTGCGAGCTGTGGTCGCTCACCTCAGCTGCACCCGCAAAGAAAATCTCAGTTTCCAGTGGTGGTAAGCTCTACTGGTTGCCCCCTCCGCCACCAGCCCACCTCCACCCCCACCACCTCCGTGGTTTTGGGGAGAGGAAGGGAGGGGAGGGGCGGCGTAGCCTGACACAGGCGCCGCGACGCAGACCCCCGGAGCCCCATGAGCCGAGCCGAGCATCGCTCCAGACAGCCGGCGAGGCGAGCAGACGAGCTGACCTAAATCACATCCAGTCATGTCTGGATGGAGGCAGAGCAGGGGAGCGAAAGAGAGAGGGGGAGAGAGGAGGAGAGAGGAGGAGAGAGAAAGCGATAGAGGGACAGACAGAGCAAGGAGAGGAGAAACACTGCAGAGAGAGAGAGAGAGAGGGGGATGGAGGGAGAGAGGTTTGGCGAGCAGGCGAACGAATGAGTGCGCACCCGAGAGTGTTTCAGACACAGAAACACACACACACACACACATACTCACACACACATCATCAGTCAGCGAGTGGAGAGAGTTCGAAAACACTGCAATGCAGTCAGCCGATGCACGAGGCGAGGACAAACGAGCACTTTTCCAACAAATAAGGACGAAATGAGCAAGTTCTCTCCCTCCTTCCCTCCCTCCCTCTCTGTTTCCCTCTCTGTGTGTCCTTGTTTGCACCCGTCCTCTGCATCCTCAGGAGTGTATCTATCTATCCATCAGGCTGTCTGGAGCTGTGACTCCTCCCGTGGATTAGACTGTCTGTGGCACTGTACTTATCAGGCTGCTGGAGGGATGAGGAGACGAGAGAGAAAAAAAGAGAGGGAGAGAAAGAGAGAGAGGGAGAGAGAGAAAGACTGGGAAATAATAGGGAAGAAGACTGCAACATCCCTCTTTCTCTCTTCGTCTGTCTCTCTTCCTATGTGAAATCTTTCCCTTCATCTCTCACTGCTCTCTCTCTTTCGCTCTCTTGCTTTCTCTCCGTCTTTCCCTCTTTTCCCTCTGTCTTTTTTTAACTTGAAGCACTGCGGTTAAACAGCCCCTACATATGTATGCAGGGAGGAGAGCTGCAGCCGCTGGCAGGCGTGAAGCACATTGCTGTCCGCACAACAATAGGGAACAGTGCTGAGACTGCAGTCTGCAGTACCTCACATGAACCGAGGTAAGAGGACTATGCTTGTCTCTCTCTCTCTCTCTCTCTCCATTCCCCTCCCTCTCTCTTTCTCACTCTTTCTCTCTCTCTCGCTCTATCCCACTACACTTCCTCTTAAAGAATCTCCCCACCCCCTGCTGTCTGACTGCTGTACTCTATGAACCTGCTTACTCCCCATGGTGTGTTAGAGTGCGATAACCTAATGCCCTACTCATCCCACCACCACCACCACAGCATCTCTCTAACATGCACTGAATCGCATACAGCCATGCGTGTGTGTTTACATGTGTGTGGACATGTTTGCTAATTCCCCCAACTGCAGGACGTTACGTCGTGCTTGACTTTAACGAGGAGCTGGCGGGTGCACGCGCGCTCGGAGAGAGACGAGACAGTGCTGACTAATGCTGTGCTTCTCACAGCACTTTTTTTTTACTTCTTTCTTTCTAGCTCGGCTATTTGCAGACACTCAGATAAAGTCTGTGTTTGCACTTGCAGGAGAGACTGTAAAAAAAAAACATGGTCCCATTATCCCACTGCAACACAGCTAGCTACCCGTCTTCAAACTTAACCCCAGTGGAAATACAAACAGGTACAGAAGAAGTGCGAACGAAGCACAATTTTGAGCAGCGTCTCTGGTGAGAACACGGCATCTCTGGTAAACGTTGAAGGGGATGAGCTCATACGGCATGTCAGATCAGCAGCAAACGGGTGACAAGATGCCCAGTGGACCGAGTCCGTCATAGACAAACACACACACACACACACACACACACACACAGATGATTTATGCATGGCTCTGACAGTGAGATGAGATAACATTGTTGTTATGGTTGGCTTGCACATTCGGTCGTAGGGTCCCGACGGGGATGCTGTATCTCTCTGGCAAATGACACGTATGCCTGGGGTTCAGGCAAAGTATGCACAGGTATACACAGAATCTCTCAGGGAACAAACCTTGCCATTCAGCGAGTTTTGCATTGTCTGGTGCAGCGCTTATAAAATTGGCCATGTCCGTCATCCAAATGGTCGGCAAACGATTTAACCAAAGTGGAAACCCTAGATGCAGACCAACATCGCAATTCAAATCGAGATTCAAATCATCAAGAATTCAGATGCAAATTAAAACAGACATGCAGGGCCACCATTGTCTTTCTGAGGTCGTATGTTTTATGGATCGAAAGAGCAGCTGTGTTGGCTGACAGTTGTACGGTGTCAGCTTGGGCCAGATCTTCGTGCGTTCGCACAGGATGGAAAAGTGTGAAAAGACGTCGGAAACTGTGAGAGAATCTGTCTAAAGCCATTCGGTGAGATGATGGGAGAAAGTGGTGTTGGTGGTGGTGGTGTCTGTAAGATCAGGTTGGCTACAAAAAAAAAGCCGTGAAAAATCCGTAAGAAGTGACAGCCAGAGACTCCTTTTGCCAGCGCATATTTTCTTACGGCGCGTCTGCAAGTCACACAGAGTATGTGAGGCAAAGGAGGGATCAGCTTCTTTTAAAACACCCCTGCCGTGGGAACTTTCAGTGTTGCGGTTCTTCTGAGCGCCGCCAGACAGCTTTTTTGTTGAAAACTGACCCAACACCCTCCCGCAGAAACACACGAACCCCCTCCCAACCCTTTCTCTCTCTTTCTTCCTCTCTCCCTCCAGTAGATTTATCCAGTCATTCACCACATTGTAAAATGGCTAAGAATCTTGTCAAGCAAGTTTTTTTGTTGTTTTTTTTTTAAACTAGGGCCGCTGTATTTGCAATATATGCGTGACATGTGTTGAACGTCGCTTATGCAACGAGGGCATTAATCAATCTGGACGTGGGGATTGCAAACGTCTGTTGGCCAGCGCGAAGCGAGGCGAGGGCCTGGGGTCTGGCCCTTTCGTGTCACCGCTGTGCTTTACACTCAGCAGAAAAGTGGGTCACTCTGTCCACAAGCTGCCAAATCCAACCCTCCTCCATATGTTCCACAAAAAAAAACACATCCACACACACACATATACATTTTCACACACACACAGGGCTCTCAGTTGCCAATTACTCTTTCTATGCCTTGCCACATACCATGTCTCTGTTATATAGCATAATTTGACGAGCTTTCAGGCTTACTTTGAAGGTCGGCCATTCCAAAACCCCACCACCACACTCATTCTCACTGTCACACCACCCCCCCAAAATGGCCTCCTTTATTCAAAAACAACTACTGTACTCAATCACTCTTAAGCGACTTCAAAAGTAGCGGCCAACCCTCGGGTGCCCCTCGACTCATGCGAAGGAGCGCCCGTGCCACGGCAAACGCCGAACATCTGACTGCAGTTGAGGGTTGGGGCCGCGGACCGTAATTGTGAGTTTACGGGCAAACAAGCCCTAAATAGCCCGACCCCATCTTCTTATGTTTCCAAAAGAGATTCCTTATGTTGCGGCGACGCAATAAAAACAAAGGGGTTTTGGACCTAAAGCAACTCGTCTCGGAGAAGTTTTTAGCGAGTATCATTTTTCTTACCCTTTTTTTATATCAACTCTTCCCTCTTTCAAATCCCCTACACATCCTTTCATCATCATGGGTTCCTATGGGGAGGGATCAAGAGAGGCGTTAACAAGACCAATTGCGGTCCTTCCATCAGCTCTTGGCTCATCCATTCAGGGTCATTGTCACCCGTTAAGTAATCCCACACACACAGACACACACACACACACACACTCGATGAGCGCCGCCTCACTCCTCGTTCGCACTCCTACCCACAGTCCGTCTTGCGCTGCGTGCATCACACAGCCTGGGGTTGTCATTAATGTCTCACTGATAATGTTATCTAACTGACAGCAGCTTGCTCTGCTTCAAATGTAGGTCAGCAATGTGTGGGCTGAGCCATTGCACCACAACACACACACACACATACACACACACACACACACACACACACACACATCAAACGCTTGTCTCATCTGAGTCCTTCAGACTAGGGCTTGGATGAATTCTGCCTCCTGTGATGTTTACTCAAACTGTGAATAATATATTCCCACACTCAAACTGTACACAGCTGTTTTGTGTGTGTGTGGTGTACCCATACACACATACACTACGCTTTGACCTCTGTTGTTTTGTTTTTTTCCCCCCCTGTCTACAAAGGATAATTATTGGACTGCATTTCCCTGTCGTAGGCCAACAGCACTATGCTGCTGCCACCAAGAAGCAGGGACTGACTGACTTTTTTTTTTTTTCGTCCGAGGACGTTAAAAAGGGCAGAGAGTTACCTTTTCATTTTTTTGAGCTCATCAAACATATTGACTTCTGGTCAATGCACAGCGGGGTGGCTCGGATTGGAAAGCCGTCGTCAGCCATCGGCTTTATATGCCGCCCCGGTGACATATATATTTCCCTGGGGCCGATTGTCTCAGATGAAATTGTCCTGCCTTAGTACACCCTAGCTATCATAATAATAGAAACACAATCCCAGGGCTTGGGTGCAAAATAATATCATTTTCATTTTGACTTTGACTCTGTGTGTGTGTGTGTGTGTGTGTGTGTGTGTGCGTGTGCATGCAGTCATAGGAAAAAGGACACCTCATGTACCTAATCTAAACTGGCCAGGTCATATTATTTGTTATATTGTTTCTTTTCTCTCTCTCTCTCTCTCTCTCTCTCTCTCTCTCTCTGAGGCTTCCCTGGTGCTAAATATATTCTCTGAGGTCTGTAAGTCCAAGACACATGGATGTTGGATTGGCTGTGACAGCAAGCTGGCACGCAGAGCATTGCCAGTTTCCTCCTCTTTTGAAGTGCAGCATGCAACACGCAACACTCAAAACCACACACCCACACACACACACACACACACACCTGGAATGAATCATTAAACTTGCACGCCTGCACATTTCCTTCTGCTTTTTTTGCCACTGCCGCTGCCAAGACGTTTTTCTCCACCCATCTTCTTTACTTTCTTTTCTTTTCCTTTTTATTGTTGATCTCGGAATCATATCCGGATCCATCCCTCCCTCC
>CM050201.1:22180000-22182500 GCA_027475355.1 Coilia nasus | reverse complement strand
TTGTGTGTGTGTGTGTGTGTGTGTGTGTGTGTGTGTGTATGTATGTATATATGCATGTTTCAATGAGAGTGTTTGTGTGTGTGTGTTTTTGTTTGTGCATGTGCAAACAATCGCAGATCTGCTTTAAATAAGCGTAAAACAAGAACCTGATGCCAACTTACTTAGTGCGGTTATAGCCCAAGGAGTACAGCAAAGTGAATTCAGAAGTGCCTTTCACCCAGTTTCAAGTTGATGAACCACTGAAACTATTTTAGAAACATTAGTTTAACATTGAAAAAACTACTTTGCATTGCTTTAAGGAGTTCACAAGCACTCACTGAGCGGAGGTTAGAGCTCTATTAGAGCTCATGCCGTTGACATATTTTGTGATCTTTTCTACATTAGAAATACATGTTACAGTTGCTTTTTTTCCCCACCGCCAAAAGCCTTGCAATTGTAGCTCATGGGTTTACAGTGGCAGGGTGAGAAGAGGCTTTGGGTGAGAAGAAGAAGAAGAAGAAGAAGAAGAAGGAGAAGAGTTGTAATGTATTCTCCTGAGTTCGCTTTTGTCTTTGCCTCCTTCATCTTCACCTCCTCCATCAACACCACCCTCTGACTCCTTCACCACCACCACCAGTCCCTCTTTCCCACCTCAAGACACACACAGTAACTAACTGTATTCCATACCAACACAGAAACACACACATACACACACACACACACACACACGCACATGGTAACTAACTCTATTCCACACCAACACAGAAACACACACACACATACACACACACACATTCATACATACATACATAAAGAGAAATTCAAAGAGAGGCAGAGAGAAAAACATTTTGAAGCCAGAAATTCATCACTCAAGTGTGCTGTGATGTATTGATGTTGTCACTGTTTAAAACGTTGGAGGAGCAAACTGCGAAGGAAGGCAGGCCAAAGGGGAGGTGTGTGTGTGTGTGTGTGTGTGTGTGTGTGTGTGTGTGTGTTTGTGTCTGTGTGTGTGTGTGAAAGGGGTGGGGGGTGTAGGCCTTGATGTTAGGGAACTCTCCAGCTATTCCCAGTGAGGGAGCTGGGATTCCGCCACAGTAGAGGAAGAAAAGAATAAAGAAAAGAGAGAGAGAGAGATAGAGCGAGAGAGAGAGAGAGAGAGGTGCTTGAGGGGACAAGGACCTGGAGCATCTTCCCACCACCGCTACCAGCTGTCAGTCAGCTACTTCAAACGTTCCCCAGACTTCCACTGCGAAACGGATGCTTTGGCACGCAGACGTTGCACTGCGCTGTAGTTCTGTCCCCTGTGAGACTTGTCCTCTCCCACACACACATGCACATCCACACGCACGCATGCACGCAGAGCAGAGCAGAGCAGACACACCTCCATAAGGCGGCAGAGATGGGGGATTACGGGTGTCAAGTTCACGAGTGTTTGAGACGACGGTGCTCTGCTGGGGCTTTTTGTGCTGTACAGTACTTCTCATGTGCGCCATGGTTTTCACAGGCCGCCCCTCTCTTTCTCTCTCGCTTTCTCTAAGTCTCTCTCTCTGTCTCTCCCCTTCTCTTTCTCTGTCTCTCTTACACACACACTCACTTCCTCTCTCTCTCTTCCTTTCTCTCCTTCTGGTCTTTACAGGCCCCATCTCTCTTTCTCTCTTGCTTTCTCTCCTTCTGGTCTTTACAGGCCCCATCTCTCTCTCTCTCTTCCTTTATCTCCTTCTGGTCTTTACAGGCCCCATCTCTCTTCCTCTCTTGCTTTCTCTCTGTCTTTTTCTCTCTCCCTTTCTCTCTCTCTTCCTCTCTGTCTTTCTCTGTCTTTCCCTCTCTTTTCCTAAGTCTGTCTCTCCCTCACACACATGTGCACACACACACACACACACACGCACACACACACACAAATACACACACACACACACACACACAAACACAACAAAAGAAAAACTCTCACAATATGCTCCCTTTACACTTGACAGCAGAGAGCACAGGTCTGGCAGCACCCTTACATGCAATATGGATCCTTTCTGTCATCAACCTCTCAACACTCACCAGCACCATACTGGTTATGACACTGATCCCTGAACACCGAGCACCCTTCCCATGCAGGCAGGCATGAAGGCAGGTAGGGGGCCATGCAGGCGAGCGAAACAGCAGGGATTCAAAGTCAAGGTTGGTTTATGAGCGGGACCTTTGCAGACTGTAGATAGCCGAGCAGCAACTCCCTTCCAGAACAACTATCCTCTCAACTCCACTTGACCTCCTTCACTTGGAGAATTCTCTCTCTCTCATACTCTCTCTCTCTCTCTCTCATACTCTCTTTCTCTCTCTCTCTCTGTCATACTCTCTTTCTTTCTCTCTCTCTATCTCACGCTCTGTGTCTCTCTCTCTCTCCGGTAGCGAGAATGAAGCATGAAATGAGAGAGATTTAATGGAGACGAGGGAAGTCAGAGCCAAACCACATCGGGGCAGGGAGGGGATGGAGAGAGAGTCAGGAAGGCAAAGAAGAGAAAGAGAAAGGGAGAAG
>CM050201.1:22162500-22172500 GCA_027475355.1 Coilia nasus | reverse complement strand
GCGGCACGCATTATAACCTGCTCAAAGTCATCTGACCATGTTACACCCCTGCTGCTCCAGCTACATTGGCTTCCGATACCCCAGCAGATTACCTTTAAAATCCTATTAATTACATTTAAAGCCATCCACAATCTTGCCCCATCATATGTTAAGGACCTGTTGCAGATCTATTCACCCTCACGTTCACTGCGGTCATCTAATGCAGGATTACTGGTCCAACCAGACATCCTACTCAACACAATGGGTGCAAGGGCCTTCTCATATGCTGCTCCGAAATTATGGAACTCGCTTCCCTCATTCATCCGCACACAGGACTCTGTGTCGCAATTTAAAAGTGCACTGAAAATGCACCTTTTTAAATTAGCATATGAGCTCTAAGCCATCTTCATTCACTGTTTTTATGCTCCTGATATTGTTTTTTAATGTTGATTCTTTTATTTATTTATTTTTTATTTTATTTTCTGTAAGGTGACCTTGAGTGCTTTGAAAGGCACCGTGTAACAAATAAAATGTATTATTATTATTATTATTTACTGTTGGCATTTAGCACATTGGTGTTGTTGTCATAGTTACTGCCATTTACTTGAATGAGCTAGTTCGTTAGCTTGCTAGCTCGCTTTACAGACACACTAAATTATTTTCTTAGAGTTTGAAATAGGAATTTGTTGGCATCATACATCATCCTAGACAATAATACACTACACAGAATTATATTTATATTATTTAACAGCTTATTAAAATAAAAAGTTTATAATATGACGTCATATGACGTATTATGTTGGCTGATCTTTGTAGAATCTAAGATCTTTGACAGAAAGAGGCAGTATGGTGCGTAGGCGCATAATAACACGAGGGAGGCTGCAGAAGTGTCTGTCTGGCTTGCCGTCTTGCGGTCTGACTGTGGTGGCAGGGCCCACGGGTGACATATAGCCTGCTTTCATTCACTAATATGTCAGTCATTGCTAATTGGCCAGGCTTGTTTACCTAAGTATCCCCCCTCCTCCACCACCACACATGCACACACACTCACTTACACACACACACACACACACACACACACACACACATACACCCTCCCCCGCTTCAAAGCAGAGACGCATCCCTTCCTTTCTCCTCATCCTCTTCCTCAGTGCATGCCTGACACACACACAAACACACACACACACACACACACACACACACACACACACAATGGTTCATTAAGGCATGCCGCAGGGGTTGAATGTGTTTGTGGGGGAAGAAAAATACACACACATATCTCATCCAGGTGACATGAGAAAGTCTTGGCCCTTTTTTTTCTTTGCTGTCATACATTTTTAAAATGACACTTCAAATATATTTGACTGAAAATTAACGTTTGAATGTCAAATATTTCCTCCTGGAAAGCCAGAAATTCAGATTAAGACAAATTCGATTAGGTTTCAAGACACTTCTTGTCGCTAACCTGCGTGTCTGATAGGCAGGTGTGGTGTGCTAAGGGGCGCTAAGGTATGCTACGGTACGCTAAGTGCTATGGTGTAAAACGGTGGGTAATAAACACTTCCTGGGTCTCCTCCCCGTGGTCTCCTAATAGCCCTCGCGCGCCGACTTGATCTGCGCTAATTTCTCTCGATCCGCTCAGTCATTAGAGACGCTCCCCCGCTCCTGTGTGTGTGTGTGTGTGTGTGTGTGTATGTGTGTGTGTGTGTGTGTGTGTGCGGCCCCAAGATTAAAGGCACTGTTCGACAAACGAGAGGTGCTGTCGGAAGCAAAGAGTCGGCATGTTTCCCCCCCCCCCCCCCCGCCGAGCGGAGAACAGCAGCGTGTGTGTGTGCGTGTGTGTGTGTGCGTTAGGGGGTTTGCATGCCCCCATCATTGTCTGCTGGCTCCATCCACGAGATCAAACCAGTGTTCGGAAACACTCAGACCTTTGATGTTCATTGTGACACCTGACTGAGGCCTCAATCAGAACACAGCATGGAGCACACGGAATAAAGGCATGAGATGCATGCTTGCAAACACACACACACACACATACATACAGACACACACACTCAGACACACCTACACACAAACATGCACCCGTGCACACATGCAAACACACACACACATCTACACTCACACACACACATACAGACACACACAAATACAAACATGCATGCACGCACATGCAAACACACACACAATCACACACATCTGCACTCACACACAGACATACAATCACAGAGACTCACACAGACATATGCACACACACACACACACACACACACACACACACACACACACAAATACACACAAACGTGAGCACGTTCAAATACACAAATGCGTCACCTGGGAGTAGGGTTTCCTTTCAGGGTAATTGCAAGTGAAAAGGTCAGTGTCATCTTTGCAGCCAAACATACCATAGTCTTAGTGATTGGCCTTTGCCTGCCTTGGCTGTTGCTTGATATCACCAGACACATTTGTTCTTTGTTACATACACACGCACACACACACACACACACACACAGGCCTGCAAGCAATGCCCGCTGACATGAAGGAAAAACAACCCTGGCTTGCACGCACAAAGTTGCAATTCTAGCACAGATGTGAATGGCAACATGAAATGGCAAGGCATGTGCACAAAAACAGACACAAACACACACATACACACCCTGACATACACACAGATACAAACACACACACATACACGTGCACACACACACACACACAGACATGCACACACACACACAGACATACACACACATACACACAAACGCGCAGACAGACACACACACACACACATGCACCTTTAATGCTCCCCTCGCTTCCAAGCCCTAAAGGTCAAAAGCACAAACTGCAAGGCAGCAGTAGCCAGACCCGTGGTCACTCGCCATCTCCCATTTATCCTGATCCATCTCACAAACACCAGAAGCCCAAGCGACTTGCAGAGCACTGGAACACACTCGATCTGCATGCCCAGGCCTGGGCCCTGTGGCCTTTGCTGTAGGTGATCCGGAAGAAATTAGAAATCACAGGATGTCAGGATCTATTAGTTATTGCCACTCGTGATGAGAATTTTGTCATTAAAACGTGGTTGTTCAGTGTGAATAACTCATGTTGTTCTAGTTATAGTTGTCGTTATCATTATAGTTCTTGGTGTGAATGGACCTTTAGAAATGTTAGCGTATAACCAAACACCCATTACAACGCTTTACCACCCCTATTACCCAACCCCACCTTGTCCCACACAATTACTTTACCACCACCTTGCCTCATCTATTGTTATAGTTCTTAATGTAAACAGACTTTAAAGTCACACTATGCAACATTTTTGAGGTTAATGAACCATCTTTGCAAGTTGGTAGATGGTTAAATGGCTCTTTAAAGGGCAAATGAATGTTCCATTGGCCGCCCCAGTGGTCTGTAGGGGAAAAACCACAATTGCAAGTTGGCTTGTGCCAGTTCGGCACCCATGGGCTGACAAGCATCAGCGAGTTGCATGTAGACATGTAAGCCTGCGAAAGTTCTGCCAGGAAGACTCTAATATTTCAGACACGCTCTGTCTCCGACCAATCAGCAGCCCCCACCTGCTTTATAATGACTTGTCTAAATTACCTTTTCTGCTGCTTCAGGTGCCGACGTGTCGATGCATCCTCCTCCCTCCCCACCACCACCAGTTTGGTTCCTGTCTATCCGCCTGGGGGTAACTCCGTTTCCTTCTAAATGGCAATGGCAGGATCTGCCAGATCTAACAATGCAAGACCCAGGCTGATGACTGGACCTATGCCAAAGAAGATGTACTTTCTACTTAATGTTCAATTGTTAATTCTAACTATATTAAATTGTTTAAATTGAAACTCCCTTTCTCTGAGTTTTTCTGGCTGAAATGCAGTTTCATCATGACCGAGCCAGCAAGAAAACAGTAAGTACCATTGGAAGGATTTCTCTCGTTCTGTGCATGTTTGTGCTTTCACTATGATAGTCACTGTTTGTAAAGGGGTTTGTTTGACTTTTTTGGTCTGTTGCTTGATAGCTAAGTGGCTAGGGAACATTTGGCAGTGAACATTTAATCCTGACCCATAGGGGAAACCTCATAAGAAGACCAACCAAATGTTACATAGCACCGCTTTAAGAAATGGTAGCACCAAACCACAACCTATCATCTCCCAGTCCCTACCTTCCAGTTACCACACTTTGCCTTACCTAGCAAGCTCCAGCACTCTGGGACAGATTAACGTGTTTTTTACATTACACTTAGCTGACGCTCTTATCCAGAGCGACTTACAGATATTTACAGGATTTCAGTTACAGTCCCTGGAGCAGTGTGGGGTTAGATGCCTTGCTCAAGGGCATCTCAACCATGGGTAGGGTGGGACTCGAACCGGCAATCTTCAACCTTCTGATTGAAAGACCAACTCCCTAACCACTAGGCCACAGCTGCCCCACAGCTGTTTATGAAATCTTATAAATGCAAGCTTCATAAAACGTGTTACCACAGACTTTAGGAAATTGTAGGACCTCACCACATCACAACCTATCACAAAGGCCCTACCTCCTGATTACCACACCTTGCCTCACCTATCCAGCCCCAGCACTCTGGGACAGATTAATGTGTTTATGAAATCTTATGAATGCAAGCTTCATAAAACGTGTTACCACAGACTTTAGGAAATGGTAGGACCTCACCACACCACACCACACCACAACCTATCACAACACCCCTCCTCCCAGTTACCGCACCTTTCCTCACCTAGCCAGCCCCAGCACTCTGGGACAGAGGCTGCTTGTGGTGCAAAAAAAAAAAAAAAAAAAAAGTGGCTAGCACTCGCCGTCATTGTCATCGCCCATGAAGGTGGTGGCGGTGCCAGCAGATGGCTGGCGGGTCCCCTGGCACTGGGCTCCAATGATGAGGAGGCCTGTTGGCACTGATGAGGGAGGACAGGCTAATCACACCTGCTGGCGCCGCGCCCAGGCGCAAGGGGCCCCCCATACATATACACATACACACATAGAGCACACACTGTATAAACATACACACACACACACGCATAGAAACACACACACACACACACACACACACACAGCACACACTGTATACACACACACATACACACACATAGCACACACCGTATACACAGACAGACAGACACAGACACACACACACAGCATACGCCGTATACACACAGACACACACACTGTATACACACACACATAGAGCACACACTGTATACACACAGACATACACACACATAGCACACACCGTATACACAGACACACACACACACACACACACACACACACACACACACAGACACACACACACAGACACACACACACACATTGTATACACACACACATACATACACCACACACTGTATACACACACACATAGAGCACACACCGTATACACACACACGCACACACACACATAGAGCACAAGCAGTATACACACATACACACACATATACAGTATACATGCACATATACACACACATATGCAAATACACACACACACACACACACCTTTTCATTCCTTCCCATGCAGCGTCTGGCCCCCGGAGAGAGGCAGACGAGAGAGAGCGGGAGCAAGCGGGTGGGCGGACAGGCAAGTATTACTTCCTGCATCTGACACACACACAAAGTTACACAAAGGCACACACACACACTCACAAACACACAAACAAAGAGACATTCACACACAAACTCAAGCAGACACAAACCAATCCACACAGACACACACATATTCAGATGTACACAAAGAGGCACTTACTCACACACAGTGAAACAGGCACAGACACACACTCACTCACACAAACACACACACACACACACACACACACACACTCAAGTGTCTGGACTGGATGTGCAAATGCAACAGGAAGCTTGAGCAGGGGGAAGAGGCAGCTCCCTACCACAGAGCTAATCAGTCTCCAGATGCAGCCAGTTGAATGGGATGGCACAGCACAGCACAGCACAGCACAGCACAGAAGAGAACAGCCAGGCTATGGGCTGCAACTGTACATACACAACGCTACCCACAAACAAAGACACACACACATACGCAACACACACACACTAACACTCACACACACACACACAAATAAAAAAATAATAAATATAAACAAAACAAGTAAAATGGCTTTGTATTGAACCCTCACAGGCACACACGTAATTTCCCATGATCTGTAGGTTGGGCACTTCACCTGCTTAAAATCCCACCTGAGTCTTTCTGGGAGGGGAGGGGAGTGGAGGGGGTAAACTACACTAATGTTACAGTAAAACAATGTGCCAATGCAGACACACACACACACACACACACACACACACATAGTACACACACAATGTCACAGTAGTTTTACTGTAAAACAATGCGCCAACACAGATGGCACAAGAGTGGGTGGGCAGATGGGAACACATGCAAAGCTGACTGACAGGCCTACTCTTTCTTTCTTTCTTTCTTTCTTTCTTTCTTTCTTTCTTTCTTTCTTTCTTTCTTTCTTTCTTTCTAAAAGGAATAACCCTTTCTGGGTCATTACCTGGGAATACTAATCCAGCGGCGGTGATATTTTTCCTCCACACCCGCCGAATCTCAGAGCCACTAATGGCAGACTGAGAGGCAATTAGCATAGTGTGCAGCCATATGCTGCCTGTTCCATAGGGTCACTGTACAAGACAGGCGGAGAAATAAATAAATAGACGAAAAGGAAGAAAAGCAACAGAAATGCTTAAAAAAAATGGTGTAAACGGACTTGGTAACACTTTCTATGACGCGAAGCTTGTATTCATAAGACTCTATAAACACATTCATAAAGGTTAATAATGCATTCATAAAATATGTAAAAAAAAAATGTAACTATTATTACATACTCATAAATGTACTATTAAAGCATGATAATGCTATGCCGTAAACCCTATTCTAACATCAAGTGACACCGTGCATACTTGGTTTAAAATTTTACATAAAAAAAATAAAAGATATATATAGAATTGCTCTCTCCATCAGTTGTAGCCTCCCTCTGCCCCCCAAAACAACCCTCCCTCCCATTTTAGACTGTGTGTGGGGAGCGCAGTGCCAGGGCCTCACACAAGGCAGTTATTGATAGCTGCAGTAGAAATATCGACGAATGAAACAGCTTATGACTGGCTTCCACTGTGAGAGAGATGTGACAGACAAGCCAGGACCCCATAAAAGCTGACAGATGTTTTTTTTCCTACTGTTTTTATGTTACTGTACTTGTATGTACATATGACTGTGCATGTGTGGGACTGTGTGTGTGTGTGTGTGTGTGTGTGTGTGTGTGTGTGTGTGTGTGTGTGTGTGCATGCTTACGTGTATGTGTGTTTTTCCCTGTGTTGTTGCACATGTGATGTAGCTTTTGTTCTGCTAAATTAGTTTACTGGTTTAAAAATGCACCAGCAAAAGATCTAAAAAGTGAACAAATGATTATTACTAATTTATTATGTGCATAGCAGTAGAGCAATAAAGCAATGTTCAGTCTCACACTCTGTCTCTGTCCTTCTCTCTGTCTCTGTCTCTGTCTCTCTCTCTCTCTCTCTCTCTCTGTTTTTTTTTTTTCTTAATGCTTGCTCTTGAAGCGTACAACAGCAACCAAAACAAATATTTTTCTTGCCTTGCATTCCCACCACCCATATACCTTCATACCCACACTCCATAACTTTGATGTCCAATTTGAGTAGACAAACACACACACACACACACACACACACACACACACACACACACACACACACACACACACACACACACACATACACACACACACACACACACACACACACACACACACACACACACACACACACACACACACACACACACACACATATCACACACACACACACACACACAAACACACACACACACACACACACAAGCACGCTGTTTGAACTTCGAGCTTAGATTGCTCTCAATGCCAGCGCTCTACTAAAACCCCCATTATGTTTAATTGAGCGAAAGTGACATTAATCCAATACTGCCAAACTCAGAGACAGCGATGGTGTTTTTTTTTCCCCCTACAAGCCATTGCACACGAACCTATATATGTCAAAGTGATCGTCGCGGCAACTGGATGTGGTATGGAGGACCGTTATAGGGGCGAACAAGGTAAACACGAAGTGAGAGGTGCGGATGAGAAAAAATAGATGCTGCTGAATGAGGGATGGGGGTGGGGGCACGGGCTAGGTGGGTGAGAATGGGGTTACTATATACTGTACAGTATTACTTTATTGTATGGTGCCGGTGTTACAGTGTATCTTTCTGTAATCTGTATCTATCTATCTGTATTCTGTTGTCACAAAAATACATTATGGAAGTACACCCTTAGTACATGATATTACATGTTGTTACACACTGTGCCTAGTTTACTAGGTAAATACACTGTAAACACCTACACCATAAAATAAAGTGCTACCATACACGAGACAGAGAGGCCCCCCACCTTCACCAACACACACACACACACACACACACACACACACACGTCAGGAGTGATCAAAATATGTAGAGATGGCAGCAGGACTTGGTGGTGGTGCTTGTGCTTGTGCTGGAGAAAGGGAGAAAACACCCTTTAGCCACGCCAGCATTGTGTTTCTGAATTGGAGGAGAATAAGCGGCATCAAACACAAGCGAACTGGACAAGGGGGGAGGGGTGGTGATGGTGGTGGAGGGGGGGGGGGGGTGGCAGAAAATTCACAACAGAGAAAAAGGGAAAAAAAAAAGTAGTGTAGTGGAGAGAAAGGAATGAGCGAGAAAACGGGAGTTGGGGAGAAACACGAAATGCTTAAAAAGGAGTACATTTTGTTACGATTCGTTAGGAACTCCCCCCACACACACCCACACACACCCACACACCCACACACTTTATTGATCTATGCTACATTTCCCACGCGACCTCCTTTACCCCCCCCCCCCCTGGAAGAGCCACAGCATAAAATGTGCAATACATTAAACATGTAAGTCAGCGGCACTGAAAATATAAACCCTGCGCAATATTGTATTTCCCCGTCCTGGAATTGTGTGAAGAATTTAAATTGAACTCCAGCTTAAGTTGCAGAATAGAGCGGAGGGAGAGGGCGGTTTGGGGGGGCGGGTGGGGAGGCGGTGAGGGGCGAGGGGGGACGCATCCACCTCAGTCAGATGTATTACACGGCAAACCAGAAGAGGCACGGTCGCATTTTCATCCAAAGCGAGGGTCTGGATACCTTTATCAGTAGTGGTGTCTCACCGGAGAGAGGGGATAGATGGTGGGGTGGGTTGGGTTATAGTTGAGTTAGGGGAGTGGTGGTGGTGTTGGGGTTGTGGTGGTTTGTGGGGGGGGGGTTGGGGTTGTGGTGGTGTTGGGGTTGTGGTGGTTTTGGGATTGGGGGGTGGGGCGTTGGTTGTGGTGGTGTTGGGGCTGGAGATTGTGTGAATTTACATTCATACAGGACAGGGATGCGGTGAGCCCAGAGAATGCGCCCAGTCACTTTGTTTCCGTGGATACGCTGACCTGTGTTGACCTGCCCACACACACACACACACACACACACACCGAGCCGAAATCACCCTCTATCTATCTGCCAGGGGTATTCAGACGCATCTCTTCATCGTACCCCCTCCCTGAACAATCCTTTCCCCACATGGACACACACAGACACACACACAAACACAAACATACTCACACACACATATACACACACAAAAGTACATGCACATGCACACACACACAAACACACACACTTACCCACACACACGCACACACTCAAACAGCCAGCACCAGCTACCCAGATGCCGTTTCCGCCCCTGCGGTCGGGCCTCATCTCCCGGTGCTGAGAGCGGAGAGAAATGAGCATTTCCCCCGGCCGCCGGCCCGCTGAATGAATGTGGACAGGCGCAGGCACATTCATTTACTCCCGCAAATAGAAACAGAGAGAGAGAGGAGGGGATGTCACCTCTGCTAACGCCATGCTGCCTGTGCGTGCCGGGGGGACGGTGTTTGTCTCTACTACTGCTGCTGCCCCCCCCCCCCCCCCCCCCCAC
>CM050201.1:22147500-22157500 GCA_027475355.1 Coilia nasus | reverse complement strand
GGTACTCTTCCTAGGTGCAGCAGTATCTTGTGGTTTCTAAAAACAAAAACAACAAAAAGAAAAGACACGGCCTCTTCCATAGGCCTAATCGCTTGGTACTTGGTACTGGGCTTCATCATACTGGTTCCAGCAGGTTTGCACAGTAGTGGCATGGCTATGAAACAGAGGACTTGTTTTCTTCAAATGACATGGGATGTCGCAACACTCCAGCAACTCGGGGCTGTTGCTGGGGATTAAGAAATGCCAACAGGCATACGACTGGAGCAATTCATTAAAGCACTCATTTAAAGCGAAGAAGAAGAGAAAACAAATGCATTGTACACACGAGGCGCTCCGACCTTCCATATTAGCTCTCCCTGTGTCCTCGATGCTCAAAACACTTCACATCTAATCATTTCTTTATTTCCAATTTGTCATTATTAAACAAATGAAGTTCTATAGCAATTGGAAAAACAGCCAAAGACAAGAAAGACAAAGACCAAAAAAAAAAACATACAGCCCTGTAACCGAACAAAGACATAGCCTTCGAAAAAATCTAAAGTGTCAGACATCATTTAGTACATGCACCCGCACAAAAGAAAATGGCATGTTTAGAGCGACCTTGCCTTGCTTCTGTTTTTTTTTTCCCAGCCGCAGATAATGTCTCTATTCATGGTCAAAAACACTCGCTCTCCGCTCTCCAGGGCTCTTTTGTGAGGGGCCCCGTAGATTCATCCTTGGCTTTGACTCGCAAGATGGCCCCCACATTTAGCAACCACAGATCGGGTTAAAATGTTTTTATTTTCCTCTCTTTGCTTTCGTCCTCTCCTCTCCTCTCCTCTCTGCTCGAGCTGTCAGCTTCTGTTAATTGGTCTTATTTTTTCTAGCCTTTGCTGGTTGATGGATAAAACCCAAAGGATGAAAAACATCCACTTTACACACACACGCACACACACACACACACACACACACACACACACACACACACACACACACACACACACACACACTACATACACATACATGACATCCATGTGCAACACTTAAATACATATATGCACTGTATACTATTGATGGTCTGCACTTCACACCCTAAAGCAAATGCTTACATACAGAGAAAGGCAAGTACATTTATACATTTATTCATACATACAATCATACACCAGTCGTTACAGAAGGACACGCAACATGTTTACATACATGGATACTTACATGGAAACATAAACACACCCACCCACACACAGTCAGGCAGACACATGCACTCATGCACACATTTACACACACACACACACACACACTCAGGCAGACACATGCACTTATGCACACATTTACACACACACACACACACACACACACACACACACACACGCACACACACACACACACACACACACACACACACACAGAGTCAGGCAGACACATGCACTTATGCACACATTTACACACACACACACACACACACACACACACACACACACACACACACACACACACACACACACACACACACACGCACACACACACGCACACACACACACACACACACACACACACAGTCAGGCAGACACATGCACTTATGCACACATTTACACACACACACACACACACACACACACACACACACACACACACACACACACACACACACACACACACACACACACACACACACAGCCACATAGATGTCTTCTACTGCGACTAATAAGAGCCAGTCAGCCAGTGCATTTGGCGGGCTCCTCGTGCCGTAATACAGTGGCCTGGCAGAGATGAGCCGTTGTATTGTCAAAGAGAAAAATGCACCTCTATCCTGCCCACCCCCCTCTCCGCTCCCACCCCCACCCCCCACCTCCTGCCTGCTCCTCCACAGCCAGCCAGCACAAAACCTATTAGCGATCCTAAGCCTGGCATCGCCCAATCTCGTTACCGAGGACTGATGCAATCGGATTGCAATCCAGCACCCAGCTCTCCTGCTAGAGTCTGCTCTGGCTCTCCTTATCTCTCTCTCCCCCCCCCCCCCTCTCTCTCTTCCTCTGCCTCTCTCTTTCTCCCTCCCTCCCTCTCTACCTCTCTCTCTCTCCCTTTCTCTCTCTCTGTCTCCTTCCCTCCCTCCCTTCCTCTCTACCTCTCTCTCTCTTTCTCTCTCTGTCTCCTTCCCTCCCTCCATCCCTCCTTCTTCTCATCTCTCTCTCCTCTTATTGACCCCTTTACTTCTCCCTCATCTCTTCCATATAGCACCTTTGTTTATCTCTCTCCTTCTCTCTCTCTCCCCCTCTCCTTCTCTCTCTCTCTCCCTCTCTCCTTTTTTCTCCTCTCTCCCTCTCTGTCTTCTTTTCTCCTCTCTCCTTCTCCCGCTCTCTCCCTCTCCTTCTCCCTCTCTCTTCCTCCCTCTCTCTCTCTCTTTTTCCTCTCTCTCTTTCTCTCTATCTCTCCCTCCCCTCTGTCCCTCCTCTCTTCCATATAGCATGTTTGCTTGTTCTGTGTTATTTTCCTCAGCTGGCCTTTGGGTCTTTCTGTGTTCTCCACATCTCTAACTGTGTCCATCTCTGGCTCTACTCCTCCTCTTTCTTTCTTTCTTTCTTTCTTTCTTTCTTTCTTTCTTTCTTTCTTTCTTTCTTTCTTTCTTTCTTTCTTTCTTTCTTATGTTGTTTTTTCAACAACTCTCTCCACCCTTTTTAGCAACCTTCTAGAGCTTTTTTTCTCTTGTATGAAGCTACATGTGTCCATTTGTTCTGAATCCATCCATCCTTTTGCTCACGTTCCACCTGTTTTCATTTTTTTTTTTTCCTGATTTACACACCTTCCCCTCAAGGTCTTTTTTTATGATTATCACACGTCACTACACCTCTCTCTTTCTGTCACTCTCTTTCTCTTCCTCTTTCACACGCACGTACAGTCACTCACTCACTCGCTCGCTCGCTCTCTCTTCCCGCTGTCCACGTCCCCCGACTGTATCAGACGTGGCGCAGACGGCGACAGAAGGGATGCTGGGTACCCACAGTGCATTGTCCCGCTGGCTGGTCCCCTTTAATTAAGGGGCTCGGTGGGGGTTCCCCTCAGCCGGCCTCCTCTCCCCTGACCCCCCGTACGCTGGCCACTTAAGGACAAATCGAGGAACATATGCTTGTCTGCAGCCCTGGAAGACCAAGGGCAAATGTTGTACAGTTCAGAGACTGCACAAAAAAAGCCATGTACACAGAGAGTCTCCAGTCTGTGAGGTCTCAATTCAGGCCCCCTTCTTTTTCCAGACACAATCAAACCCAGGATTCCAGCACAAATATAGCTCAATTACCATGAGACTAATTGTTGAGGAATACAATAGAATAATAACAAAGGCCTCCATCAGATAGCTGCAGTAAATCCACAAAACGGCTGTCCTGTGGGAGCCTCCATAGTGCTGCTTCTCCGCCGGGAGACTTCATATCTGAGGAAAAATGCTAAGTGCCTCATACCTGCTATCTGCTCTCTTTAAGGAGCCTCCCCATGGAGAAGACTTCTCTCCTCTCCTGCCCTGTGCTATCTCTATGTCTGTATGCCTGCTCTGTCTCTCTCTCTCCCTCTCTCTCTCTTTTGCTCTCTCTCTCTCTCTCTCTCTCTCTCTCTCTCTCACTATCCCTTTCTTTCTCTGTCTTACCTATCTCTTTCTCTCCCTCTTTCTTTGTCTTGGTTGCTTTTCCACGAATCTCTCTAAGGTACTGTCTTGCTCCCTCACACGTGGCCACACACACACACACACACACACACACACACACACACACACACACACACACACACACACACACACACACACACACACACAGGCAAACATGTGACATGAGATGTGTTTTTTCCATCCCCAGCTGTTAGTGTGGGAGACCCAGAGGAGGTTTTAGGGTTCTTCAGAGGGTTGACTCCAGGCTACATGTCAGCGGCTCTGTTTAATGATCTCGGGGTCTCAAGGTCTTTTCAGGCTGACAAAGAACCGTGTCGGTGCCAGTTCCTGCACCTAATCTTGAACAGGCCGATGTGTTCACACCGAAAATCAGAGCATTTGGGGACAGAAAACTTGGTTGCCGATGGGCACTAATTTGAACTTAGTTTTTTTAAGCAAACCATGATGACATGTTTTTTTTTCCGTTGCCAAGCAACACCCTCTCTCGATGATGTATCAAGGGCTCACATAATGGTATGAATGTGGGCCGTATATGGGCAAGTACTTCAGTACCCAGAGTAACCGGTGCGGGATCCGGCTCTGACACTGGGCTGGCCGGTCTGAAAACAGCTATAGGTACAGGACGGGAGTGACAGCTAGTATATCTGTGAACTAAAGCAAACAAACGTCTCACACACACATGTGCGCACACAGCCTGACAGACACACAGACAGACATTCACACACACACACACATGCATGCATGCACTGACTGTTTGACAGGCAATGTCAGGGTGAGTCTCAGGACAACCAAACCGGTCTGTCAGCAACTTTCAATCTCCCACGCGACTGATATCCAGCCAAACTGTTTGAATGATAACGCTCATTGTAACAGATGTTTGCTCTAAAATAAACCCAGAGAGCGTGATGATACATGTTGTGGCCCTGGCCCAACAGTAAAGCCATCCATAGCTCTATAGTATAACAGGCGAATAGAGCAGCTTTTATGTCACCTAGGTACGTAAGTGCTATATGACATATAGGGCAATTGAAGACCTTAGCAGCCATCTTGCTCCAGCCTTTGAGATGCCCATAAACTGTCACACTTGTGGATGTGTGTTTCAAAGAAAGGTGACCATGTGCAAGAAAGGAAAACAAAAACATAAAGCTAATGGGGTGATGGAAAAAAAAGAAAGAGCTCACAACATTAATTCTATCATGACAGGCCTCGTAGTGCAGTTAAAAACAACATGATGGCCGCCAGATCATTGGGGATGGCCAGAATATGTGCCACATAAAAGCAAAGGCTGGAACATACATCAAATGAAAACACAGAAAACAGGCAAATCTATCATGACTGATATAAATCTATGTGATGCCATCATGTCCATGTGCCTTTCATGTGTGTTTGTGTAGGTTATGTGTGTGTGTCTGTGTGTGTGTAAATGCAAGCCAACCAAAGACCATGACTGTATTCCATAGCAACCACTTTTCTCACTTCCATAAGAAGGTGCCATTGTGATTCCAGGCATTTCTCTCTCTCTCTCTCTCTCTCTCTCTCTCTCTCTCTCTCTCTCTCTCTCTCTCTCTCTCTCTCTCTCTCTCTCTCGTTCTCTCTCTCTCACTTGTTTTTTTGTTTTACCTCTGGTGCTAGGCGATGGCACTTCATACTACAATCTTACACAGAGTGGAAAATATTTTTTTGACATTTTTGACATTTCAGAAACAGCACAAAAAACACATTTTTAGTGTAATCAATCCAAACTTTCATCTTCACTGTTGTCGTGCAACAATGCCGCCACTCACACGACCGATCAGTACAGACTGGGTAAGCAGAGCAGTGGCGGCACATTTCAGACAGATGCTGAATGGAGATGTATGCTGTGGAAAAGAGGACTATGTGTTTTGGATCAGTGCAGCGTGGTAATCAATTTTAGCAGACCCTAAAAATGAAAATTATGAACTGTGAAAATAAGCATATGATGTGTTAAAAGTCTGACAGAAGAAATATTTCCTCTGGCAAATATCAAGGTGCAACACACACGTACACACAAACACACTCACCCACCACACACATGCATAAACGCACGCACATTCTCTCTCTCTCTTTCTCTCTCTCTCTTTCTCTCTCTCTCTCCCTTTCTCTTTCTCTCTCTCAGACACACACACACACATACACACACACACACACACACACACAACAGCAAGGTCTGCAGAGGGCTTGTAAGACTCCTTAGTTCTTACTGTATTCCACACAAGAGCACAGTAAAAGATTCTCCAGTCCACCTATAGTGCCTGTCTTTTTTTTTGTTCTTCTTCTTCTTTTGAAAGCAGGAGCCTTTTATGTCTTTTTGAGAAAGCATCAACCATATGTGACAATAAAAGAAGCAAGAAGGACAGAGACACAGAGGGATAGAGAGAGCAACAACCGAGGCAGATAATGTCTGTGCACTTACAGGGGGAACTATACTTCAGCACAACACATGAAAGAGTTGTCCGTGTGAGCACTTTACAACAGTAATATGTCATTGAAGATGGTGTAGGGATGAGGTGGTGGGGGGGAGGGAGGGAGGGAGGGAGGGAGGAAGACAGAGACGGAGAGGTACCATGTATTTACGTTGGACAGCAGTACTAGTGATTTTTTCTTTTCCTTCTTTATTCTTCTCCTCTCCCCAGGCTCCTGGATGAGCTGTATACGGGAGAATGCGTCTCTCTGTCCCTCTCCACTTATGCTTTCCGAGCGATTTTCGTGGTCTGTCATTCAGAGCGAATCTCGATGCGATGCGGCGATGCGGGCGTAGCAGGCGTAGCAGGCAGGCCTCCGTCGCTGACAGCGTATCCTCATCGGTGACAGCTCTTCAAGTCATTGCTCAAGCACCTCGTCTCATCTTGTCTACTCACGTCTCATCTCCACCCCCCACCCCCCCTTTTCCCCCCTTCTTTTTATTCCGAGGTTTTTCTGCCTTTTCCTCTTCCCCTGACGTTTTTGCTCTCTATTTCTCTTTCTGCCTCTCGATCTCTCTATCTCTCTCTCTCTCTCTCTCTCTCCCACTCTCTCTTTTTTACCCTTTCCCTCTCCTCTTTCATGGTAGAATACTTTCATCCTTCGTGAGCCTCAACCACAAACCAACACACACAGACACACACACACACACAGACACACACACACACACACACACACACACACCCCTACCATCCCCTATCTTTCTTAGCTCCACCCCCACCCCAGTTCCCCTCTCACCGGATTAGGTCCCATCAGCCCAACGGCCTTCTGGGTAATGGGTGCACCCCCACCATCCAGCCCACCCCACCCAACCCCACGCCACTCCACCCCACCCCACCCCACCTCGCTCCTCTCCCTCTCACCTCTCATGTTGGTGAAACCTGTCGGCATGGTGATGCCAGTCTTGATCACTTGTATCAAAGGCGCCCCTCGTTCCACTGCTCGTCTTGTTCTGCGCCTTGGGGTGCGTGAGGGGAGTGACGGTGAGATCTGTCAGGCCGGGACTCAGATGAGGCAGAGACAGACGAGGACGAGAACGCTCCGCACCGCACTTCACCTCGCTAGAGGCTAGAGGATCCACCGTCCAATCGCATCCACGGAACAAATTGTCATGGATCCAGTGACAGCAGGAAAGAGAGCTAGAGAGAGAGAGAATACGAAGAAAGACAAGAAAGAGAAAAGAGAAGAAAGTTCAGGGGGAATCTCTGGCTTTGGAGGAATTATCAGGAAAAACTGGCAAGTTCAAAGACAGCTCTGAATTAATGATATGGACCAGGCAGGCCCCATTTTTTTTTTTTCCCCTAGGAAGGTCAAATTCACAAGAGCGAATCTGCAAAGTTACAATGCACATTTTTTTTCTCAAGTGTTCCACTCTCCTCCAACACCCCCTCTTCGCAAGAGCTCACTTCACATGTTTTTTTACAATTTGGGAGCTGATCCCAACATTTGTCAATTTGATAAACCGTGCCTACCACTCGTTGCGAGACAAACAGCCACGCTCATCTTGTACACAGAAAAGCGTTACGTGAGGTGAGCGAGGTGATGAATTTAAGGGCCCCTGGAGCTGTGACTGAAAAAAAAAAAAGTGTTAAACTCTGGATGACCCGACGGACGCAGGACATAAAAACCCCAGTAAGTGATGGCTTTAGCGGAGCGCTGCTGGAAATAGATCTGGACATGGCAGTGGCGAGAGGAATGACTTCAGTGTACTAATTAAACCCCGAACAGATGAAGGGCTCCTTCAGCAACACCCTTGAACTTAGCCTGGCATGCACTGAAAAAAACAACAACAACACCACAAACACACACACGCACACACACACTCATACACACGCACACACATGCACAAACACACACGCACAAACATGAACATAGCTGCCTGTGGTAAATAAATATGCACATATCACACAGAAGCACGAGCATACAGAAACAAAAGCTAATTTAGTCTGAAGTTGTTTTTCTACTCTGAACCATGCGTTCTTAGAAGCCATGGTACAACAACCACCTCAGTCAAACACGCAAGCAAGCTTCACCACCTAATCACAACCATACATGGCTTTGGAGCTGAAAAAAAAACAATTCTTTTAGACAGAAAATAACAGTTAAGACTCACAAATTACAGCCATTTCCAAGGTCTAAAAGGACAGGGTGTGAGGTTAGAACGACGATGGAGGGGGGTGGGGGGAGGGACATCCAGGGGCCACAAACTCCTGCACAGCGGGTGACTTTGCATTTGTTTCAAATTAGTTGGGAAAGGTGAAACAGCTTGCAAAAGAAACAAGCGTTGCGATGGTTTCATTATCGCTTCTGTCGTAACGGCGCCCAGGGCTCCGCTAAAAAGCTACAGCCTATAAAACGCACCCGAGTCCACCGCCATTACACCTCCACACCTCCGTGTCTAGTAAAGTACCGGGCCACGGCTCTGGATTGGTGACTCACACCTAATATTTCCACCTAACACTTCGCAGTTGGTTTTCTTTTTTGTTTTTCTAAAAGAAATGTGTCCACAGTGCCAGTGAAAAGGATTCCGAGGTGGCATTATAGGTGAGAAGCTGGAAAATCTTCTTTTGACTCTTTCAAGGTTTGTCACATACAAAGCACACAAAAAAATAATAAGTGTGTGAAAGATCATATAATATCACAGTGAATTGGACCTTTTGTGCCATTGTTAGATATGAAATTGGTAAGATCGATATCAAATGTGCAGTGTGATCTATACAGCACAATATTCACAAAAAATATACACAGAAAATAGAGATTAAGCCAGTAACCAGAAAGATATCTTGTCCTTGCTTTACTCACATTGATTAAGGTGGCAGCATATTTGTACAATGTGGAACATGCCATCATAACGATTATTATCTTTTTAAAGGAAAGAAGAAAAAAAAACAAGTAGAAGCCTTCCGCTAATATCAGTTTGAAAAATCTGTAGCCGTTAGAACAGAGATTTGACATGGGCTTACTTAGATAAGGCAAGCCAACTCCAAGGCAAGCCAACTCTTCTGAACTCTGACCCAATACACCACAAACAAAGTGCTTGTGAAAACTCTTCTTTTACGAGACTGCTTCCCTTCCTAACAAAACTAATCTCTACTAACCATCTCTTTACAAAGGTGTCTCGTGCTTGTATGAGTGTGTTGGGGGTGTGTGTGTCTGAAGTGTCCCTGCCCCGGGAAACTTAGCTAAGGCATATGTATCTCCTTGTGTGTATGTGTGTAGTCTGTTTACAGTTACTGTGTGTAATGTGTTTCTCTACACATCTATTAGCTTATTATATCCTCCTTTTGTAAGTCGCTTTGGATAAAAGTGTCTGCTAAGTGTAATGCAATGTAATGTAATGCTTGGCTGTTATAAAGTAACAGCAACACAGAGACTCCAACACTTGAAATGGCACAGTTTGTTGGTGTATGCTTGTTATCTCAACTGTCATCAAGAGTTTCAACATGAGTTTCAGCATGAAACCTATTTTTCACATGTACCACGACTAATAAGCTTAATGCAAAATAATGCTTTGAAATCAACAATAACTACACATTGCATTTACTATATATAATGATCTAATCCATGTGTGTAGTCTGAATGGAAATAGACCTGTAAAGTGACGGTAACGAAAACATGGCTCCCAGCTCCACACCAAGGATCACAGATTCAAGTGGTAAAATATGACAAAAGTAATTTTCGCCATGGAGCCATAGTTATGTTATTTGTTAACGTCACTTTGCAGGTCTATGCACAACGCAGTGTGAAAGAATTGGAATGTATCTGTGATGTGATCTGCGACTGATAGTGTGCATCAGGCCTTTGCTTACTTGGTTATCTCAGTGGGGGATCCTCTGGCCCATAGATGCAGTACTATTGCCACTACTGTATACCAGACATCCTCGTTTTTCC
>CM050201.1:22140000-22145000 GCA_027475355.1 Coilia nasus | reverse complement strand
AAAATGAGACACAAAGACACCAAATGACAAAACAATCGCAGCAAGGCTGAGGCATCTTTAACATCTCCCAGAATGCATCTGTAGCCCAGGGCCCCCTACGGGATCAACATTGAACACTCAGTTCATAGCATAGTAGCAACATTTACAGAAATGTAGTAAAACCTCTCATATATGTATATTCACATTTTTATTTATTGCATTGGCAGGCAGGGGTGTACTTAGCCTGGGTGTGCCCATATTGCCTGTGACACTGCATTTGAATTTTGCGAGCAAGTCATTCTGGCCAAGCAGCCTATCTAAACTCTAAATTCTGCTCGTCCCTCGGATAGGGGGTCAATGAAAATCGAGCATTTCAAAAGGCAATGACGCGGTGGATTAGCGACCGGAAATCTATCTCAGTCACTGTCTACATGGCGAACGTGGAGCAACCGTAAGATTTCAATGCAGCTGTAGCTGCTGTTTTGGACGAATTCAAAGGGAAGTTCTCTCTGAAAATAGAGCAAAGGTCAACCCTTGAAGCATTTGTTGCGGGAAAGGACGTTTTCACAATGCTACCGACCGGCTTCGGTAACAGTTTAATTTATCAGTTAGCCCCGCTGGTAGCCAAGTCGATTGGGCTTTGCGAGAACACTGTTGTTGTGGTCATTTCGCCTTTGATAGCACTGATTCGTTTTTCGAATATCAATATTGAATGACCAACACCAGCCACTCTCATGTTCACCTCACAAGTCCGACAAAAATCATTTAACGCCATTTCTATATGACTACAGGCTACTACTACTTTTTGTTTGGATCAAGCAGCTTCTTTCGCTGCGTATACTTATTATTATTATTATTATTACATTACACTTAGCTGACGCTCTTATCCAGAGCGACTAACAGATATTTACAGGGTTTCAGTTACAGTCCCTGGAGCAGTGTGGGGTTAGATGCCTTGCTCAAGGGCATCTCAACCATGGGTAGGGCAGGATTCGAAACAGCAACCTTCCAATTGCAAGACCAACTCCCTAACCACTAGACCACAGTTGCCCCACGTATACTTCAGAGGACAGAGGGGTGTGATTGGTTGAAGCTTCGTCCAGTAGCAAACAGAGGCATTTGAAAGAGGCGGGTTAAGCCCGCCTTCTGAGAAATGGGTTTACAACACAGCTTGGCCAGACCAATGCTCGCAGAGCATTGACAAGTCACGATAGCCAGGCTAGGTGTTACTAGGAATTTGGGCCCTTTGACAGTGCATCATATTTGGCCCCCTTTTGACAGTATGAAATATATTTAATATTAGCAATATTGAAAGTGTCCTCAAAGGGCCAGCTGTCAATACTGGATCCTAACATTTCCCTCCCTTGCTGCACCTATTTTAGCAGGTTCCTTGGGCCAAATATGTGCAGATACATTTCCACTAATATACAGGGTGGACCAAAAAAAAATCAGACCTCTTTTAAACTAATATTTATCTCTTCAGTCATTGAGCTACCATGACATAAAAATAAATTCAAAGTTATTTTTAGTAGTATTAAAGTTCATTTAATTTTCTTTCCAGTGATATCATGGTTTATTACAATGCAAGCAATAGAATGACCACCATGGCCATGTGGGAAAAAAAAAAAAAAAAACTACCCATGAAAAAGCCTCACATGCCTTCTCATATTTGGATTTTAATTCTGCTAGATCCTTCTATAAAGTGCCCTTTAAGTAACCTTAATAATTGAGAATATATATATTCATTTTAAAAGTGGTCTAGTTTTTTCTTTTTCTTGTGAGTGAGATCATACTTGGATACTTGACTTTATTAGTACTGTAACCACCATCTCTCTCTTAGCAGTTGACTGAAACAGGGTTTTTTTTCCTGAACGGCGTTGGCTAAAAGCCATTTACACAGTGCTTGTGTAAGCTCTGCGAATTAGACACCTGTCAAACAAACGTCTCTGTCAAAACTTCTCAGCCCCGACACGACGTCAGATGAGGAGCCGTCACCGCAATATGACATGACACATATTCATTATGAAACATTGAAGTCGCCAGCGCCGTATCGTATATTCCGGCTGACGTGGCGTCTAAGCCAGCCACAATAAAGCTCGTGCTGCGTCACTCGCTGTGTGGGCCACCACCTGCCAGCAGCCATAACCCTCAGTGCCATATAGACCACCTCCCATACGCAGCAGTGTCACGGCCCATCTCCCATGATGAGGTGTCATCTTCCTCCGACCTGTCTGATCAGGTTAGCAGTCAAACTTCCCTGGAGACAGCTACAAGGGTGAATGTGTGTCTGAGTGTGTGTGTGTGTGTGTGTGCGGGTTGGTATGTTTGTGTCTGCGTGTGTATGTCTATCTGTGTGTGTGTGTGTGTGTGTGTTTGTGTGTGGGTGTCTTTGTGTCTGTGTGTGTCTGTCTATCTGTGTGTGTATGTGTCTTTGTGTGTCTGTCTACCTGTGTGTGTGTGTATGTATGTGTGTGTCTGTGTGTGTGTGTGTGTGTGTCTGTCTGTCTGTGTGTGTGTCTGTGTGTGTGTGTGTTTGTGTCTGTGTATGTCTGTCTATCTGTGTGTGTGTGTCTATCTGAGTGTGTATGTGTCTTTGTGTTTCTGTCTACCTGTGTGTGTGTGTATGTATGTGTGTGTCTGTGTGTGTGTGTGTGTGTGTCTGTCTGTCTGTGTGTGTGTCTGTGTGTGTGTGTGTTTGTGTCTGTGTATGTCTGTCTATCTGTGTGTGTGTGTCTATCTGAGTGTGTATGTGTCTTTGTGTTTCTGTCTACCTGTGTGTGTGTATGTAGAAGGCCATTACTTGGGACTGGGATTGTGCTGTTGGGCTTTTGTGCTGTGATGTGGCTACCCTGCCGTGGGCTCTCTATTGACCAGTGCTTGCTGAAGGAGCTGTATCATGGCTGTATCAGGGTAGCATTGGGTAGGGCGGGGTAGGGTGGGGTGGTGTGGGGTGCGGTGCTGTGCGGTGGGGTGCGGTGGAGTTGGGGTTGGGATAAGGGTGGTGTTAGTCGAAGGACATTATGTGAACAGACGACACAAAACACACAGTCTGTGTCTGGCCCTGTCAATGTTGTCCTGGCGTGTGTGTACATGCACACACACACACACACACAACACAACACAAACACACACATGTGCTTGCACACTGACACAGACCCAGACACACACACTCACAAACACACACACACACACACACACACACACACACACACACACACACAGACAACATACAATCACACACACATGCACACACACACACACACACACATACACACACAAAGGCATACATGGGAACACACACACACACACACACACACACACACACACACCATACGATCACACACACATGCACACACATGGACGCATATGCACACATACAAACTGAAGCACATGGACACACACAAACACACACAAAGGCATACATAGTAACACACACACGCACACACACACACACATACAAACACACACACACACAAGGCTGGATGCAGGCCTCAATTTGAGCCACTTATAAATGAAAAGCAGCAGAGGCTGCTCTCCAGTGTGCCCACCAAAGCCTCCATGAATCCAAATTGCTTTGAGAGGAAAGGGAGCATCTGGTCCATTGAAATCAACTTAATGTGCGCTTGCCAAAGGGACCGTCTGGCAAAAATGGGCCCCTTTTCTTTCTCTTATTTTTTCTCTCTCTCTCCCTCTCTCTCCCTCTCTCTCTCTTTTTTTTTTGCAGTGGGGTCCCCTCGGTCTAACACCACCCGCCCATCACACCCAGTCACCACAAGCACCCCCCAAACCCCCAGCCCAGCCCACCCCACCCCAAATCCCCATTTTGGTACCCCGTGCACCATCCACACCCACAACCCCAACACCACCCTGCCCCACTCCACTCCACTCCACACCACCCCACTCCACTTCATCCGCAAATTCATATTTTGGATGGAGAAGATGGGATGAAAGGAGATGAAAGAGGGAGAGATTTTGGAGAGGGAGAGATAGAGAGAGTAAGAGAGAAAGCGAGGGAGGGAGGGAAAGAAAGATGGAGAGAAGGGGGCACACCAAAAGAAAGGGAGAAAAAAAGGAAAGACAGAGTCAGCAAGAGGAGACGTGGTCAGATGAATATATAGACGCATGGATTTCATGGCACGCTGACATTCACCACAACCCCTGTTCTTACTTCTAGTCTGTTTTTAGTTCTAAAAACCTGGTAACACTTTCTATGAAGCTAGTATTCATAAGACTCCAGAAACATATTTATTAAGGGTTATAATGCCTTCATAAAGCTTAATAATGATTAAAGGAAAAAGGCTTACAGGAGTACAGTCATTAGTATGTATAAATGAAGTCCTGAATACTTCACATACTTTATGAATGCACTATAAGCCTTTATGAATACCTTCATAGTGTCTTGTAAATACAAGCTTCATAGAAAGTGTTACCAAAAAGCCCTTATCTCCAGCCCTGTATAGCAGGAGACACATCCACAGAGACCCTCTCCTCCCTCTCCTTAACTCACTTCCTGTTCTTTCACTCATCATTTGCAGAGGGTATCACCGCGGTAATCACATCAGGTGACCACCAGCCCCTGTTAGGGGTTGGGTTAGAGGTCGAAGTTCATTCAGCAGGTCACTCTTAACATGTCGTGCCTTGCCAATTTCTTTGATTTCCACTATGATCGTGAGTCACTCTTTGTTGCCATGGAGTTGATGTGTGTGAGTGTGTGTGTGTGTGTGTGTGTTTGTGTGTGTGTATATGTGTGAGTGTGCGCACACACAGGATCAATGCCAGTATTCTTTCCCGAGGGCCTATCCACTGTCAGTCAAAGGTATGGATCTGTAAAGCCATAAGGGAGAGCATAGCACCTTGCCTTAATCCTGCACCCTATAGTAAATCATTGCAATGGAGCACGCTGTTCTTGTTAGGACAAACAATGCGCTCGTTAAAGCAGACAATGCCACTGCAAATACAGACTGTACATGCAAATTAAACCATCAGGCACACATACACACGTTCCCAAACACGCACAAGAA
>CM050201.1:22130000-22135000 GCA_027475355.1 Coilia nasus | reverse complement strand
CAAACCACCATTGAAAATATCCTGAAATGCTAAGGTTGCAGGTAAAAGCACACATCTAGCAACATGAGTGGCAGGCACAGCACACTTATTGATCCACATCACACACACTGCACTATGGAAATGCTTATTTTGTCAGAACACAATGCAAGATGGAGAAAAACCTCACACTACAGCAGATTTGACGGCTCAGTTTTCTTGTATGTGAGTGTGATGGAGTGACCATCACTAGAGTTGTTTCGCTACAGTGAGAATATCTGAGGCAAAGTTATGTACAAAATTCTATCGCTTCGGTGCTGACAAACACTTGATTCTTATGATGTAGAATCATAAGTATTTTAACATGTGTCTGCTAGTACTCTATTTCAAGTAACACAAAGCACTGTTACAGGCGACACTGTGGCAACTAGGCCTAAGGCACTATACTGCTATGTCATAAGCCCTATTTCAACTTCAAGTGACACAGTGCATTCTTGGCTATAAAGCTTCTCCTCCTACCCTTTATGAATGTGTTTATGGAGTCCTATGAATACAAGCTTCATAGAAAGTGTACCAAGCTTGCTAACATGCTAACTAGTGTGCCTTGGCGATACAGCTAGCAAGCTTTCCTGATTTTCACACTTTGTTACAACCTGTAAAACAGATTTACTGTACCGGGTGTGCTGTGCATTACAATACATTTAACCGCAGTTAGCAAACATTTTGACAGAGAGACTTCCAGAGGGACTTTCAAGTGAGAAGCAACACTGAATGAGCAGTAGCAATGGGGGACAGGAGGTGCTAACTCAGATTACCAAGAGATGTCATTTCAACATTAAAATACAGCCAGATTGGTTTGTGATGGACATAATTTTAATGGTGATTCAGTTGAATTTTGTTCTCTGGGAAGCTCTCAAAATAACAAACAAGTGAAGAAGTGCATGATAAGCAGGGGTGTAAAAGTCTAACTTCAAACAGTAAAAGCTTTGACATGTATTACATTACATCCATTGCAGTCACTAACCCAGCTCATTCTAATTAGCACAACTCTCCAGATAGGTAAATGAGCCAATTAACGAAACAAACTTTTGAATTTAGCGTTACTATAGGTACAGACAACACAGGGTAGGACTTTTTACTTTCCAAACCATGAACTTTCCACCTCTTGTAAACTGCGCAGGTTAGAATGTTGGGGTATTAGGGCACATTTCCACCAAACACTCTCCGTGTACAGCGTGTAGACAGCAAGTGCCTATTTTCTGTCCGTATTCATTGACAATGCACGTTAACAAATTAGACCATTTCCACCGCACGCGTGATCTGAGCGTATTCTGTCACACATACACGCATATTGTACATGGTTACGTGCTGTACACGCTCAAGTCCATGGAAATGATGCCTAGAGTTTAGCTATCACCAACTGTTCCCGGTGAAACGTTGTCTCGTCTCACTATGTACTATGTGCATATGGCTGAAATTACAATAAAAACCTACTTGACTTGACTTGACTAGCTAGATAGGAGGTGTGTAGAGTATACAGTATCCATAGTGGCTGATGGGAAAAAAAAAACACTTGTTTATCTGCCCTTCACTTGGCCATAAATATTCATCCATTAAAATTATTTTAAAGTTGATAGGCTAGCCTGAGTTCACCATAAAAACGTGCCAGCAAAGATGTTTGTTGGATAGTGTTGCTATAGAGACGTTATGAAAAATGTAATGAAACAAAGCGAATGACATTTGTGCATGCGGTCATGGTGCAGCATGTCAGCCAAGACCTCCTCTGCCCACAGTCAGCAGTGTTATCCTAAACTACACCAACTCTGCACAGCGCTTTAGCCTGGGGTGATCACCTTACAAACAAGCTATCTGCGTGTCAGACTGTCGTGCTGACAGTGTGATTAGTTTCTCCCACTGAGTCAGAACAAGCGCCATAGGGAGCGTCTGTGTGTGTGTGTGTGTGTGTGTATGTGTGTGTGTTTCTGAGTGTGTTTCTGTGTGTGTGTGTGTGTGTGTGTGTCTGTGTATGTGTCTGTCTGTTTATGTATGTCTGTGTGTCTGTATGTGTGTGGTTTTCAAATGCATTCTGTACATTAACATACCCATCACGAATGCTAAATATCCTCACATAACCCCTTCTTCTGCATGCCTGTACATCTCCAGGAAGGATTAGATAAATACCCTTGCAGTATTCTCTTGGCACTCGCTGTATGGTCTATTTTCTGTAACGGTACCCAAAACCACAGTGTCCTGGAAATGTCAGACAGTGAAGAAGAAGAAGACACTTGTCCACTTAGTGGTATTTCCTGTTAAGATATTACAGTTCACTCTGCTCTTTTTTTCTCTCTTGTTTTTGAGCTTAGCACATTGTGTCAGCTTGGCTGGCCTGTTTACAGCCATTCCTCTTCTCCTGGTCCTCGGAGGCCATGTGCACGCTCCCTATGTTGGTGGGCTCTCTCGCTCGCCTGCTCTCTCGTTCTCTCGCTCTCGCCCCAGGCGGATTGTGGGTAAAAAATGGCTCTCACGACATGTGCAGTGGGTGGGTAATCTGCGCTGGAAGGGGAGCTGATACTGCTGAACTTCTTAGACATGTGCACACACACACACACATAAACACACACATACACATAAACAGGAACACACACACACACACAAACACACACACACACACACACATACACACACACACACACACACACACACGGACAGAAGAACATAGTTCAGAGTTACACATAACATAGATAGACAGCAAAAACAATTACAAAAAAATTACAGAAATTACAAAAGAGGGCAAGAGGGACATACACACACACACACACAGCACACACGCACACACACACAGCAAACACACACACAGCACACACAAGCAGCACATACAGTACACACACCACAAACACATACACATAACGCACACAGACAGACAGACACACACACACACACACACACACACACACACACACACACACACACACACACACACACACACACAGCACATACGCGCACCACAAACACACCCACTCACACGGCTCATCTTGATTTCTCACACTTCAACACATCTACTCGAGCCACATCAGCATCAGCCAGATGGGTCTGTGGGTGTCTGCACCTCTTCTCCCTCTCCATGCCCACATGCACACGACCCATTGCGGGAAACAAAAGCCAAAACAATGAATCAGTGCCCCCCTTAATATTTAATTACTAGCCCTGGCATGTTCTATCAGCAGGCGAGCATCTGGAGCTAATAACTATGATAATAAACACACCCACATTAACACTTTTTGTAATGATGCCGCAGTGCTACACACAGTGTGGCCAACCGACTGTGAAGGACATAGGGGAAAAAAGCGTGGTCAGTAAGTGCGGGCTAACTAGATGACCCCTTATGATACCTCTGGTGAGTACAGTCGCAGGTTTGGATGCGGCTGGGTGTTTTTGCACATGATTGTGTGTGTGTATGTGTGTGTGTGTGTGTGTGTGTGTGTGTTTGTGTCTGTGTGTGTGTTTGTGTATGTGTGTGTGTTTGTGTGTGTGTTTGTGTGTGTGTGTGTGTGTGTTTTGGGGGGGGGGGGGGGGTCATCAGTGCCTTTGTCTTACTGTAAGCAATGGGTGATGTCAAGTGTAAGTGCTTCACATGTGTGTGTCATACATTCAATTGAGGGAAAAAGGAGAGGAGGGTGTGGCCAGGCACTGGCCAATCGCCTTGCTCGTGTGAGTGGTGAGAGTTTGAAATGGGCCAATCGTATGATGAGTAAACATAGGGTTAGGGGTCTTGGGGAGTGGACAGCTTTAGTGGTGATCCCTCCCAAGGGAGGGGGTGGTGTGTGTGTCTATGTGTGTGTGTTTGTGTGTCTGTGTGTGTGTTTGTATGATCATTAGGTAGATAGAGGACAAGCATCTCAGGCACTGCATTTGATGACAGAGGCACCACAGATGGGTGCAATCTAACAAATGAAGACACACACACAATTATAAACACATGCAGACACACACACACACAGACACACACACACACACACACACAGACACACAGACACACACACACACACACACACACAATAAGAAAACACAATGGGTACAGTTTCAACAACCACGGTGTGGTCAGTGGACAAATGGACAGACAGCTCACTCTTAAGACTTAAACAGTTCCAGAGTCTTAGTTTGAGTGAATAACACATCATCCAAAGTAGGTCAGAGTTTTTTTTATATATGGACACCTTTAAAACAATATATACAATATGCACCATACTGCTATCTGACAATATGGTTCACAAGGATGAACCATACTTCCCCATTACATTTATTCCATTTCAATCAGAGGTGCTGCTTATCGAAGGGCAAAACAGACAACTGCTTCAGGCCTCCAGGCCACTACAGGGCCCTGAGGGATAAATCTTAATCTAGACTACAGTACTCACAGTACAGTTTTACCAGAAATTAGGATTGTTTTGCTTTGGGCCCAAACAGATTCTAGAATATCCTAGAACCGTAAAATAAAGTGTTACCCACTTTGTATATCCCAACACTTTGTTTGCAATTTTTTCCAACAATATTTACATATTTGATTATGGAAAGAAATAAAAAAAAAAAACAGACAAAAATAAATACAGATTTCTTGGAAATATGTTTCGTACAGTATACAGTATTTTTACATCTTTTGATTTAAGCCTGTGTTGTTGTGAGTTCAGAAAGTTTATTTTTTATTTTTTGACAGAACTGTAATTAAGATAATTATATTTCGCCCAGCGATCCAGAGAACTAAGCCAAATGTGATGTGTTCTTTAGTCCCCATTCCACGCTTGAATCACACAGCTGATTTAAGACGTGGCCACAACATTTATCACAACTTGCGATTTCAGCATTTTTTGGGGATCCTTTCTGGGAACTTCAACAATCATGGCATTACGCCTAATCTTGAGTCACTTCATAATATTATCAAGCTGTCAGTGTTTCATTATGTAATGCCATATGTCATAAAGCAAAGACTAATATTTTGCAATTTGGTTTGACCATGTTAAAACTGCAAA
>CM050201.1:22120000-22127500 GCA_027475355.1 Coilia nasus | reverse complement strand
TGGTGGCCTAGTGGTTAGGGAGTTGGTCTTGCAATTGGAAGGTTGCTGGTTCGAATCCCGCCCTACCCATGGTTGAGGCCCTTGAGCAAGGCATCTAATCCCACACTGCTCCAGGGACTGTAACTGAAACCCTGTAAATATCTGTAAGTCGCTCTGTAATGAAAAATGAAATGAAACAAACAGTAGCGAATGGTTGAAGCGACCATGGAGTGAGCGAATGCCAATGCAGAGGTTTCAGACACTTCACAAAGTGAAACGGTGTGAACGCGGCTGATGCATCAGGCTAAATACACAGCCATTTCACAGCGGCCATTTCGTTTTACATGGTCCCTTGAGACGACCTTCTTCTGTTTTTCTGCCTGGATATCATGACATTATAGGCCACACAACGGTTTCTCAACAAGTCCCACTAGAACCATATTTTGGACTCTCTTTTCAAAAGGCTTTTCATTAGAAACCATGAAAAAAAACCTTTACTCTGTGCTGAAATTAAGGGAAACTAACCTAGACAAAGATGGAATCGTTCTGCTCAGTATTTGTATAGCAGCTCGCAAGAAAATGACAGCACACACACCACAAGACACCAGGCAGTAAATTTATCTTGAGAAAACACAATTAAAAATACTCCCTGGCAACTGTCCAACTCCATAACCTTTAAAACTCCTTACAGCTTTGGAAGGGAGAGGGAAAAAAACACCGTCTTAAAACATGGAGTGACAATAAAATTAGCACACACCGCAAGAACACACACAGAAGAAGAAGGAAAAAAAGACATTGGTAAATGAATAAATAAATAAATAAGCAGTCAGTCTAAATAGCAAGAGATGCGCAGTGGGTACCTCAGGCTGGCAGTGAAGACCATGTCAAACGCACCGGTACTCTAATTGCCACACTGGGCTGGCTGGGCTGGAGGGCTGGCTCGGTTGGCGAGTGAGCAGCGGGAAAAAAAGGTTTCAGAGGAGCGCTACGGAGAAGCGTAAGGGATCAGTGGTGGTGGTGGTGGTGGCGGGGAGGGTAATGGGGGTTCAGGGGTAAGGGGGTGGATGTGGTGTATGGGGGGAGACAGGAGAGCAGGGTGGGTGGAGGGTAGTAGGCTAGGCTAGTCAGGCAGGGTTGAGTGGGGATGGTGGTGGTGGGGGGGTGATGGGGGTAGGGGCGTGGATGTGGTGTACAGGGGGGAGGCAGGAGAGCAGGGTGGGTGGAGGGTAGTAGGCTAGGCTAGTCAGTGGTGGTGGGGGTGGGGGTTATGGGAGTTAGGGGGGTGGGGGTGGTGTATGGGGGAGTCAGGAGACCAGGGTGGGTGGAGGGTAGTAGGCTAGGCTAGTCAGGCAGGCAGGGCTGAGTGGGGGTGGTGGTGGGGATGGTGGTGGTGGTGGGGGTAGGGGGGTGGATGTGGTGTATAGTGGGGAGGCAGGAGGGCAGGGTGGGTGGAGGGTAGCAGGCTACTAAAGCAGGGCTCTGGGCCCAAGGCTCACGGCTCAAGGCACAGGGGGTGCAGGTCCAGGCCACTGCTCTGAGAGCTTGTGACAGCTCTGCCCTACATATCAACTCTGACCAGAGCGCACAGCAAGACAGGTCTGTAGGGGGGTAGGAGGGGTAGGAGGGGGAGATGGGGAGGTGGTAGGGGGGTAGGAGGGGTAGGAGGGGTAGGAGGTGGGGGAGAAGGAGGAGGAGGAAGAGGGGGAGGAGGGTGGGGACACGCATACCCCTGAGCCAGACAGGTCTAAGGGAGGCGCGAGGACAGACAGAAGAAGAGGAGGAGGAGGAGACAGAGGGGTGGAGGTGGAGAGGAAGGGTAGGGGGATGAGGGAATACAGAGGGTGGGGGGATTTTGGAGAGGTCACCACATCCCAGAATAGGACAGAGGGAGCGCTGGGGTTTGGGGGGTTTGGGGGCGGGTTTGGGGGGGCAGACCTGGTGTCCTGTAATAAGGTATTCACAAGCTTCAGTGTCAGAGCTGTGGAGGTGAAGCTGTGATAAAAGAGAGAGAGAGAGAGAGAGAGAGAGAGAGAGAGAGAGAGAGAGAGAGAGAGAGACAGACAGAGAGAGAGAGAGAGAGAGAGAGAAAGAAAGGGGGAAGGAGGGAGGGAGAGAGAGACCTGGAGATGGTATTAGAAAAAAGTCATGAGGTTTCTGGGGGATTTGTGTGTAGATGGGGTGGTGTGTGTAGGTATGTGTGTGTGTGTGTGTGTTATAAGCATGCAGATTTGTTGATGAGGTGGTGTAATTGTGTGTGTGTGTGTGTGTTCATTTGAAAGCGTTTCTGCTTTTTTTAATGCTTATTTAATTATGCTAACTTGTCTTTTTTTCTAACTTGTCTTTTTTTCTTTACTCAAAGTGTAGAGAGCTTCCTGCAGCATTTGAGAAAATAAAATAAAATCACACGTGTGGGAGGACTAAGAACTGAGTTAGTTTTCACAATTAACATGTTTCAAATTGATGTGTGGTGTGGAGGAGACGGTCATCCACATTTTTTCTCGATACAATATTGCTAATATAATGAGAATTCGCCTTTTGTATGTGGGCCTATGTGACCAGTAGCCTAACAGCAGTGGTGACTATTCAAATTAATTTATTACCATAATATAGGCCTATCAGATACAAATTATTACAGGAATGCTAAATTTTGGTCCTAATAATTGGCCTGGCTGATGATCGGTTGACCCCAGTGTGTGTGTGTGTGTGTGTGTGTGTGTGTGTGTGTGTGTGTGTGTGTGTGTGTGTGTGTGTGTGTGTGTGTGTGTGTGCATGTACATATCTGTGCATAGGCGTGTGCATGTGTTTGTTTCTGTGCATGTCTGTGTGTGTGCACGTGTGTGATTCTGTGCATGTGTGTGTGTGTTCATGTGTATTTCTGTACGTGTGTGTGAGTGTACTTGTGTGTTTCTGTGCATGTGTGTGTGTGTGTGTGTGTGTGTGTGTGTGTGTGTGTGTGTGTTTTTGTTCATGTGTGTGAGTTGGAGTGAATGCATCATTCAGGGGATGGGGCCCCGAGGTCGGCGGTGATGACTGACTGTTGGCACAGGCATGTCCCAGCGATCCATCAAACCCTTGTGCTCGGAGCTCAACAGGGAGGAGGAAGAGGAGGACATGACGGAGGAAGAGGAAGAGGAAAAGGGAAGAGAGGGGGGTCGCATCTGGCCACGTCCAGGAGGGACAGTTCTGCAGTGGTGGGGGTGTGTATGTGTGTGTGTGTGTGTGTGTGTGTGTTGGGGGGGGGCAGTATTGATGAAAGGATTAGCCGCCTCAGCGCCCTCAGAGAGACGGAGAGGAAAATCCTACCTCTCTTCGTGTGTGTGTGTGTGTGTGGGGCGGGGGGGCCGTGGTGTTGATGTCCATTCTGTTTGTCACTCTGCTCCCCATGTCTGCTCAGGCTCTGTCTCGCAGACACACACACACGCACATATACACACACATGTGCACACACACCCACACACACACAAATGCAGCCACACACATGGATGTGCATGCTCGTGCAAACAGACAGACACACACACACACACACACACACACACACACACACACACACACACACACACACACACACACACACACACACACACACACACACCAACACTAAAAGACTATCCCTAGCCCTCTCCCTTTCTTCCTCTCATCTCCTCTCATCTGGACGTCCATTTTCTGTAATTCACTGGGGAGGAGGTGGCTAATCTCTGGCATTATCCCTTCAGTTATCCCTTCATTTCTGCACTCCTCTCCTTTTTGCCTGGGCTCTCTCTGTCCCTCCTTCGCCACATCTAAAGCGGATTTGATTCCCCTTCGGTGGTGGCTGGAAGACTGTGTGTGTGTGTGTGTGTGTGTGTGTGTGTGCGTGTGTGTGTGTGTGTGTGTGAAGGGGGGTTGGGGGGTTTGGAGATCAGGAAATCACACTCCCTGGCCATCGCAGTGCCAGTCCACACCCGACCACAACACACACGCACACACACACACATGCACATACGCACACATACACATGCACAAACACGGACACATGCACAGACGCATACACACACGCACACACTGAAATCTTTTATTCAGCAGATTCCTGAAGGACAAAAGATGGCCCTGAATACAGTCTCCTGGAGGTGAGACACCACACACCACAGGCTCCATTACATGATCTCTCTCTTTTTTCCCTTTCCCCTCTCTCTCTCTTTCTCTTTCTCTGTCTCTCTCTCTCTACCCTATATATATATATATATATAGCTTTCTCTCTCTCTCTCCCTCTCTCTCCCCCCTCTCGCTCTCTCTCCTTCTCTCTGTCTCTCTCGACCTCTTTTTCTCTCTCTTTCTCTATGTCTGTATATATATATATATATCTGCCTTCTCCCTTTATCTTTCTCTCTCTCTCTCTTTCTCTCTCTCTCTTTCTCTCTCAGCATTGAAGGTTTACAGGGTTTGATCCAGAGCCCAGCATAGTGTTAGTCCCACCAGTGTGAGTCACACTGAGAGTAACTCGGCAGGGGCCAGATAAGGGGGGCCTCTTCTGTACCTTTGGGGGGCCACACTGAGGCTGCCCTTCCCCAGGCATGAGACCCCTGTGTTGAGGGCCCGTGTCTGCTCTTCCGGGCCCCTGATGGCAAACCTGGATGTGATCCTGAGCATGGCTGTGCTGCTGCTGTTACACTGTATCACTAACCTGGCTATGAAAGGCCTGAGGTTGTCTGCTCAAAGGTGTCCCACTCAAACTCTGGCATTCAGCAACAACTGCAACCAGTGTCTGAACTTATGTGCAGGTTTACTGTAAAACCAGAGTTTCTTGCATAGGAGGAGACAGAGCACTGGAGAAATTTTGCATAGAAATGCATGGGGAGGCTTGGTAACGGCAAGATGGCAAGTATCTGCAAACATCCCGCCCGTTCTGCTGCCAAGAGCGAATCATCTGCCAATGGTTCCAAACATGTTGCAGTATCGTAGTGGTATGCAGTACACTGTACCACTCTTGCTGTGTAGTCAAGCACTGCATGAGCGCAGTTCGAAATAAACCATGAGATAAAGTGCCTTTAAGGCTTTATTTTAATATAAATCAGCAAACATTTCCAGACATTACACTCAAGTTTTCATTGTAATTTCAACCATGTATTTTTTATGTTCCTCGGTCATCGGAAAGTGCATATACTCTTGCCTCGCCATTCATTTAGGTAGGGCCTGGTCTTAATAACCCAAAATAGATGCCCGAAAGCGTCACCAATATGGCCGCCGAGAGCAGGTACATGTCTAGAAGGACTTTGAAAACAGCATTTGAAACAGGGGGTCAGACATCTGAAATAAAAAATTGGTTGACTGATTACCTCACTAGAGAGGCTAATTGATTTCACTCAGTGACCAGATAAAAAACCTTTCAAGTGTTGCTATGCTCTGCTACCGCCAGATCATTGCACTTGCACAAGTGTGACCACCTTAGGGGCAAAAGTGATGTCTTCAAAACCTTTTTTTTTTCCTTTGAGGCATTTTTTTTTGTTCAAATCAAGACCGTGTCTATTAGTCTACTAGCCTCAGGGTATGTGCAAGCCTATGACGCAATGCCTAACCTAAAATATGTCAGCCCCCTCTCTCAGGCAGTGTGGTGGGGTGATGAGGTTACTATAGCTAGCATAAAAGAGAAGCTGTTACATGCACAGGAGTAATTCATTATTCTGTCTCTGAGTCAAATGTGGTGCGATGACATCAGGCAGCCACGGGCGCTGTTCAGTTTGCTGCTTGGTGGAGGTCACCGTGGAGGATGGTATGGCCTTGGCAATGCGGGCGAGCAGGCACGCGGGCAGAGGGGGCGGGTGGGTGGGCAGGTAGGAGAGCGGGCAGGCGGATGGGCAGGCGAGCACACGGGCAGAGGGGGCGGGTGGGCAGGCGGGCAGGCGGGCACGCTGGCAGAGGGGGCGGGTGGGCAGGCAGGAGAGCGGGCAGGCGGGCACGCGGGCAGAGGGGGCGGGTGGGCAGGCAGGAGTGGGCAGGCGAGTGAGCGAGCGGGCAGGCGATGGAGCGGGCGGCACGGGTGTCTGTCAGGTTCCCTCTCCTCCTGCTGTCCCTCCAGACCTCGTGTTCTCACACCCCCCCTGGGATGACTCATCCCCCTGGCTCCGGCCAGCAGACGACGCAGGCAGGGGAGAGACAGGCGCCGACCCAGACATGTGCCGGCACGTCTGTCTGGCTCGCCTCGCCTCGCCTCTCCTCTCCTCTCCTCTCTTCTCTTCTCCTCTCCTGTCTTCTCCTCTCCTTTATTCTCCCCTCCCCTCGTCTCCCCTCTCCACCTCTTTTTTCTTTTCCTCTCTCCCTCTCCTCTCTTTTCCTCTTCTCTCCTCTATTCTCCTCTCCTATCCTCGCCTCTTCTCTCCTCTCCACCTCTCTTCTCTTTTCCTCTCTCCCTCTCCTCTCTTCTCCTCTACTCTCCTTAATTCTTCCCTTCTCACCTCTCCTTTCTTCTCCTCTCTCCCTCTCCTCTCTTTTCCTCTCCTCCTCCTCTCCACTCCTCTATTCTTCCCTCCTTGCCTCAACTGGCTTCTCCTCTCCTCTATTCTTCTCGCCTTTCCTCTCCTTTTCACTCCTCTCCACTCCTCTCTTCTCTTCTCCTTCCTCTCCTATCCTCTCCTCTGTCTCTTCTCCTTCCTCTCCTATCCTCTCCTCTGTCCTCCATGTCACTCCTCTTTTCCCCCTTCCATATCTCTCCTCTCCTTTCCTCTCCTGTCCTTGTCTGATGTCGCACTGATGCCCTGAACCGGTGAGGCAGCAATGAGCACCCTCTTGCATTAGATGAGGAGTCGGAAGGTGTGTGTGTGTGTGTGTGCCTGTCTCTCTGTCTCCGTTGGAATGTGTGCGTTGGTGTTGGAATGTGTACGGCTTTTCTGAGAGTAAATGATATTTTCCCCTCTTCAATTCTGGCCTCATGTTACATCATAGGAAGAGCTATACCTGTTGGGATTTAAAGAATGTGAATAGGAACAAAATGAAAGCAAATAACTCTTTTCAGGCTCATCTATTCAGCTGAGAAAAACACTTTGCTCTTCCATTTTCATATTACATCTGAAGTTCCCTCTTCATGTGCAATATGTGTAGCTGTGGGCACAAAAGCAGCTTAGGCAAAGTCCATGCTTTACAAACAAACAAACAAACAAACAAACACAGACAAATAAACAATAAAGTGAACGCCAGACACTCTCCAGAATTATGCTGCAGAAAACGAGCCAGCAGAGAGGCTGCAGCTAAACTCTCTCGCTAGACGTAGGAGGAGGTGAGAGGAACAGACTTCACAAGAAATCAGTACTTTTCAGATGCCTTTACTCGCCTCATGGAAACAACAAATAAATAAAGAAATAAAGAAATAAATAAAGAAATAAAGAAATTCTCAAAAGTGGAAAGATAATTAGGTGATACAATCAGTGAGCTGCACTGAGGCTTGAGATATTACAGCCTGAATAGATAAGAAGGAGAGATGGGAAGGAAAGAACGAGAGAGAGAGAGAGAGAGAGAGAGAGAGAGAGAGAGAGAGAGGGACAGCAAAAGACA
>CM050201.1:22112500-22117500 GCA_027475355.1 Coilia nasus | reverse complement strand
TACCTCAACATCCTCTACTCTCTCCAGGTGTCACCCTTCCCAGAAGTCAGTAGTGTATGTGCATGAACTGTGTGTATGTGTGTGTGTGTGATGAAGGTTTATGGAGCGAGGCCAACAGATGCTACCTTGCGAACCCCTGCCACAGCTGTTGCCCGCTGTGCCACACACAAGGGACTGGCAGGACATGGGTCCCCCAACATCTGGGGTGACGCCACGCGGAATGTGACCGCCGCACCCCACCGCCATACGGCTTGGGGACGCTACCGATATGACATATGCCATCCATATGGTGCGCCCACTCTGTGACCTGTGCTATTCTAAGAGCCGGGGCGTCGCTGTCCAGGATGGCGGGAACAGCGGGTCCAAAGGTGGCACTAATGGGCATTTCCTGGAGTTATTAATGGTGGTGGTGGTGGTGGGGGGGGGTGCTTTGCCAGTGGGAGAACGCCAGGGGCAACAGTGGCATCGCCAGCAGTAGCAGTAGCAGGAAGCCAGATGTTGATGTGTCACAGTAGCTGGGTTCCCTTCGGTAATGTGTGATTTAGGACGAGCGCGATCCTTTGGCCTGTTCAGTAGCCCAGAGCTAAAAAAATTGCCATAGACCTAAAACCCCTTTGGGCCCCAAGTTTTTTTTTTCTTCTTTTTTTTGAAAGACCTATTCATCATAGAAGTAAGAATATTGGATGGCTTCTATATTTAACCTTTCATATATATTAGACAATTTCGTGATTGCTAAGGAAGTGAAACTAGCGTAAATGTCTATGTTGACATTCCATCAGATGACATATGGTTATTAATTATGTATAAATGCATAAATTACTATACCATTATGTATGTATATATGTATGTATTAATGATGTAATGTGTGTCCAGGTGACATTTTTCATGATGTCATAAACGTTGCCCAGGGTACCATCTGCCCCGGGGTGCCTTAAAGGTGAACCACATCAGGGTTTGACTCAAACTGTTGGAAATACAGAAACTGTTATAAACTAAATAGCCCCAAGGATACATAAGGGGGAAAATCCTCCAAAGCATCTGTCATCTGAAGAGCCTTAAAGGCATTTAGTAGCAGTAGCAGCAGCAGTAATATCAGCAGCGTCAGTAGCAGTAGCACCAGTAGCAGTGGTGGATGTACTTTTATGATGACTACTGTAGTAACAGCAGCTGTAATGACACGAGCCAAAATGGCCGCTACAATGGTGGTAATACTGGCCATTTCTGTAAATGCACCAGAGGAAATAATCTCTAGTAGTCAGTTCTGCCAGTTGAGGTACAGTTGAAGAAAAAAAACTTGCTTTCGTTCTTCGTTTCATTTTTTTGGTTTCTTTTTTTTGTACTCTTAAACTGCCTCTCCAACCAGCCTTCACACCCGCAAGCACTAAGCCTCTCCCCTCTTTCTGTTCTTCTCTCTCTCTCTCTCTCTCTCTCTCCCTCCCTCCCTCCTTCACTCTCTTTCTCTCTCAATCTCTCTCTCCTTCCCTCACTCACTGTCTCTCTCTCTCTCCTTCCCTCTCTTACTGTCTCTCTCTCTGTCTCTCGCTCACTCAGTCTCTCTTGCTCCCTTTCTCAGTCTCTTTCTTTCTCTCTCTCTGTCTGTATTTCTCTTTCCCTCTTTTTCTCCTCCATTGAAACGTGGGCATTGATTTATTGGAGGAGAGCCTGCGGAAGTTCATTGGCAGATAGGTTCCTAATGAGCAGAGAGGCGCCGTGGCCAGTGCTGTGTGCCTGTGTGAGGGCTTAGAGGATGGAAACATACTCAGGTGTCAATCTCCCCCGCCGATTAATAAAGCCCGCCGGAGAGCAGCCTTATTGTTGCAGTATTCTTGCCTCCGTTCCTGCTCCTTGTACCTGTTTTTCTGCCACACACACACACACATACACACACTCACACACACTCACACTAACTCATAGACATACACACTTAACCAGACTAACACACAGTGTTGTATAAAGTACTGAACAATCACACTCAAGTAAAAGTATCGGTAGCTCTCCAAAAAATGACTTTGGTAAAAGTCAAAGTCACTGACTGAAATGTTACTTGAGTTAAAGTCTTAAAGTATCTGAAATTTCTTGCACTTAAGTATTACAAGTACTGTAAAAATAAATGTACTCAAGTAATGTAATTAAAAGTACAAGTAGAAGTAAATAACAAAAAAAGACAGTCTGAAGTTTCTCTTTTTTTATTATTATTATTATTATTATTATTATTATGATACACTTGGTCAAGTACACTACTAGAAATGAGGGTAACGCTTTAGTATAGGCCTCATATGTTGGTCAGTAATACATGTCTAATTGCTGTCTGCATAAGTGACTTATGACATTTAAGGGCCAACTAGGGCCTTATGATTATCAATAATAAAAGCCTTATTGGCAGCGAACAAGAAATTTGTGAATTCACATCTAACAAATGATTTATTTTGCATAACATGTCTTAGTCATACAGCGAGTTAGGTATGTGTTAGTGGCTAACGTGAACACTAAAATAAAGTGTTACCGAAAGGAGGTACACACCTACAATGGCAGGCAAAAATGTAGACCAGTTTGGACCAGTGTAAACCATTTCTCAAAATGTCAGTGCAGAACATGAGGCGAATCACACCATTAACAGAAAGATGGCAAGTGCAGATTTTTTCCTTTCTACAAACATGACATCAATATAATTCAAATACGGAGAAAACTGAAGCTTATCTGGCTTGTGAAGAGGGAGTCCAGTTTGAAAGCCCTTTTTGTAAACCTTTTAAAAATAAAAAGTCAGCATTGAAAGTGAGGCGAATCACCAAGCAAGAAAAAGCTCTACCATTACTAAAACTAGAGGTACACACAACCAATTGGCATTATTTAAACAAAACAAAAAACAAATTTACAGAAGGAGATCAGTTTGAAACCCCCTGTAAACCCTTAAAAAGTGCTGGAAATGAGGTGCACACCACAGAAAACAGTTGCTACCCTTATTGCACTTTTGGGCCAAAATGTTAACATTTTACATAGAACCAACAGCTTTTCCCTTTTGCAAAGTCAAGCCCCTCATCCCATCCCCACATCTTTGCCCTTCGCCGTTACTTTTCTCCCTCTTCAACTTAAACCTTCTTTGAGGGCATCCTTGCACATAACCCCATGATCACTTGAAACTGTAAAACTTTTTGTTCATCTTCAAAAGCAGCTGACTCTCAAAAAGCCTAGAATTTAGCCGTACTCTTCGTGGGCTGAAAACAAGACCTGCTATGCTGAAGAGCCTTTCGCATGCTGCCGACGCTGGGAGGGGCGTGTTGAGTTTGACAGACAACTTGCAGACAGAAGGAAAGGACTTCAGAAGGTCCATGTGGTCAGCTGAGCAGGACAGGTAGGCATCGAATTGCTTGACACCATCTTGGGTCTTCGATGCTTGCAGAGAAGAGAAGAAGTCATCCTCGTCTGAACTTGACCTTGTCACTTCACCTGGCTGCATGGAGGGATCCTCGATATGCTGCTTGATGTAATCGATTCCTGAAATATAAAAAAGGAAGGTTATAGCCAGGGATATAAAATCAACTTCTCATCACGAGCCAAATTTGGCCCGTAGATGTTAATTGTACTAGTCAGACATGCACTCCCTACCAGTGAAAGTGGCTACTAAGCTTCATTTTCGACCAGCCAAATCAGAATTTGGCCCGTCGGCGGGTGTTCATTTAGAGCCCTGGTTATAGCACTTAATGATGCAACTCTACCATGTCATCTCTGCCTCAGAGTAGTGAAACATTAAAGCATATGATTCTCTCCCCTTCACCTTCCTTCAACGTTCCTTTTCATGCACCAACCGAGTTGCAAACCCAATATGTTGCTACTAAGTGTTAAGGCACAGACAAACTTAAGTACAGTATATCTATGCCTTACCCATTTTAATGGTAGCATCATCCTTCGTCCATGTCATCCGGAATTTGGGAAGAAGAATTGCAGCTGCAACCAGCTCGGCATCCATGAACATGTGTCCGAAGCGGTTCTGAATTCCAGACAGCAGAGCATCAACAAGAGGCTTGCAGTACTTCAGCTGCAACTTCACCTTGTCGAGTTTCACCTGTAGCAGGTGAATTGTAGGCAGCAGCCACCCCATTTGTGCGTTGGTTTCTGCTTGCAATATGTTGGTTGCCTGGGCGACAGGGCTCATTACAGCAGCATATTCACTGAGAAATGCGAGTTCAGCTGGGTTGAACCTGCACACACACAAACACACACACTTATGCATGATAGAAAGTGAACAGCGTCTGTGATGCATTAAACCTCTATTATATGTAGCAGTCATTCCACTTTTATTTTAGTATCATTTTAAAATCTCAGGCCTACTTACATTGGGACCTTCAGGTCAGTGGCAATGGCTCTCAACGCTCCTTCTCCCTTCTCCTTAGAAATCCTGAGCAGGCGTTCCACGGCCATGAACAAGGAATTCCACCTAGTTTTATTTGGTCGTAGAAGCTGAAGGGAACATACATCTTCAATCATCTCAGCTGCAAGTGTGGATCTTCCACATTTGTTCCATAGACCATAACACTTGCCAAATGTTGCATGGTGCAGCTTCTTGTAAGCGTCGCTGGAGGTTGCAGTAAAGGAATCTTCACTAGCGATAAGATTTAAGAGATGGCAAGCGCAGCGTTGGTGTCTCGGTAACTGAAATTCAAACCCATCATCTTCATTCAGAAGAGCTGCTGTGTCAATGTACTCCACATCTTCCTCCTCATCTGCTCCATCCCCTTCCTCTTCAGACTGTGCAGACTCTTCAGCAACTTCTTCATTGTTGTTTTCATCTTCCCCAAACACCCGAAAGGCCTTCAGAAAATTTGAACCATTGTCAGTGGTTGTTCGCACTATCTTGCCTCTAATATCAAATTCTGCATGAATGTCATGCAAAGCATTGGCCAATCGTTCGAAGGTGTGGGATCCTCTCAGCTGCCGGCACGCCAAGGCTGCTGAACATCGCTCAAGATTCTCTGGGTCAATCCAATGTGCCGTAACACCAATGA
>CM050201.1:22092500-22102500 GCA_027475355.1 Coilia nasus | reverse complement strand
GGCCGGAGTGTTTCATATAGAGACATCCGACGGAGAGGAAGAGCCATTAGCATGCTGTCCACAGCCCATCAATAAAGTGAACCTGCAGGTGCATTTGAATAATCAGCTTAAGGAACGACATGGGGTGTGTGTGTCTGTGTGTGTGTGTGTGTGAAGTGTGTGTGTGTGTGTGTGTGTGTGAAGTGTGTGTGTGTGTGTGTGCTGGTCACCAAGCTAAGCATGCATATTTCTCATGTCATCTTACACACGTGGAGACACTCAGAAGAGAGCATAATCAATATGGCCCTGCTTAAGCACTTAGAACGAGGGAGCGAATGGAAGACATGTAGAGGATGCAGAGAAGGATAGAGAGAGAGAAACAAAGAGAGAGAGGGAGAGAGAGAGAGAGAGAGAAAGAGAGAGAGAGAGACATAGAGAGAGAGAGAGAGAGAGAGAGACAGACAGACAGACAGACAGACAGATAGACAGACAGACAGACAGAGAGAGACAAAGAGACAGAGACAGAGAGAAGCAGAGAGAGACAGAGAGAGAGAGGGGGGAGAGGGAGAGAGAAAGAAATAGAGGGAGAGAGAGAGAGAAAGATATAGAGGGAGAGAGAGAGGTAGAGAGGTAGAGCAGACACACTATTCTAGAGATGGTGTGAAAACAAGTCATATCAAGTGTGGCAGGTAGTGAAATGAAAAGATGTGAAAGCTTTGGTTCACATTAGGATCTTTGGTTCACATGAGGTTACCATTGCCAGTGTAGAACTGAGAAACCTGCTTAAATATTCAAAGTAAAGTAACACTTTATTTTACGGTTCCTTTTGTGATGTATCTGTCATGTAACATCCTATAATATTATTATTGTGTAACACTGTCTATATTTAACACTACCACTAACCCTATGTTAGGGGTACAGTGTGGTCTGTGTTATGTAACATCCTATAATATTATTATTGTGTAACACTGTGTATATTTAACACTACCACTAACCCTATGTTAGGGGTACAGTGTGGTCTGTGTTATGTAACATCCTATAATATTATTATTGTGTAACACTGTGTATATTTAACACTACCACTAACCCTATGTTAGGGGTACAGTGTGGTCTGTGTTATGTAACAGTGTGAGTACATAGTGTTACATACAGATGGCTAGCTTTCCCGAAAACGTGTGTATGTAGTATGTAGTTCTGTGTGTGTGTGTGTCTTTGTCTAAGTGTGCTGCATGTACAGTAACGTTACACACTTTGTTACATTATACCTAATTGATGTAACAGAAAGTAAAAGAGTGTAACCCAAAGGAAATGCAAAAACGTGTGTATGTAGTATGTAGTTCTGTTTGTATATATAAACACAAAGATTCAAAATTCTGATTTATTTCTCTTTTTTAATAGGATTAGATGTAGAACCTGAAATGTAATTCATTTACACTGTCCCTTACAAAGGTCTTGGTCAGGCTTGTGTTTGCAGTTCTCTTTAGCTAGTTTTACACCTGCCGTGTCACGCTAGGCGCGTGAGAAAGTGACGTCAAAATGACGTCAGGGCACATCTGGCACGTCTGCACCTCATTTTTTGTTTTGTAAATTGTGTGCGCAGTAGCCCATTCAAAACAATAGGCAATGACAAGTGTGGTTTAAGCTAACTTTTGCGTAGTAACTACCAGCCTAAACATGTCTTTTCCATTGCTTGACATAGGTTACAGTAATGTTGCTGGAAACTCACAAGAAATACAAACACTGTTCAGTTTTATCATAGGTGCAAGCCTGCAATGCGTTTATTAATTAAGCTAACTTATTTTGCCTTATCGTCCTATCATCACTCCTGACAGTAAATACACACACTGACTTGAACCTTTTCGGATTCAAGATGTAAACCTGCAATTCAGTCATGTTTCATTCCTCTAGCACGGAAGGTTTTTCGAACTTTTTAACTACTGTGGCTTTTGACACCTCTGATGAGGAGAAGATTGGCATGCGTGTCGAGCGCAAGTATGAAGGGTCGGGCGCATCACTTTCTCACGTGCACAGCGCGGCACGGCGAGTATACTACAAGCTTTACAGTTAGACAGGTCTGTATGGGGAGGGACCTTCTGCAGAACTGACACAGCCAGAGTCAAAGGAGCTAAGGTGTAAGCAACTAAACTTCTTCATATGCCTGTCTCTCTCTCCCTCTCTCTACTATCTCCATCTCTCTCTCCCCCTCTCTCTGTCTCTCTCTTCTCTCCCTCTCTCTCCTATCTCCATCTCTCTTTCCCTTTCTCTCTCTTTCTCTCTGTGTCTCTCTCTCCTCTCTCCCTCTCTCTCTCTCTTCTCATTCATCACCACACAGCTCATGCGGTCTGTTGACTAGAGCTGTGCTTTGCCTGACAGGGGTCAAGCATGTGGACAAACACAGCTGAAACTAACATGCAGATCCATTCCATGCCTCACGTACTGTAGGAACACACACAGCTGTGTAGCAGCACAAGACCTGTGACACATACACACATACACTTGTGTACATGCTCAAGCGGTGAGACAGACAGACACACACACAAACACAGACCACAGATAGACACTCACACACACACACACACACACACAGACCAAATTTTTAGACACACACAAACACACACACACACATACACACACACGTGCACACTCACTCACACACACACACTCACTTTCAAACACATACATTCACATACAGACGCAGACACACACACACACACACACACACACACACTCACAAACACACACACACACACACACACATACACATACACTCACTGTCAAACACATACACATACTCACTTTGAAACACACACACACACACACACACAGCAACACACACACACACACACACACACAAACAGAGGCAGAGGTGTACTACTGCTAAGCTGGTGCCAGTAGCCTCTGGGTGCACCCCGAGGCTTCAAAGGCGGCTTATCTGCCTCCCAGTCTATGGATCCCTCTATAGCACACACTACACACACACACACACACACACACACACACACACACACACACACACACACACACACACTCTGTCTCTCTCTCTCTCACACACACACACACACTCACACACAGACACACAATCACACATACACACACACAAACAGACACACACTCACACACACACACACACACACACACACACTACACACACATTTTAACACACACTACACACACACACACAGATACACACACACACACACACAGACACACACACGCACAAAAAAGCACATTCACTCACTCTCAAATTCAAACACACTCACACACACTTACACACACACACACACTAGCACAAGTTCACTCACTCTCACACACACACACATACATGCACACATGCATACACAGACACATACACCACACACAAACACACACACTCACACAGATACACACACACACACAAACACACTCTGAGCACTGTGCTCCTCCATCAGTCACTGTCACCCCCTACCCAAGCCCACACTATCTTATTATACACAGAACCACACACACACACACACACACACACACACACAGATGGACACATACATACACACACACACCTACATACACACATGGATACATACATACACACGCACGCATGTGTACACACACACACACAAACACACACACAGATGGACACACACACACACATACTCACTAACACAAAATCAGCAGCATCCCCCTTACACCTCCTCTCAGCATCTAGACATTAGACATGCACTTCCCACTGACAGCACGGACACATGCTTCCAGAAATGTCCATGGGAACCATGCTTGCTGAAGATAATAACATTATATGATGTGTGTGCGTGTCTGTGTGTGTGTGTGTGTGTGTGTGTGTGTGTGTGTGTGTGTGTGTGTGTATGTGCGTGTGCGTGCGTGTGTGGGTATCGGTGTATGTGTGTGTGGGTGGGTGTGTGTGTCTGTGTGTGTGTGTGTGTGCATGTGTGTGTGTGTGTGTGTGTGTGTGTGTGTGGGTATCAGTGTGTGTGTGTGGGGGTATCGGTGTGTGTGTTTGTGTGTGTGTGTCTATGTGTGTGTCTGTGTGTGTCTGTGTGTGTGTGTCTGTGTGTGTGTGTGTGTGTGTGTGTGTGTGTGTATATATGTGTGTCTGAGTGTGTGTGGCGTGTGTACACTTTTGCACTTTTGCACTTTGTGGCTTTTTTCCCCCATTCTGAGAAAAAGATACGGTGCATACATAACACCCATATTTGCAATCGCCTTTCTTTTCCATGGGGGGGAGAAGAGGAGGGTGAGGGTGGGGGTGGGGGTGGGGGTAGGTGTGTGTGTGGTGGGGGTGGGGGTGGGGGTGGGGTGGGGAGTGGTGGGGGTGGGGTGGGGAGTGGTGGTAGCGAGAAAAGAAGAATACGAAATAAACAGTTTCTCTTGTGCCAAGATGGCTGTGTTTGGCAGTGCGGTTGGCAGCCTGTGCAACTCGGGCTGTTAATTGCATTTGGCAGAGACACCAGAGAGGGGAGAGAGAGAGAAAGAGAGAGAAAGAGAGAGACAGAGAGAAAGAGAGAAAGAGAGAGAGAGAGGTATAGGGCTTCTTCCTCTTTCCTCTCCTTCTGTCTCCCCAAGAAGAGTTCACTGGGATTTTCGACAGCTTGTTGTTAGTCTCTCCCTCTCTCTCACTCCCACCTACACACACACACACATACACACACACACACACACACACACATACACACAAACAAATGCATACACTTGATTCCCTGAGATGAAACCCAAGTATTTCCACAGGTTGGCTTTATCATCAAAACTACAACTGCTAATTATTGCAGTGATTTGCTGCTATTGCTCATTAATGTTCTTTTTTTCTCTATTACACTTACACTACATTAATGGATGGATGAGGACGAAGTAAAAGTTTTCTTTTTTTATTTCTTTTTTTTGTCCCAAAGTGCCATTCCAATCAGACATTTCAGTCTTACAGTGACACATTGGCCAGAGGACTGACTGTTATTTTTTTATGAGCAAAGAGAAAGGGGGGAACATATCGAGACCTACAGGCCTAATTTGGGAGATTGATTTAGTATGCTAATCAGCCGGCTTTGCCATTGCACGATCGCTGTGGTGACAGAGACGAAACGAGCCAATCAGGGGCCTCCATTGTCTTTGTTCACCCCCGTTATCTTCTGGGGCCCCCGTCATCAGCCATGGAAACACAGCTTGCGTTTGATAGATGGGCTTGTCGCAAAACATTTTTCCACTCCTCATTTCACCCCAAAAAAAGAAAAAGGAGATAGGGAGGGGTTGGGTGGGTGGGCGTAAGGAGGGAAAAAGGGGGAACGGAGGAGGGACGGATGGAAAGAGAGAGAAGAAGAGTGTGATTTTGACTCGTTATTTCATCAGACTTTCTTCAGACGAAATATGACCGCATAAACAAAAGACTGGCATGGCTCCAGTGAGAAACCAACAACAGGATCTCCGCAAAAGCACTTCGACATCCAATTTCTCCTCTCTCAATGGGCCGTTAATTAAAATAAACCAGGCACAATAAGCGATGCCTAATGACGCTAATCCGGCACACACAAAGTAGGCACAAAAGAAAGTCTTCACCATTGTAACACATATAACTATCCAATTAATTACCATTTGTCATTTTGGCTAAATCGTGAAAGGCACAAACCAAAAATAACCTTGCCCTGTCACTCTGGATTTTGTGTGTGTGTGTTTTTTTTGTTTTCTTTGGTAAATTGTTAGCTGTAGATATTAATGAGAAGGTAAGCAATTAATCTGAGATGCAATCCTGCAAGCTCTTGCTGTTTAATTGTTAATTTGTTGATTCATTTTTCATTTTCTTTCTTTTCCTGGAACTCGGGTTCCACGACCCCATTCTTCCAGATCTATTTGGGTATTCTGACAGGTAAGTCAAGGGGACAAAGGCGTGCAAATCCAAATCACGCTCTAATTAGACTTCATTTCTCACCTGATGTAATTACGTCCATTTCTAACTTAGAATTTTATATTTTTTTACAACAGTGGCCAGGAAAGCAGAAGTGGTGTCTGAGTGTGCCTACGTCTAAGTTCCATGCTTCACCGGGTGCGTAACTCCAAAAGCAGACAGTACAATTTGCAAGGAGGGTAGAGACCACACACACGGTGGCTGAATGGTTTCAAAATATGCATAAGACGAATAAGCCGGAAAAAAAATTGTCAGGGCGTAGACGTCATAAACGAACGTTTCGGGTTTTAGTCCATCATCAGCGTTTCCCATTTAAGGTCAGCCATTTCACAACATTGGCCAGCCATATAGAGGAAAAGAGACAGACTCCAGGTCTGTCTGTCCTCTGTGAGTGCTGAGTTTTCATTGGTGTCATGCAGTAAGCTAATCATCGCTGTAGATGTTAGACAGACGTCCTCCGTTAGAGATGAGGTCACCAGGGCTCGCTTGGGAAAAGCTTTTCGCTTTTTTGTAGGGGACTTGATGAGAATCGCTGACGACTCAATCAGGCAGATTCTGAAGAGATGTCACAAAACAGTTCTCCCAGACTGAAAGTAGACAATTCTCTGGTGAAATTAGTTTTTTTTTTCTTTTTCCACAGCTCCTTCTGATATTATCTCCCCACCACTGCCACATTTGATGTACTGTCTGGGGCTTGTTATTTAAAAAAAAAAAAAAAAAAAGACCTCAGGTTTTTTTCTTTGGGCTCCGTGACACAGTCTGTGGAATGACCTCACGTTCCCTCCAAATGACCGATGTTCATTGAGCTGTCACCATCCCGTGAAGAAAAGAGGCCTTTTTTTTTTTCAAACGAACAAGCCAAATTAATTTTTCTTTTTTTCACAATTAAGCCACAAGACGAAACTACCTTTCCTTAAATAATTCATCAGCCCAGATTGAATACCTATTGTGTAATTAATGAGAAGGGTAATTATTTATGGTATGCCTCATTTATCAATTTGCCTACACTTTATTAGTTTGCTTATTCTTATTAGTACGATTGTCATTATTACTACTACTCTTACTACTGCCACTCTATTTTTAACCATCGTTACCTCATCCTTTGCTAACTCTACCCTTCAGGTCTCCTTTTTCACGGGCGTCTGGGCAAGACGGAATTAATTCAATAAATGTGCGCCTGCTGAGTTGATCTCCCCGAGTTCTGATCGCGATCGCATTTCCAGTGCCATTATTATCTGAAGCGTTTCCCTCGGTGCGACGCCAGCGACTGAATAGTCTTTGACAGAGTTATTGAGAATATGGAAATAACTCCCGGCGTAACGAGCAGCTGCCAGCCTGGCAAGTGGTAGCACTCGTTCACTCACTCTCTCTATCTCGCTCTTTAGCTCTCTCGCTCGAGTCCCTGGGTCTGTGTGCTCCCTGCCCACCCACCTAAGACCTCTTCTCTTGTTCTTTCATTCTTTCTCTTGCTCTCTTTCTCTTCTGCTCTCTCGCTCCTTTGTTGAGTCATTGAATTTGAGAAGCATCAGAATGACTTCAAGTGATTGCCTGGGACCTGCTGGCCTTCAGCCCTGCAGCAGAGCATGCCAGACATGAGTGAGTGAGTGTGTGTATGTGTATGTGTGTGTATGTGTGTGTGTAGGAGTGTGTGTGTGTGTGTGTGTGTTTGTGTATGTGTGTGTAAGTGAGTGAGTGAGTGAGTAAATGAGTGAGTGTGTGTGTGTGCGTATGCATGTGAATGTGAGTGTATGTGTGAGATTGTGTGTGTGTGTGTGTGTGTGTGTGTGTATGTGTCTTTGCATGTGTGTGTGTGTGTGTGTGTGTGTGGGTTAGATGGTGTATGTGTGTGCATGTGTGTATGCCTGAGTGAAGCCATTTGGAAAGGGCCTCCTCAGCATGGCCTGTTAGATGCAAAAGCGTGGACCCCGACAGTTCTATTCATGGAGCCTGCGGGTGTACTCCTCACAAAATAACATACCCACAAAACACAGAGCAACACGGGAGCTAGCAGAAGGGCTGAATAGACTTACCCAAGGCTTTAAAGATGTCAGGGGCAGTGTTTTTTGTGGGTCTAGCAGTGCAAGAGCAACCCATGGCAGAGGCAGAAGCGGAAGCAAGCACACAGAAGCTAGCCAAGGTCATTGGAGTTGCTCTCCGGGCCTTTTCAGAAGTCTCTGGAAGCGTGCCAGGCCCAGACTACAGCAGGATCGGCGGTGGCACCAGAACCGACCCGACCCGACCCGACCCAGCTCGGCTCAGCTCGGCCCGAGACAAAACGGAACCTACAGTACGACCCTCTCGAGAAGGCTCCTCGGGTTTCCTCAGCTCAACTTTTTTGCACCATCTGAGGGATTAAGACCCCCAAATGGAGACTCTTTCCAGAAACATACACACACACATACACACACGCTCTCTCTCTCTCACACACACACACACATACACACACACAGTACAACATAGACACATTTACAATGATATTACACAGACACACACTCAAACAAACACACAGAGCCACATGCACACATTTACAATGATAATACACACACACACACACACACACACACACACACACACACACACATTTACAATGATATTACACAGACACACACACTGTAACACCCACACCCAACTAGCGCGTCCAGCTGCCAGCAGCCCAGCTCGGACTGGCTGGCAAGGCCATGAGGGCGGGCAGTAAGCAGCCCCGAGGTCCCACAGCGAGACACCATTGGGACGGGGGCAGCTCCAACAGCCCTTTCACTTTGATGGATCGGCCGTGCCCAGCACCATCTGGACAAGCATGGCGCGCATCCATCATATCCTTGACTGAGAGAGAGAGAGAGAGAGAGAGAGGGAGAGAGAGAGGGAGAGGAGATAGATAGATAGACAGAGAGAGAGACAGAGACAGACAGACACAGAGAGAGAGACACAGAGTGGGAGAGAGAGGGGTAGATAGGGATAGAATGTGGTAGAATGAGGTAAAGAGAGAGAGCGAGAGAGAGAAAGGGGAAGAGAGAAAGAGATAGAGGGAGAGGGAGAAAGAGAGAGAGAGGCATAGAGATGTTTCAGCAGCAGTCCTCACCGTGAGCCTGGACAACATGTCTGGGCCCCTCATGGTTTTACCTCACACGGAACATCTATTAACTTCATGATACCTGACCCTCTGCACAACAGGACTTTACACACTGTTATCCCTTAACCCCTACAAAGTGCGGACACACACACACACACACACACACACACACACACACACACACACACACACACACACACACACACACACACACACAGATGCCTATTAAACCATGTGCGTAAATACACACACACACACACACAGATGCCTATTAAACCATATGCATAAATACACACACACACACACACACACAGGTATCCATTTATACATACAACTGTATATGATGACACGCACAGGTATCATTTGGCAACGCGACCCCCTATCCACCCACACACCTCCTGCTACACTCGGAAGCAGTGCTGGGCCATCCACTACTAATGTCTGTATATTACTATACACAGTCATTGATGCACTACTTATGTCTGTATATTATACACAATCATTGATCCACTACTCATGTCTGTACACCACTGCTGTGCTGCTACCCTCTAAAAGACATTGACAACCATTTAGCTCCCTGCTGTTCATGCTAGGCGAAGCCACTCACGCAACATACAGTATAACATTTTAGCTTAATAAGCCAAGTTCGATTCAGTTTGGCTAATGTTTAGGAAAATAACAACAAAATAAGCTTTTATTATTTCCGCCCCTTCTAATCATGATGATGCTTCTGAATTTTCATGAGACACACAATAACACTTCTAAAAAGCAGCCAGTGGCTAATTTTTGAGGTTTTTGAGGGTTTATTTCTTGCTGAATAAAATGTAATGCGGGGGTGTGATGGCTCCCGGAGGAATTTTTTGTTCCATTTGAAAGAATTGAAGATGTTGCCATTTTCCCCCTTTCTCTTAACTTTTCACTCAGTGCCTGACATTTGTTTTTTTTTTACTTCGAAAATTATCAAAGCAAAGTAGAAGAAGTGCAGTCTTACAAAAACAGTGTGAAACCTATGACAGATGAAGTCACAAGGTGTCAAACAAGGAACCAGACCAATATTAGGAAAGCGG
>CM050201.1:22082500-22087500 GCA_027475355.1 Coilia nasus | reverse complement strand
CACTTTTTCAACTTGTGTCCTTCGCCCCCTTTTCTCTCTCCCTCTCTTCCCCCCATCCCTCCTCTCTATCCCATCCCTCTCTCTACCTCTCTCTCTGTCTCTTTTTGTCTCACACCCTCTTTCCTCCCTGTCCCTGTCCCATCCCTCTCTTCCTCTCTCTCTCTCTCTCTCTCTCTCTCTCTCTCTTTCCTCCCTGTCCCATCCCTCTCTTCCTCTCTCTCCTCCTGTAAGGCACATTGGCAGAGGCGAGTGCGAGGCAGTGGAGGAATAAATGACTTGGCAGGCGGTCGAGGTGCTGAGCATGGGCGCAAATCACAGGCCCCTTTTCTCTCTTCTCCCCCCCCTCTCTCTCTCTCTCTCTCCCTTCTCTTCTACTCTATCTCTCTCTTCTCCCCCCTCTCTCTCTCTCTCCCTTCTCTTCTCCTCTATCTATCTCTCTCCCTTCCCTTCTCTTCTCTTCCTTTATGGTGACAAATACAGAGCATGGGCGCAAATCACAGGCCCCTCTTCTCTCCTCTCTCTCTCCTCTCTCTCTCTCTCTTTCTCCCTTCTCTTCCCCTATTCCCTTCTGGTGAAAAATACCAAGCAGGTAAACAAGGTCAGCTGGAGCTATAGCTCTTTTTTGGCTCGATGTCCCTCGGGGACTACGTTGAGTGCCGGTGAATATTCAGTTTGGCAGAGAAGGTCCCTCTCTCTGGCTCTTTCTCTCCCTCGGTCTCTCGCTCTGTCTCTGTCTCTCTCTCTCTCTGTCTCTGTCTCTCTCTCTCTCTCTCTGGCTCTTTCTCACCCTCGGTCTCTCGCTCTGTCTCTGTCTCTCTCTGTCTCTGTCTCTCTCTCTCTCTGTGTCTGTCTCTCTCTCTCCCTCGATCTCTCGGTCTCTCGCTTTGTCTCTGCCTCTCTCTCTGTCTCTCTCGCTCCCTGTCTCTCTGTCTCTGTCTCTCTCTCTCTCTCTCTCCCTCTTTCACTGTGTGAACATAATGCCCCCTCTAGCCAGCTGGCTGAGGCTACACAGCTCTTAGCAGCCTTCCACTGCATCCCTGACAAAGCACTGCCACTGCCGTTCCGCGAGGCGAGGAGGAAAGCCGAGCATGAAGAGGGAGGAGATAAAGAGAGGGAGACAGACTGCGAGAGAGAGAAAGAGAGGGAGAGACAGAGAGAGAATGAGAGATGAAGAGGGGCACAAAGGGACAGAGAGGCAAATGAAAGAGAGGGAAAAAAAAGGACAGCTGTAGAAAAAGGAAAAGAGAGGACAAAAAGAAGCAGAAGCAGAAAGACAAAGGAGGGATAGAATGAGATGGACAAACAGAGAGATAAAAGGACACAGAAAGAAGACCAGGAGATGGAGAGATAGAGAGAATGACAAGGATGAAGAAGTAGAGCGAGACATAGAGAGAGAGAGAGAGAGAGAGAGAGAGAGAGAGAGAGAGAGAGAGAGAGAGAGAGAGAGAATGGAATAACAGAGAAGAAGAGGTAGACACATAATGAGCAAAGCAAGAGATGGAGAGACTGAGAGAATGATGGTAGACTTTGAGAGAGACTTTGACTTTGACTTTGAAAATACTTTTATTACAAGTTCATAGAAACAAATAAGAATACATCTTCAAAAACCTGAAGAAAACAACCGCCTCCATACATGAGGCAAAGCAGGCACAATTATGTACAGGCTTTAGTTTCTAATAAACTACTAAACAGCACCCCTTCCACTCCAATCGTGCTCAAGGCACCATTCTGGCACTATATACTCTGAAAAGACTTCAGATCCTTCATTTCTTTATAAAAATGAAAGTCAATCAAGATCCTTGACTTAATCAGATTCAATCAAATTAAATAGTAATCTAGATTAAATTGTAAATTCCACCTTATTTCTTCTGCTAACATACATTTAGTATATAAATATATAGTATTTATATAGTATATATATATATATACAGATACATAGAGAGAGAGAGAGAGAGAGAGAGAGAGAGAGAGAATGGAATAACAGAGAAGGAGAGGTAGACACAGAATGAGTGAAGTAAGAGACGGAGAGACAGAGAGAATAATAGGAATGAAGTTGTAGCAGTAGTAGAGAGAGAGAGAGAGAGAATGACAGGAATGAAGAAGGAGAGCAAGGCAGACAGACAGAGAGAGAGAGAGAAAGAGAGAGAGAATGGAATGACAGAGATGGAGAGTAGTAGACACAGAACGAGCGAAACGAGGCTGGCCGTGGCGGCAGCTGTTCTGGAGTCAGCGTGCCTGTCGTCGTCTCCTCCGTTCTGTCCTCCACGCCATGCTGGGGTGCGATGTGGCCTGTTGCGTGATGAAGCGTGTTGCTGCGAAACTTTGTCTCTCGCCTGTCGCCGGTCTCTCCTCTCCTTCTCCCTCGCATGTCACTCCCTAACACCCGTACGGTTCGTACCCTGGTTTCACAACGACCTCGGGATATTGCGCTGTAAACAAATAAAACACCCGCGAAGCTGTGGTCTCTTTCTTCAATGTGAGGCTCGTTATGTCTTGTCATTGTCGCAAAGTGCAGATCAAAGCAACCCATTTGTGGACATGTGGTGGCGAAAAGTTTTTTTTTTTTAGAATGGTAAGAAATTTGTAAAGCTGCAAAACAGCGAAGGCACGCTAAGTGTCAGAATGAAGAGAAATTGCTGTGATTTTAAATGGCTTAGCAATGTAACTCGGCTCAACCTATAGTTACTGTTGGGATTAATTGTTGTCAACAGCAGCCTTTATTGGTGAAAGGTTAGGCCTGTGGCTACACACACATACACACACACGCACTCTCTTTCTCACACACACACACCTCGTCTTCTACATCCATGGCAGGTGTCTTTTCTCCTTTTACATGACGACTGCCTTTAGCCCTGAGGCCAGTTTCCAGCAAGATTGTGTGTGTGTGTGTGTGTGTGTGTATGTGTGTGTGTGTCGGTCTGTCTGTGTGTGTGTGTATGTGTGTGTGTGTCGGTCTGTCTGTGTGTGTGTGTATGTGTGTGAGAGTGTCTATGTGTGTATGTTTCTTGAGAGTCTCCATTTCCATTGGTGTATGTGTGTGTGTGTGTGTGTGTGTGTGTGTGTGTGTGTGTGTGTGTGTGTCTATGCTTTAGTGTTACTGTCAGTGGAAACAAGCAAACGCTCGCTGTTGCAATAAAAACGGGCATGTTTGGCAGCGGCCGCCCCTTGTGGACGAGCTGGCTGGCCAACACAAACACGGTAACGGTATTTACATCTCCAAATGAAGCCCATGCCACAAAACAAAAACAGCGAACAGCAAAAAAGATTGAAACGCTGATAAAAGTAAAGGGCAAAAACAAATACTCAGATGGCAGCCATTTCCCATGCCTGTCTGACAATAATATGGGACCACGGAGTGTGTGGTGTGTATGTGTGTATTTTTTGTGAGTGAGCATATCTGTGTGTTATATATATATGACATTACTTGTGAATCTGTCTGGTTTTGTGAGTGTGTGGTGTGTTTATGTGTGGGTGCATGTATGTGTGTGTGTGTGTACTTTTTGTGTTCATAATTTGTGTGTGGGGAAGTATATGTTGGTGTGTGTTTGTGTGTTTCTAGATTTCATTTGTGTGTGTGACAGTGTACAGTTTTTTCAGTGTGTGTTTTTTTATATGTGTGTGTAATTGTGTGCACTCATCTGTGTGTGTATATGTACGTATGTGTGTCAGTGTATGTATGTGTGTGTGAGTGTATGTATGTGTGTGTAAGTGTGTGCGTGTGTTTTTGTATCTGTGTCTATATGTGTGTGTGTGTGTGTGTGTGTGTGTGTGTGTGTGTGTGTATGTGTGTGGCACGGTGTAGTAGCAGATGTCATTAATGCCCTCCAGAGGCAGGGAGCGACTGAAGCCTGGCTGATTGGAAACCTCGGAGACAAAGGGCTCCAGGAGAGAGGGGCCCCAGCCTGCAGTTATCCTCCCAGCAGGGAGGCTCTATCTGTGGGCCAGGGTGCCTCATTTAGCCTCCCTCCCACCACCGAGGCGCCATCCCTCCATCCATCCATCCCTCTCTCCCTCTCTCCCTCTCTCCCTCTCTCTATTCGCTCTCCACCGGTGGGGCAGTGATGGATTTGATTCTCTGATTGGAAAGAGGGCAATTTTACCTCCACTGTGTGTCTCATTTGCATGGTAATTTACATTACTCTCTCTCTCTCTCTCTCTCTCTCTCTCTCTCTCTCTCTCTCTCTCTCTCCTCTCTCTCTCTCTCTCTCTCTCTCTCTCTCTCTCTTTCTCCGTTTTACTCTGTCTTTCCCCCTCTCTCTCTCTCTCTCCCTCTTCATGGTTGTGCGTCTTTTCATTCTCATTTACAGTGGCTGTCTGTCTCATTCTATCCCTCTCTCCCTCTTACCTCATCTCAGTCTATCCCTTTCTTCATCGCACTCTTTCACCTTTTGTCCCCTTCACTCCAATTCTCTCTGTTTTTTCACAGTCCCTTTCTCACCTGCTCTCTCTCTCTCTCTCCCTCTCTCTCTCAATCTCTCTATGTGTGAGTCTTTCTCTCTCTTGCTCTCTCTCTCTGTCTCTCTCTCTCCATCTCTCTATGTGTATCTGTCTCTCTCTGACTCAATCTCTCTCTCTCTCTCCATCTCCCTCCCTGTGTCTGTCTCTCTCTGACTCTCTCTCTCTCTCTCTCTCTCTCTCTCTCTCTCTCTCTCTCTCTCTCCCTCTCTCTCTCTCCCCCTCTCTTCTTCTCTTTCTGCCTGACTGTAATTTTCTGCCTCGCTCTTTCCCTGCTCTTGTGCCCCGCGTAAGCCCTCTCCTCCAGACGACCCCACTCACTTATTCACCAGACACCACCTCTTTGTCCGTTTCCTTCTTTTTTTCTGTCTCTCTCTCTCTCTCTCTCTCTCTCTCTCTCTCTCTTTCATTCTCATGATTCCCCATCTCTCCATGTCCTCTCTTAGCACCTATGAGACAGCCTGACTGCTCGCAACTTTGCACTGGGTCATGAAGTTCAACTACACAGAATAAAGACAGAGATCAAAATGAAAACAGACAGAGAG
>CM050201.1:22070000-22075000 GCA_027475355.1 Coilia nasus | reverse complement strand
CCCCCACTCCTCACCCACTCCTGCCCCTCTGCCCCCCTGGCTCTCAGCAATTCCCGGCGCCTGGAAAAGTGATCTAAGACAGACAGGAGAACAGAGACACAAAACATGGACAAGAAAGGAAGTCAGGCAGTCTATTTCACAGTTATACCAAGGCTCGGGACAATGCATCGGCCATAACATTGTCCACCCCCTTAATGTGCCGAATTTGCAGATCGTACGGCTGCAGAAACAATGCCCAACGCATCAAACGTTGGTTAGGGTTCTGCAGAGAATGCAAGAAAGTTAACGGATTATGGTCAGAGAACACTATTACAGGGTGTGCCCCACCACCCACATACACATCAAAATGCTGTAATGCCCAGATTAAGGCTAAAGCCTCTTTCTCTATGGTGGAATAATTGAACTGATACTTATTAAACTTACGAGAAAAATAACAAACCGGTCGATCAACATTGTGGTCATCCTCCTGCAACAACACAGCACCGGCCCCCACCTGGCTGGCATCCACCTGGATTTTAAAAGGGCGGTCAAGCCGTGGAGCCGCTAGGACAGGTGCTGTGCTGAGCAGGAGTTTGGCGCGGTCAAAAGCTTCCTGACACACTGGTCCAAATGAAAGGAGTCTTGCCCTTCAACAAATCTGTGAGGGGTGAAACCACAGAAGAAAAATTACAACAAAAACTCCGATAGTATCCAACCATGCCCAGGAATCTCATTAGCTCCTTCTTAGTTACAGGAGGAGGAAAACCATCTATAGCAGACACCTTAGCCCGCACCGGACGCACCTCACCCTGACCCACCACCTTCCCCAGGTAGACTACCGTGGCCTGAGCAAACTCACACTTTGCCAGGTTAATGGTCAGCTTGGCTGCAACCAACCTCTCCAACAGGGCCTTCAGCCTACTCAGATGTTCCTCCCAAGTATCTCCCCAGGACACAAGGTCATCCAGATAAACAGCACAACCCTCAAGCCCTGAGATAACACGGTTCATCAGGCGCTGGAAAGAAGAGGGGGCGTTACGTAGACCAAAACTCATCACCTTGTATGAGTAAAGACCTGATGGGGTAACAAACGCCGCAATTTCCTGCGCGCGTGGTGTCAAGGGAATCTGGTAGTAGCCCTTTAAGAGATCACACTTGGTCACAAACTTAGCAGCACCAACACTATCCACACAGTCTTCTATCCTAGGGAGAGGAAATGAGTCAGGCTTAGTGACAGCATTAAGTTTACGATAATCGGTACAGAATCTGTAGGTGCCATCCGGCTTGGGTACCAGCAGGCAAGGTGAAGCCCAACTAGAATAACAAGGTTCAGCCAATCCATTATCCAGCAAGTACTGGACCTCTGCATCCAGCACTTTCTGTTTAACCAGTGGCACTCTGTAAAAACGCTGTTTAATAGGCATGACGTCATCAGCAACCTGGATGTCATGCTCTATTAAATCTGTGCAGGTCGGTACATCGGAGAATAACATTGGAAAAGATAAAAGCAAAGACTGTAGTTCACCCCTCTGTTGAACCGGCAAATCTTTTAACAAGCCATCAAGGTTTTTCAATACCTCTGAATTTCTAAGACGGGGTAACAAAACAGAATCGTTGGGGCACACCTCATTCTCCGCCTCAGCTGCCACACTCTGAGACTGAATACCAGGCATTCCACCAACGGCTAAAGCTGCAGACTGAACTGCATCTTTGCTTACCCCCGACCTAGAAGATGGAACATAATATGGTTTTAACAAATTAACATGGCAGAGCTGAGAGGATTTCTTACGATTAGGCGTGGCAACTACATAATCACGCTCCGTAACCTGACGGATCACAGTATACGGACCCGAAAATTTCGCACGAAAGGGAGACCCAGGAATAGGCAGCAACGCCAAAACCTGGTCGCCCGGACTAAACAGTTTTACTTCAGCTCGCCTGTCAAAATATTTTTTCATTCGACCCTGAGACTTTAACAAATTTTTACCAGCACATTTCCAAGCTAAAAATAATCGGCGACGAAAACCCTCAACATAATCAATTAAACTAACAGGAGGCTCGGCTTCCTGCAAACCATCTTTTAACACAGTCAAAGGACCTCGAACTTGGTGGGCAAAAACTAATTCATTCGGGCTAAAACCCAAACTGTCCTGAATGACCTCCCGTGCTGCCAACATCAGCCACGGAAGACCATCCTCCCAATCGCGCTGCAACTCCGAGCAGTAAGCGCGCAGCAAAGACTTCAGGGTTAGGTGAAAGCGCTCCAGAGCACCTTGGCTTTGAGGATGATACGAGCTACTCAATTTGTGTTTTATTTTCAGCTGTTGCAAGATCTCAGAAAACATCTTCGAGGTGAAGTTACTTCCTCGGTCTGATTGAAGAACTTTAGGTATACCAAAAACAGAAATAAACTGGGCAAGAGCTTTAACGACAGACTTGGTGGTAATACTTCTCAGTGGAAAAGCTGCAGGATATCTCGTTGCCTGGCACATCACAGTTAACAGATAAATAGACCCAGACTTTGAAGGAGGCAGAGGACCGACACAATCTATCAAAATACATTCAAAGGGCTGGCCTACAACAGGAATAGGATACAGGGGTGCAGGCTTGATGGACTCATTAGGCTTACCAGCCAACTGACAGGTATGACACGTTTTAATGAAGTGTGCTACATCTCGTTTTAACCGTGGCCAATAGAAATGCTGAAGCACACGATCATAAGTTTTGCGCACTCCAAAGTGACCCGCCCCCTCCCCGTGAGCAGTCTGCAAAACTTGTTGACGATAGTCATTAGGCACAACAATCTGACACAGTCCCTCTTTCAAGTCGCGGTCATAAAACATAAACTTACGCACCAGTAACCCATCAAGATTAAAATATCCCCGCTCAGCACTCTCCCACTTATCTGCTGACATAGCCCCAGCCCACAGTTCTGACAAACTTACATCCCCTTTTTGAGCCACTATAAAATCAGAATGAACAAAAGACGGTGGTAGAACAGGAAATAAAGTAACTGCATGTTTACTGTCGTTAACAGCATGTGTTTGTGAGCGACTCTGCGCACGAGTTACCGCACAAGCAGTGAACACATCAGGAAACTCAGAGACACATTCATCCTGAGCGTCCTCCACAGGCTCAGCGGACACAACAGGTGTCACAGAAACACTGGGCCAAACACGGTCTTTGGCTAACACATTACCTAAAATCACGTCCACGCCAGGTACAGGCAAAGACGGACGTACAGCAACAGTGACTTCTCCCTGCACAAGATCGGAATTCAACACGATCCGGTGCAGAGGAACAGACAAAGTTTGCATACCAATACCCTGAATTAATACAAACTTACCAGTACTAGAAACATCAGAAAACGGCAAGGCAGACTCGACTACAAACGTTTCAGTAGCGCCCGTGTCGCGCAGTATTTTAACCTTTTTACTATGTGTGGTACCAACCAACGAAACTATGCCTTCAGTGATGAACGGGCCATAACTCTCACTGACCTGTTCTGCTGAAGAAACAGAGCTAGGCTCCTCTAGTGGGGAATCCGGCACTGCACAACCTTCACCTCCCACCAGAGACCTACTCACAGATGGACTTACCTCCGCGCCAGAGGGTAGGTGAACCGGGGCTGCACAACCTGCGAATTTAGCAGTTTTCTTGTTTTTATTTCGTAAGGAAGGGCAGTCCTTCTTCCAGTGGCCACACTCTAGACAATAATTACAACGATTTTCCATGTCTGCTTTAGCAAACTTGGAAACCTCTTTTCTGCCATCAGGCCAGTAATTCCGGTTACCATTAAACAAGTGTGGGCGATGCTCCTCAGCAGTGTAACTTCGGTACTGTGGAAACTCTCTACCTTTACATCTATGAGTTAGCACGTACTCGTCAGCGAGTACAGCAGCCTCAGTCGCAGTTTTTATTTTATGTTCATGAATAAAAGTAGCGAGACGCTCAGGAAGGATATTTATAAACTGCTCGAGTACAAGTAAATCACACAGTTGCTGAAAAGATTTCACATTTACAGAGGAACACCATCGATCGAAAAAACTTACAATGTCTCTGGCCACTTTGGAATAAGTCTGACGCTCAGTTTTTTTCCAGCTCCTAAAGCGCTGTCTATAGAACTCTGGCACTTGTTCGTAGGCCCTCAATACAGCTTCTTTCACACACACATAGTCTTTACGGTCAGCTACTGAAAGAGCAATAAAGGCGTCTTGAGCGCGCCCAGTAAACACGGTTTGGAGCAGCAAAGTACGGTCAGAGCTGCTCCATCCTCGCTCATCTGCAACACTTTCAAAAAGCGAAAAGAAAATATCGGGGTCACGGTCATTAAACCGAGGCAAAAACTTAATCATGCTAGATAGACTTCTCTCCGAACCCAATGACCCAGAAGAACTATCCCCATCCCCAGGTATTTTCCCCGCAGCAAATAACTTTAACCGTTCCTTTTGTAGTTCATTTTCTTGTTCCATCTGCCGTTCATGTTGTTTCAACTTTTCATACTCTAAAGCCCGTTCCTTTTCTCTTTCTGACGCCTCTAATCGTTTTTGCGCCAACAACCATTCATACTCTTTCTCCCGTTCGATGCGTTTAAGCTCAGTCTGGACTTTTTAACAGATCCAACTGCTGTTCAAAGCTCAACACATGTTGCGAAGGATTCGGAGTAGAACTTACCACAGGAACCACCGGCTTTAATGGGATTACCGATAACTCTACTAACTTTGCTTTAACCTGTTCCTTTAATTGCTGTTTTTTAAGATCTTTAGCAAGATGTGTTTTAAACTCATAATGTTCCGCAACTCTACGTAACTGATCCTTAGTAAAACTATCGAGCACTACCTCTGAAGGCACAGCAAAAAAGTCTTCCACAGCCGACATCCTTACTAACCCAAGTACACAACCACAATGTCAATACCACAAAAAATGGAAAACAAAACGCCACACCAAACAAATCAGGCACAGATAAACCACCCCAATATCCCACAAACTAAAGAGCTGCCCCACATCTAACTGAACACAAA
>CM050201.1:22052500-22057500 GCA_027475355.1 Coilia nasus | reverse complement strand
TGCCCAACAGATGGGGAGCACGTAGCCCTAATATAATTGCACAAACAGCACTGCGCCCTATTAACACCAGCATAAACACACACACACACACACACACACACACACACATGTTTACACACAGACACACACGCACAAACACACACACACACACACACACGTGTGCACACAGACACACATGCACACACATGAACATACACACACACACACACACATGTGTGCACACAGACACACACACACACACACATGAACATACACACACACACACACACATGTGTGCAGACAGACACACACGAACATACACACACAAACACACACGCGTGCGGCATACGAACAGGAACACACAGGCAGTCACACACACACACACAAACATACACACACATGCATGCATGCAAACACACACATGCACACAAACATACATACTCATGCACACACACACACACACACAAAAACACACACACACACACACATTAATACCGCACGCACGTGGACGCATGAACATAAACACACAGCCACATACACACACACAGACATGTACACACACATGTACGCACGCACGCACACTTACGCATGAACATGAACACACAGTCACATACACACACACATGTACACACACACACGTATGCAGGCACGCACACTTACGCATGAACACGAACACGCAGTCACATACACACACACATGTACACACACACGTATGCAGGCACGCACACTTACGCATAAACACGAACACAGTCACATACACACACACAGAGATGTACACACAAACGTATGCAGGCACGCACACTTACGCATGAACACCAACACACAGTCCCACACACACACACATGTACACACACACACACACACACACACACACACACACACACACACACTACAAAAAGGCTCCCTTGTGCATTTCCAACATCCTCTGTCTAATGGCCTGCATAAGGGCCAGTGCAATTCTTTGATCAGACCCAACAGAGAAGTATGAGTCAGATGCAGGACATTCACCTTACATTGAAACATAACATCACTTTATGCCTTCAAATAAATAAATAAATAAATAAATAAAAAACAGAGCGACCTCTAACCGAGTCAGAGGATGAAATGATAGAGGGAGGAAGTAAAGTACACAGAGGGGTGGAGAGGTGAGAAGAGAGAAAAGAGGAGGGAGAGAGAGAGAGCAAAAAAAGAAAAGAGAAAATAAAAATATAGAGAGACAGAGATACAGAAAGAAAGAGAGAAAAATAAAAGAAAGAAAGGCAAATAGAAAGAGAGGAGAACATAAATAAAATAAAGAAATAAAGGCAGAGAGAAATTGGTAGATAGATAGATAGATAGATAGATAGATAGATAGATAGATAGATAGATAGATAGATAGATAGATAGATAGATAGATAGATAGATAGATAGATAGATAGATAGATAGATAGATAGATAGATAGATAGATAGATAGATAGATAGATAGATAGATAGAGAAAGACAAAGAGAGAGGCAGTAGAATGGGACAAGTTAAGTGGCTGCTACATGAAACAGTTGTTCATTCATTCATTCATCCATTAATTAATTAATTAATTCATTCATTCATTCATTCATTCATTCATTCATTCATTCATTCATTCATTCATTCATTCATTCACTCACTCACTCACTCACTCACTCAATCACTCATTCCGACGGAAGACATGGCATGGGTGCGTCACTAATGGCAGCGGCGCTCTCTTCAAAAGCCGGTCACTATAGCAACAAATACACTTTAGCAGCCGGCTCTCAAGTACAAACATGTTTCAAATGAGTATGAGTAAGAGCAAGAGCGAGAGAGAGGGAAAAACAAGGGAGAGAGGGAAAGAGTGAGGGATAGTGAAAATAACAGGGGATACAAAGGAAGGAGTAGAAGGAGACAGGGAAGGATTTAAAAAAGATGAAAGGAAGTGACATGAGAGAGAAGTACAGAAAGAAAGAAAGAAAGAAAGAAAGAAAGAAAGAAAGAAAGAAAGAAAGAAAGAAAGAAAGAAAGTAAGAAAGAAAGAAAGAAAGAAAGAAAGAAAGAAAGAAAGAAAGAAAGAGTGTCTGATGGTATGATGGTGTGTCTCTGTGAGAAGAGGCGCATTACAGTAACAACCCTCACACTGCCTCTACTCTCACTCACTGTGTATGACACACAGTCATTACAGCAAAGTATCTCCTCAGACAAAGTGATATATAGAGATGGACAACCTCTCTCTCTCTCGCGTGCTCTCTCTCTCATCACACAGACACAGAGACACAGACACAGACACAGACACACACACACACACACACATACACACACACACACACAGATACACACACACACATACCCCACTCCACAAATCACATATGGCAACTCTCTTTCTATCTCTGTCTCTCTGTCTCTCTCTGTCTGTCTGTCTGTCTGTCTGTCTCTCTCTCTCTCTCTCTCTCTCTATCTCTCTCACACACACACACACACACACACACACACACACACACACACACACACACACACACACACACAGACACACAGACACACACACACAGACACACACTCTCTCTCTCACACACACACACACACACACACACTGCTCCCCAAGTAGCTCTTCACAGACGCAGTGCTTCATTCCAGAGAGAACCACTAGCACTTACAGGCTTTCACTCCTCCACGCACATACTGTACAGAAAGCATACATCATCTAAAAGCCATCCTTCTATGAGGGCCGCCATAGCCATCCACACTTCATAAATACTGACTTAATTGCAGGAGTCTATGACAAGAGTACTTCCTCTATGATTAAATACCTGTAATTAAATATCAATAAATGACTGCCTACTTCTCATGTTTTTTCTCCCTGCAACTAATGTGTATAAAATATGGCGCAGGCAACGGCTGCTGGTGGATGCGTGATCTTTCCAAAGGACGGGCAATTATCCGGCATTAAGGCCCGGTTAACAAGGTTAATTTATTAATTCAAGAACACCCTTTTTAAGGGACGTTTCAGTGAAGGACACTCACAGCCGCCGACAGGTCCCCTTTTTTAAAAAAAAAAAAAGGCAAAAAGGCGGAGGGGTGCGGGCGACCACCTCAACTGTCAGTCCGTTACAAAGACAGATGTGGCCAAGCAGGAGTGGTCGGTGCAGGAGCACTCCACTCTCCACTCGCTCAATCGCACACACGCACACGCTCGGTCAGATCCTGCGTTGGTCAGCGCAACCTTTTCCCTCTAAACGCCTCTAACTCTCGCAATGCCTTTTCTCTGTCTGTGTGCCAGCAGGAGATAAAGGCCTCTGTAGATAAGGGAAGAGAAGGGAAGGCAAGACGTGTGCGTATGATATTTGCATATTAGCTTAGTCCACGGTGCCATAGTTCGACATGGACATTTGCTTCATGATCACACTCAGTGGTTTAAAAAAAAAAAACAGAAACAACAACAAGACAAAATCAAGTGGGGAGAGTGAGATGGAGAGCCGGAGATGGAGAGAGAGGTGGTCAGTCATGCTTGTAGACAGCCATGTTTCATCACTTGGAGATGCTGTCATTGCCCGCCATGTCACAGCATTCAATAGTGCTGATCCAGCAAAAAATTAAGCTCATGCACCATAATTATTCACTCTGCGAGATGGAGCGAGAAGGCGTGTGTGTGCATATGCTCTTGTGTGTGTCTGTTTGTGTGTATAGCTTGGTGTTTGTGTGTGTGTGTGTGTGTGTGTGTGTGTATGTGTGTGTGTGTGTGTGTGTTTGTCTGTAAGTCTCTGCGTGTGTGTCTGTGTTTGTGTGTGTGTGTGTGTGTGTGTGTGTGTGTGTGTGTGTCTGTAAGTCTCTGCGTGTGTGTCTATGTTTGTGTGTGTGTGTGTGTGTGTGTGTATGTCTGTGATGTTGCCTGGAGTGTGTGACAAACATGAGCAGGCAGCAGTGTGTGACGGCAGACATTAGAGAAGGTGGGAAATACATCTGTGCTCAGCACTCAGTGTCATCGTCAACAGCCGAGACACAACACACAAGACACAAGGATAGAGCAGCAAGCAGCCATTACAACTCTACGTCTGTGAAACCAGCAGTCAGCTATAAACTCAGGCAGAGTACAACCAATTTGTTGTATTTGGTTAATCATACACCTGACTATAATCCTGCAAAATTCCTGACATTGTGGATTATATATATATATATTCTACAGGTGCAGTGGTCATATCAAACCTTGATTTAACGTGTCAATATCCGTATTTAAACATGGCTTTTGTCACATACGCTCATATTTTTCCAGTGTTCATGATGCCTTAAAAGCATATTTAACCCAGCCTGACCCCCAGGGAGGTGAATAAGCTTTTAGGTCAATGAACCTCCATGAGGTGGAAAGCTGGCATGATCGACCAAGTGCTTGCCACGCGACTGAACTAGAGAGAGAGAGAAACAGAGAGAGAGAAAGAGAGACAGACAGACAGAGAGAGGGAGAGGAGGAGAGACAGAGACAGAGAGAGAGAGAACGGCAGAGAGAGAGAGAGTCAGAGAGAGGGGGAGAGAAAGGAAGGGAGGTAGAGAGAAAGACAGAAAGAAATAGAGAGAGAAACAGAGAGAGAGAGAGACAGACAGACAGGCAGACAGAGAGAGGGAGAGGGGGAGAGACAGACACAGAGAGAGACAGACAGACAGACAGACAGACAGACAGACAGACAGACAGACAGGAGAGAGGGAGAGGGGGAGAGACAGAGGACACAGAGAGAGAGAACGGCAGAGAGAGAGAGAGAGTTAGAGAGAGGGGGAGAGAAAGGAAGGGAGGTAGAGAGAAAGACAGAAAGAAATAGAGAGAGAAACAGAGAGAGAGAGAGAGAGAGACAGACAGACAGACAGAGAGAGAGAGGGAGAGGGGGAGAGACAGAGACGCAGAGAGAGAGAAAGAGAGACAGACAGACAGACAGACAAAGAGAGGGAGAGGGGGAGAGACAGAGACACAGAGAGAGAGAACGGCAGAGAGAAAGAGAGAGTCAGAGAGAGGGGGAGAGAAAGGAAGGGAGGTAGAGAGAAAGACAGAAA
>CM050201.1:22045000-22047500 GCA_027475355.1 Coilia nasus | reverse complement strand
TTTTCAATTGTTTTATCTAGGAAATAATGACATCCTGTTTTTACTAACTATTATTGACATATATTAAGACTAACTTTGGATAGATCAATATCAACTAGATGTACCGCATAGCGGTACATGGTATGACCGCCGCAGTGTATTGAAATGTGGGAACTGTTGGTATGATGAGTGTGTGGTAGAGCAGTGTTGTGAGGCGAGAATTTGTGTGGAAATGATTTTCTGGAAGTGGGCATGAATGTGGGTTTTGAATGAATGACATTGTATAGTGTGTAGGAGTGATTTGTGAAAGGAGTCGGCAAAATGAGATTTTGTACAATTACAACACCCCCTATGGACCAAATTGTATGGCACGTGCTGTGGTGTTAGAGGTCTTTGTGCTGATCATGCATGACCTATTTTGTGCAGTTCCCACCTTCTCGGTCCAAGATATTAGCAACTCAAAATCCCAATTTTTGCATTTACCCTTATCACTAGGTGGTGCTATGCTTCAAGTGAGTGTTTATGGGCTGGGCTGATACACCTCTGTAACACCGACATACTAACACAAAATTGTTGTCTTGGGCAAAATTGTTGACAAATTATTTAACAAAAACAGTTTTTTGACACCTAGTTTCGCAAATAAACATCTCCCCCTATGACGAAATTACACAAAATTTAGTACACATGAAAAGAAAGTTGTTTAGAGATGTCAAGTCAACTTTGACCAAATTTGAGCAATTAAAAGCCAACATATGGACTTTTGAAGAATTTTAAGCTACGTGTTAAATGTTCATTGACATGTAACTTCAAAACGGTTTATCTTAAAGTAAATCCTTTGATAACTTTTTGTCAGCATTGTCTGTAGATGACATATACCAAATTTGGTGAGATTCACATGAACGGCCTATAACGAGTTCGTTCAAATTCGTTTTCGCAATGTTAAAATTTCACGGAAATTGTTTTTGTTGGAAGTGGGCATTGACCAGTGCTTTCAATGCGTGAGGGTCAATAGATTTCACGATAAAAAAAAAGTTGTTGTAAACATTAGCATTCTCTAGATAATAGGCAAAATGACATTTTCTACAATTACAGCACCCCCTATGGACCAAATTGTATGGCATGAGCTGTGATGTTAGAGGTCTTTGTGGTGATCGTGCATGACGTATTTTGTGCAATTCCCACCTTCTCAGTCCAAGATATTAGCAACTTAAAATCCCAATTTTTGCATTTACCCTTATCACTAGGTGGCGCTATGCTTCAAGTGAGTGTTTATGGGCTGGGCTGATATGCCTCTGTAACACTGACATACTAACACAAAATCGTTGTCTTGGGCAAAATTGTTGACGAATTATTTAACAAAAACTGTTTTTTGACACCTAGTTTCGCCAATAAACATCACCCCCTATGACGAAATGTCACAAAATTTAGTACACATAAAAAGAAAGCTGTTTAGAGATTGCATGTCAACTTTGACCAAATTTGAGCAATGAAAAGCCAAGATATGGAGTTTTGAAGAATTTTAAACTACGTGTTAAATGTTCATTGACGTGTAACTTCTAAACGGTTTATCTCAAGATAAATCCTTTGATAACTTTTTGTCAGCATTGTCTGTAGATGACATATACCATATTTGGTGAGATTCACATGAACGGCCTATGAAGAGTTCGTTCAGATTCGTTTTCACAATGTTAAAATTTCACGGAAGTTGTTTTCGTTGGAAGTGGGCGTCGACCAGTGTGTTCAATGCGTCAGAGTCAATAAATTTCACGATAAAAAAAAACTTCTTATAAACGTTAGCATTCTCTAGATAATAGGCAAAATGACATTTTCTACAATTACAGCGCCCCCTATGGACCAAATTGTATGGCATGTGCTGTGATGTTAGAGGTCTTTGTGGTGATCGTGCATGATGTATTTTGTGCAGTTCCCCCCTTTCTCTGTCCAAGATATTAGCAACTTAAAATCCCAATTTTTGCATTTACCCTTATCACTAGGTGGCGCTATGCTTCAAGTGAGTGTTTATGGGCTGGGCCGATACGCCTCTGTAACACTGACATACTAACACAAAATCATTGTCTTGGGCAAAATTGTTGACGAATTATTAAAGAAAAACAGTTTTTTGACACCTGGCTTCCCCAATAAACATCGCCCCCTATGACGAAATGTCACAAAATTGAGTACACATGAAAAGAAAGCTGTTTAGAGATGGCATGTCAACTTTGACCAAATTTGACTAATTAAAAGCCAAGATATGGACTTTTGAAGAATTTCAAGCTACGTGTTATTTGTTCATTGACGTGTAACTTCGGAACGGTTTATCTCAAGATAAATCCTTTGATAACTTTTTGTCAGCATTGTCTGTAGATGACATATACCAAATTTGGTGAGATTCACATGAACGGCCTATGACGAGTTTGTTCAGATTCGTTTTCGCAATGTTAAAATTTCACGGAAATTGTTTTCGTTGGAAGTGGGCGTCAACCAGTGCGTTCAATGCGTCAATAGATTTCACGATAAAAAA
>CM050201.1:22025000-22037500 GCA_027475355.1 Coilia nasus | reverse complement strand
CACACATAACACACACACACGTACATGCACGCACATGCACACACATAACACACACACACACAAGCAAATTCAAATACACACAAATTCTCATACACACAAAGACAAATGCATACATTTACATACACACAAGTGCATGCAGTCACAAGCGCACACACACACTCACACAGACAAATGCAAACCAGACTAACAGAATTAAAATGTTCAGATACAAAGACCAACTCTCCAGCAGTCTGCAGAATGAAAACCTGCTGGACACCGAAAACTCCCTCGACTCAAGCTGTTTTAAGTGGTTAATTTTAATGCCTTGCAAAACAACTGTAAAGGTATATGCTTTGGCACCCGAGCACACCATTGTGTGTTGCAGCGAAGCATATGGACTAGGGGTCGGCACTACGGGCGAATTGAGGGCAACGCGACCACAGCCATGACATTGCGTGAACACCACCAACCTCCCCTTTGCTCCACTTTGCTCGCTTGTTTCTTAGCTTGTGTGTTTTCTCTGTTGGCTAACTGGGTTAGCCACAAGCACCAACATACTCACAGGCATACGTCGCACTAGAGAATCTCCACACAGGCCTGTCGTAGCGAAGTTGATAAACTACTGAAATGTTTTTGGAAACATTATTTTAATGTTGATAAAACTACTTACTGGCAAACTTCTATCAGTGTCCCCCTCACACCTCAACACTAAAGGGGACAGAGCTGTCTTTGTGGCTGCCCCTAAGCTCTGTAACAGTTTCCTTTTGCATGTCAGATCCTCCCCCTACCACTGATTGTTTTAAATCCAATTTGTATCTTTTCTCTTTATTTTTAGCTCAGTCTGAGGCTTTTGAGTCCAGCCTTGTAGTTATTTTTTATTTATTTGTTAATCTCATCATTTTTTCCTTGCCTTGTCAGTATTTTTAACATAGCCATAGTCTCTGTTTTATGCTTTTGCTGTTTTATTTTCATGCTTGCATTGTGAAGCACTTTGGGGCAACTCTGTTGTTTTTTAAATGTGCTATAAAAATAAAATGACTTGACCTGACTTAAACTTCGAAGCGATTCCACTTCTTGACAGCAAAGGCTTACTCAACCAGTTACATTGGGAATAAAAAAGCCCATGGTTATTAGCTAGGAAATGAGGGTTTTAATCCCAGTCATCAGCCAAGGACGTTGGCTTAACTCAGCTTGATGCTCACACAGTGGTTTCATCCCACACATTCACTGCCCCTGCAGAAACCACAAGTCACTGAGGATGTTAAACACTTGTTTTTTTACTTTGTGAAGTCAGTTGAAACTTTCAGCGCCTGCCTGCACTCCGAAAGGACAATCCTGCATGACCTACGGTTCACTTTCTCATGTCACTAAAAAAGGAATGAGCTCCACCTGCCCCCGTATCCTGAGCCTGTGTGAAAGAGAGGGAGTGTGAGAAAGAAAGAAACAGAGCGAGAGAGAGAGAGAGAAAGAGAGAGACAGAGAGAGAGAGAGAGAGAGAGTCGCGCCAGATCAGACAGATCATTAAAGATCTTTTCCTCACACCCCAAAGCCCATTAAGCAAAGCCATTCGATGCTAAGCAGGCAGGAAGGTATTGAGGGGGGCGGAGGGGAGGGGAGAGGAGGGGAGGGGAGATAAGGGGAGGTGTGGTTGGATGCGCGAGGCTCCGGTGCACTGCGGCGCGATACACTGCACCCGTAACGCGGTACGGTGCGGCGCCCATCGATTATGATTGAGTGCCTGCACCGCCGAGCACTCGCCGAGCCCGAGGGCCACGAAGAGCAGCACCGACGATTCTGCTGAGTGAGGACTTCTGGGCCAGCGGTGCAATACAGTGCTGCAGCCAGCACTCTCTCTCTCCTCCTCTCTCTCTCTCCTCCTCTCTCTCTCTCTCTTTCTCCTTCTCTCTCTTTCTGTCTCACAGTGGGAAGTGGGTCAGAAAGTGCGCTATTGGCCTGCCAGCCTTGGCAAGACCTGGGTTAGCTGAAAATGGATTTCTGATTGTATCGTTTCACTTGTTCATTCCTTCCCCTCTCTCTCTTTCTCTCGCTCGCTTTCTCCCGTTCTCTCCCTGTCTCTCTCTCTCTCTTTCTCCCCCGCCGTCTCGCTCCCTTTCTCTCCCTTTCTCTCTCTTTCTCTCTCTCTCTCCCTCTATGTGTATCTTACATGGTGCTTACTACTTCACTCACTTAGAGCTCTTTTTTTGAGCTTCACTACTGTTTGATTTTTCAACACTGCATTTTTCCAGAATGAGACGATAAGTGCGATGGTTTTTAAATGAGGAAAAAAGGGAAATGTAAAAAATTAATTAAATGTGCTGTGAGATTTTTGTATCCCTCCAACTGCAACAAAAACAATTACACAGTGCCATGACAACCACATATCCTTTTGACAACATGTGCCTGACATATTAAGATTAGAATCTTGTGTTAATGAGCCTGTTAAACAAAAAGGGAAGGAGTGTTTAATATTCCGTCTGAATGCCAAAAACATCTCTGCTTGTCTAACCAGCCAAATCCCATCATGCATTTGGGCATGTGTTGAGAGGGTGGCTTGTAGTTGGTTGTAGGAGGCAGGAAATACTTCTCTTTCTCTCACCCTCAACCAGAATCCAAAATGTTATTTTGTAGTTACTTGTGTACTTTATAATGAAGTATATTGGGTGAAAATTACATTGTTTTGTTCCCTTTATAGAGCACTATATGGTGAACAAGTAAACATGTTGACTCTAACTTCACGCATTCTCTCCCACGTGCACAGACACACACTCTTAAAAAAAAAAAAAGATTTTCCATTTTCGACACAGGTTTAGACCAGCTGTCCTCTCTCAATGCGTCTCTGATTTACTCCCCTCATAAACAGTGCAGCGTATAGCGTATGGCGGTTGGTTGTTGCGGCGGCCCGTAGCACGGAGACTTTGTTTGAAATGACGGCGTTCTTTATGCGCTGCCGCACACAGGGCTGATCAAAAAGGCTGTCAGCGCGGCCTCTCCGAGCCTAAACAAGACACCTCGCAGAAAGGACACCAAGGTTCATAAATATTACCCAGCATGCTGTTCATCGCGCTCCAGGGCACGGGGTGCTGTCAACACAAGTCGGCTAGGAGACACCTGGCCCATATGTTACTGGGGAACATTTTGACTTCAGGAGTGGGAAGAATGGAAGACATGTAGAGAGGCAGAGAATGGGAGGAGAGAGAGAGAGAGAGAGAGAGAGAGAGAGAGAGAGAGAGAGAGAGAGAGAGAGAGAGAGAGAGAGAGAGAGGGAGAGCGAGAGAGAGCAAATGGTAGCATGTGTGAGCAAACGGTTGCATGGCACCTGCTGTATTTGAGGCCAAATACTCCCGATATTATCCTAGTCAAGTGTGAAATTCCTCTCAGTGACTACCTCCAGCACAAATCTAGGGACTTTGAGGATTAAATGAAGCATGAGTGGCGTTTTGTGCTGTTCCTTTGACTGTGAATACAAAAAAAGATTACATTATGTAAAATGGCTCTCACTCCCTGCCAAAAAAGATTCTGCCCCAAAAATGTAAATCCACCTCCATTCTTGGAATAAGGTGAGAAATGGTGAACATGATTCAAGGCATGGGCAATAATCTACCTCAGAACAAAAGTCAGAATATTCCATCAGCATGTCTGGCTATTTTGACATACTTACATAAACCACGCACGCAGAATTCTGGAAAAAATCAAGGGAAATCTTTATGCATGCAAGATGAATTCAAACATCAAACTATATGGTAGTGCAGAAGATCGGCCTAAAGAGGCAAGTTATGTCTGTAAGTAAGTGTGTGTGTGTACAGTCTTGACCCAAGACTGTCATTATTTGCTCTTGGCCTCTTAAGATTCCAGTGAGAAACTACAGGGATACTCTCCCAGGAATCATTGAAAAAAAAAAAAAACTTCGAGTTCAAAGTTTTTTATTTAAAAATATCATTAATTAATAACTGTGGGAAATAAATAATGCATGCAGATAGTGAATGCTCTTAAATGTAATGTGTCATATTAGTAGTCTCTTTCTAGCCTGCTTGTTCTCTTACTTCTTCTATTAGTATATGTGTGTGTGTGTGTGTATGTATCTATGTGTGTGTGGTTGGGGTAAGGGCAAAAGATTAGAAGCATCTCTTGAGCAAGACCCCTTGAACTACATCACCCACACAGCAGGCCAAGGCGTCCTCATCACAGAATGCTCTTTGTTCTGGATCAAACACAGGCCCTTATTCAGCAGCAGCAGCAGGCTCCCTAGGCCTGGCTGCCCTGGGCTGAGAGCACTGCCAAGGGGGAAGGGATGGCCGCTGTGCTGGGCGCCTACCCTGGAACAGCAGGGGGATGGCCACACACAACACATAGAGGGCATATAGACTACTAGGGCATCTAACGGCATGCAGGGTCAGGTTACAGGTTTTTTTAGGGTTTTTTTCAGTTGTAGGGTTTTTTAGGGTTTAAGGTCAGGTTTCTTTTTTTTTTTTTTTTCTGACAATAGTCATTTGCCAGTGTGTACCTTACTGCACATTACATTACATTACACTTAGCAGACGCTTTTATCCAAAGCGACTTACAAAAGGAGGACATAGTAAGCTAAAAGTGGTGTAGAGGAACACAGAGTAAACAGACTACACACATGCACACAAGGAGAGACATACGCCTTAAGTAAGTTTCCCAGAGCAGGAACACTTCAGACACACACACCCCTACACACACAGACTCATACAAGCATGAGGCACCTAGGTGAAGAGTTGGTTAGCAGAGATTAGTTTTGTTAAGAAGGAAAGCAGTCTTGGAAAAGAAGGGTCTTAAGCACCGCTGGTTCATCATCATAATATGCTCCAAATTCCCAACAACAAATTCTCGCTCCGTCTTGGTCAGGAGTCTGACCACATTACAAGCCAGTGTGTCATTATTGTATGGGTTCCATTGATAGCTGGTGACAGGACTGAGTGTCAGCAAAGGACACATCATACAATTGCCCGTAACATTCTGACAGGCTAGTCTTCTCGTCATGGTGTCGCAAAAAACATTTAAGACTAAGTAACATAACACGTTGCATATTTAGTGTCACCCTGGCCTTTTATAATTGGGTATGATGCTGAAAATGTGTCGTGTCTGACAAATCTGTGACACATTAGGCTGATATTATGTAATCTGACCAGGCCATTAGAGGCTTCTATCCCATTAGGAAGTGGATTCTCAGTGCAGCGTTTGACAAACTTTCATGGAAATAGAGAGAGAGAGTCAGAGAGAGAGAGAGAGAGAGAGAAAGAGATATGGGGCTGAAATAAAGCAAACAATAACAGAGAGAAAGAGACAGGCAGGCAGGCAGGCACACAGACAGACAGACAGATAGACAGACAGACAGACAGACAGACAGGCAGGCACACAGACAGACAGACAGATAGATAGACAGACAGACAGACAGACAGACATACAGACAGACAGGCAGGCACACAGACAGACAGAAAATTCACAATGTTATCTACGATCTCATGCGTCATCCAGACCACTTTATCATACACCATGCTGATGCAAAAAATAAACAAAAAAAACAAAAACCGATTGCTATTAATCCAATTTATTCCCCGCTAACATTCAGAAGGTAATGGAAGCCATGCAGATCAACCGCAGAGCGAGCATGTGTGTGGCGTGAGGAGTAAAAAGCAAAGGGCCTTTACACAGCGGCGTGCCTCTGATGAGAGCCTGTTTGTCAGGCCTCATTTCCACAGCGTGTACAGCACGTAACCGTGTACAGTATGTGTGTATGTGTGACAGAATACGCTTAGATCACGCGTGCGGTGGAAATGGTCTAATTTGTTAACGTGTATTGTCAATGAATACGGACAGAAAATGGGCACTTGCTGTCTACGTGCTGTACACGGAGAGTGTTTGGTGGAAATGAGCTCTCAGACCTGCACGTACTCCTCGATCCTCTGAGGCCGAACGGCCGCGCGCGCCTCGATTTAAGTGATCAAGCCCACGAGACGGGCGAGCGCTGGTGTCAGATTAGCGCGCCGCGTGCCGATCCAATCCCACACACAGACACCCTGCTGCGAGCCAATTAAGAGAGGCTTTTTTTTTTTCATTGAATATACGTATTTGCCAGATAAACAGATGTCGAGGTCCAGCTTAGGAGTAGAGGAGAGAGGTAGAGGATATGGAAAAAGAGGATGATGAGGAAAGAGGGAGACAGAGAGAAAGGAGGAAGGGAGTGAGGGAGAGAGAGAGAGAGAGAGAAAGAGGAAGAGTGAGAGAGAGTAAGAGAAAGAGAGAAAGAGAGACAGAAATAGGGAGAAAAGTAAGAGCAAGAGTGAGAGAGTGAGAGAGTGAAAGAAAGCAAGAGAGAAAGAGAGAGAAAGAGAGACAGCAATAGAGAGAAACAGAAAGCGCAAGAGCGAGAGAGAGTGAGAGAGAGAGTAAGAAAGAAAGAGAGAGAAAGAGAGACAGCAAAAGAGAGAAAGAGAAAGCGCAAGAGCGAGAGAGGGTGAGAGAGAAACAGAGGCTGAACAAACACAGAGGAGAATTCAGTAAATTCTTCATCAAAGACGCCCTGCCTGGCAAAAGTAATTGTGATTTTGGCGGGCCGAGGGGCTAATGAAAGTTGAGAGAGGCAGTGATAATCCACGCAGGGCCTTTCATGTTTCTCCTCTGCACTCGCATAGACCGGCTGCATCTGGAGAAGCAGCCAAAAAAAACACACACACACACACACACACATACACACACACACACACACACACACACACACACACACACACACCATACACAGGCAAACACACACGCACGCACGCACACACACACATTTCCTTCGGGATTAATAAAGTTTCTCTACTCTACATGCACACACACACACACCACACACATGCAAACACACACATGCAACCTGACATAAACACATTTAGCCCTACGCAGAGGATGGCTACACAAGCACATGCGCACACACACACACACACACACACACCAGAATCCCGACACCTGGCAGAGTTCTCTGAAGTCCGCTGTATTTTATTTTATTTTTCCCCCCGACCGAAGACAGTTGGCGGGCAGTCTCTTCTCTTGCCCGTTTGATAAGCAGAAATAATAAGGCTTCCTCGATCGTTCGCTGCTGAAGACTCACACAGAGCGAACGTTCATTAGCAGCCCCGGGCCCGGGCCCGATAGCGTGGCTGAGGGCTGAGAAAACCATTCATAATTGAACGGACGTTGCGGCGTGAGGGATCGAAGGCAATCGGGAGACCCCCGCGTCTGCGGACTCTTTGTGGGCAAAGGGAAGAGTGGGCTGGGGTTGGGGCTGGGGCTGGGGCTGGGGGTGGGGGGCTCGGTTGGAGACGGAGCAACTGATTTCTCCATTGATCATCGACAGTGACAGGCAGGGCAGACGAGTGGATAAGGTGGTGGTTGTGTGTGTGTGTGTGTGTGTGTGTGTGTGTGTGTGAGAGAGAGAGGTTGGTGGGTAGGGGTGGGCAGATGGAGAGGGTGTTATCTCTGTGTCCTTCAGGAGCAATGTGGGTCTGGGTGTGTGTATGTGTGAGTGTGTGTGTGTGTCTGTCTGTGTCTGTGTCTGTGTCTGTGTGTGTCTCCAGGGCTTTTGTAAGTTTGGTGGAGAAAGTCACTCGAAATCCACTAAATCATCTGTCGGACACAATCGGCGAGCCTCTCTGTGTAATTAACAGGTGGAACCCGTGACCATCTCAGGCTTGGTGAGGACGGCTTTGCAGCACGAAACCTCTCGCCCTGTCTCCCCCGCTCAAGGGCAACGCAGCTTAATGAGTATTACTCTTCCAGAAATTAAAGGACACAATAAAATATTTCAGGTCGTTGACATGCTCTGGCAGGAGTGCAATGGGAAATTGAGAATATGAAACAGTTCTTAACACTTCGCCGCTGAGTTGCAAACACAGCCTAGCGCATATTATTCTCACTCTCAGCAGACATTTACATAACACTTTCTTTGAAGCTTGTATTTATAAGATTCTATAAACACATTCATAACGGGTTATAATGCCTTCATAACACTTAATAATGGTTGAATTTGGCATTCATAAGTATTTTTACATACCCATGACTGCACTCATAGGCAAGTAAAGCTTTATAACCAACAATGCACTGTGTCACTTGAATTCGGAATAGGGCTTATGACATAGCACATAATGCCTTTAGAAGTACAGTCATGAGCATGTATAAATAGTTATGAATACCAGGGGCGTCGCCAGACATATTTTACTGGGGCACGTGCCCCAGTATTGGTCTGTAGTGCCCCAGTATAAATTTCACCAGTTAAAAAAAAAAACACTTTCGAGTTTTAGGTCTACATAATCTACAGAATGCGCACATAGCTACTTAATATGGCAACTCATTGCTACTTTATTCACTCCATAAACAATGTGCACATGGCTACTTAATATTGTTATTTATTCACGCGACTTTGGCTGTGACATAACGTGTAACAACTGTGTCTGAGCGCTATGTCTTTCCACCTGTCTTACAGGTTAGTACCGGGTAAATTGCTCATCATTGTTGTTTGTTTTCACCTCTGTGTCGCCATTTCCATGTGGATTTACATATTACAACGTTACTTTTTACGTTTAATGTATGAGGCAGCTGTCATGCAAGCTGTTCTGGCTGTAAATTGAAGTAGCCTACTGGAGTCGTTAGCTGCTGTCTTTTAGCTAACTGGCATATGCCTATTATCGTTGTTGATTCATGTAACAGTTAGCCTAGCACTGTGAGCTCCCACACTCGCTTTCTGGAGATTGCTATCTGACATCTACGATGTTTGATGAGCATATCAACATAATCTGATATGTCTATTTAGTTTAAAGCACTGTTTATGTTTTTTTTAATGATAAATAAGTGCTAAAAAAATTATTCGCGCGCTTTGCACGCTCGCATTAATTATGTGTGCCCCAGCTGTGCCCCAGTACAGTAATAGGTCAAGTGACGCCTCTGATGAATACTTTACATACTTTATGAATGCATTATAAGACTTTTTGAATGTGTTTATAGTCTTTTGAAGACAAGCTTCACAGAAAGTGTTACCGACATTTACTTTGCGAGTTATACTTTGTAGAGCAAAATGTAATGCTTAGTTCACAAGAAAAAAAATGCTCTTGGGGATATACTTTCCTGAACCAGAGCACTCCTCATGTTCCATGCAGGAATAAACAATGCACTGAGAAAGCAATCCACTGGAGGTAAACAATATGAAACTAAACAAAGAGCTGCCAATATCCGAGGCAAGGGGGCAGGCAGGCAGGCAGGCAGGCGATTGCTTAGCAAGCAGGAGCCGGAAAAAAAAAGACGGAGGAGTTAAATGGTGTCTTGCGGACAGAAGACAAAAGGTTGCTGAAAAAGCAGCCTGAGCTTCCTGCAGGGAGAGGGAAGCACAGTGGCATTTGAGGGAGAAAGAACTGACCCAATTATCAACAGGAGAGAGACAGAGAAGTGAGCATCCAGCCATAGGGAGAGAGAGAGAGAAGGGGGGTGGCGGTGGGGGGGTAGAGGGGAGTCATACAGGCCCAAATGGCAGCAACCCCCCCCCCTCTCTCCCTACACACTGAATGTTAATTCTACTGGGATACAACTCCATGGACCCCCCAGCACCCCCCCATCCACCCCCTCTGCACCCAAACCATCCTTCCCTGTGCTTCAAAGCACATATCCCCACTCAGCTCTCTGACACCACATGAAAGATGGAGGTAAAGACCATCAACCCCCACCTCTCCTCCCCACCCCTCCTGCTTCCCCCATGCAGCCCAGAGCTGTGCTGCGCTGTGCTGGGTTGTGCTGTGCTGTGTGGGGGACAACTGTAGTGTAAAATATGAGGCCTTTAATCTTTGCTCTGGGCTCAGATGCTAATGGGTCACGGGCTGTTTGCTGAGGAACCTATAGGTACGAGAGCCATCCCTGTCCTTTATTGTTTTTATATATGATTATGTGTATGTCATTATGTGTGTTTCTTGTGTATGTGTGTGTGTGTGTGTGTGTGTGTGTGTGTGTGTATACACAAATACATACTGTACTTATAAAGGTATTTAAAAAAACAATATAGGACTGCGATCACACCCACATGCCATCTAAATATATAGTGTACACACAGATATAAACACACACACACACACTCTAAATACATACATTGGTATACACAGCTATAAACACACACATACACACACACACACACACACACACACACACACACACACACACACAAACACAAAATACCACCCACCCACCCACACACACACACACACACACACACACACACACACACACACACACACACACACACACACACACACACACACACACAAATGAGGCAATGTGAGCAAACATGTGAACTGAGGGGAACAGAAGAGCAATTCTATAATTAGGCCTTTGACCCCACTGTTCATGTCCCACCATGGCACTGTGGTTATGGTGCTCCAGTTATGGGTCACCTCCACCATGGCACTGGTTATGGGTCATCCTCCAACATGGCACTCTGGTTATGGGTCACCTCCACCATGGCACTGGTTATGGGTCATCCTCCACCATGGCACTGGTTATGGGTCACCTCCACCAGGGCACTCTGGTTATGGGTCACCTCCACCATGGCACTGTGGTTATGGTGCTCCAGTTATGGGTCATCCTCCACCATGGCACTCCAGTTATGGGTCACCTCCACCATGGCACTGTGGTTATGGGTCACCTCCATCATGGCACTCCGGTTATTTATTATTTCTCCTTTTGTAAGTCACTTTGGATAGAAGCATCTGCGAAGTGTAATGTAATGTAATGTAATGTAATGGTTATGGGTCATCCCCCACCAGGGCACTCTGGTTATGGGTCATCCTCCACCATAGCGCTGCGGTTATGGGTCATCCCCCACCAGGGAGTCATGATGTGAGGTGGGAGAGAGGGCCAGGTGAGTGAGTGGAGCCAGGGAGCCAGGGAGCCAGGGCCATGCACCGATGAACAGATCCGCTCTGCTCTGCTCTGCCCTGCTCTGCTCGTCTCAGGGCACCACAGGGACACATCTGTTCTGCCCGCCTGGCTGCCTGGCGTATGTTTCTGCACACCGCAGAAGGCCACCTTCAGACGGCCACTGCTGAGGCCACAGCCAATAGGGTTGGAGGGTGGAAGGGGTGAGGTGTGCGGTTGTGATAGAGAGAGAGACAGAGAGAGAAACAGAGACAGAGACAGAGACAGAAAGAGAGAGGATGGGGTGTCAGTGTGGGGGTGATAGAGAGACAGAGACAGAGAGAGAGAGAGACAGAGAGAGAAGAGGGTGGATAATGAAAGGGACAGAGGCAGGGAAAGACAGGGGCATAAACAAGAGAAAGAAGGATAGATAGGTAGTGAGAGAGAGACAGAGAAAGATAGAGAGACGGAGACAGCAAGAAACAGGAAGAGAAAGAGAAAAAAAAAGGTACATAGCCTGACACAAGGTGAGAGAGAGAGTGCGAGAAAGAGAGAGAGGACGGTGGATAGTGAGAGACAGGGGGGTGGACCGAGAGTGGAGAGAGAGCTTTAGCGAGAGAGAGAGCGAGAAAGAGAAAGATGTGTAGATAGTGCAACACAATAGGTGAGAAAGAGAGAGAGTGTGGCTCAGGCGTGGGGTTGTGTGGTTGGGGAGTGGGGGGTGACGGCTGCCACCATTGGCCACAGATGCGTTGCAGCGATGCGGCGAACATTAACGCTAACACAAACGGCACACACACGCGAGCACACACACACACACACGAGCGCACACACACATGCACTAACGCTAACGCAAGCGGCAGGAGAAGAAGTGAGCACAGCAGCAGATGCCATGCAGGACACATCTGTTCCCAGAGTAGGATTATCTCACAGCACAGCATTACGGGAAAAAGATAAATACTCACAATAATAACAACCGCACCACACAACACAACACAACAGAAAAACAGAGGCGAGAGAGGAGAGAGGAAAATAAAATAATCAGGACTGTGGTGGCAGTGGCCCTCGCAGCAGAGGTGAAAAAGGTGACTGGTTTAATCCTTGAAAGCGCAGAGGAAGGGCGGATGGATGGATGGATGGATGGATAGTGTGTAGTGTGTGTGTGTGTGTGTGTGTGTGTGTGTGTGTGTGTGTGTGTGTGTGTGTGTGTGTGTGTAGGTGTGTGTGTGTGTGTGTGTGTGTGTGTGTGTTTCTCTAAAAAAAAAAAGTGTGGGGCCTACACACAGTAGACACGTCATGGCATTAAATACCAGCCAGCTTAGAGCTGCAGCACTGAGCCTCTAAATGTCATTTAGAAAATCAACACCCCATCAGATTACACACACGCACGCAAACACACACACGAACACACATACACACACACGCAAACACACACACAGGCTGATAGGATGCACACATATTGTGTTTGTCTGTGTGTGCATGTGTATCTGTGTGTGTATTTTGTATGTAATAAACTCATGATGTCCTGAGATAAATAGCTGTCAAAACAGGGAATTACATGGCAGTAAGCACGAGCAAGGGGGGAGAAAATTGATCCAAATATGAATGCCTTCTGACTGAGCCCTGACGAG
>CM050201.1:21985000-22015000 GCA_027475355.1 Coilia nasus | reverse complement strand
GCCTGCGCAAGTGCTGCCAGGAAGACTCTAATGTCATGGAAGCCCACTGTCTCCAACCAATCAGCAGCCGCCACCTGCTTTAATAATGTTTTGACTAAGGGCTCCTTTCCACCAAACACTCTCCGTATACAGCGCGTAGACAGCAAGTGCACATTAACAGATTCGACCATTTCCACCACACTCGTGATCTGGGTGTATTCTCTCACACATACATACATCTTGAACACGGTTACGTGCTGTACACGCTCAAGTTGGTGGAAATGAGGCCTAACTCACCTTTTCTGCTGCTTCAGGTGCTGATGTGTCGATGCATCCTCCTCCTTCCCCACCACCACTAGCTAGGTCCCTGTCTATCCGCCTGGGGGTAACTCCGGTCCCTGCCATACGGCAATGGCAGAATCTGTTGGATCTACCGATGCAAGACCTAGGCTGATGACTGGACCAACGTCAATGAATGTCTAATTCCCTGCTGAGTTGCCAGCACACTTACTTTCGCAAACTATTCGCAAACCACTTTATTTTTTTGACTTCAGCTCACTCTTTGAAATGGTAAACTCGCTCTTTCTCCATCAGTCCTTCCCTTTATCTGTGATGGGTTGCATCACATTCATCTCGGTCATTAATGATCTTCGCTACAGTAATGACTAGCGGTTCTCTGTTCTCTGTGAGGTAAATGAGATGTGGTGTTATTAACTCCAATGTAGGAGGGCCTTGCTTCTTTTTCTCTTTTTCGCTCATCATTCAATCACACACACACACACACACACACACTCGCGCACACACACACACACACACAAACATTTACGTGCATACACTCATCTAAGTAGAGTGGAGCTTTAAAGCTCATCCCTCACCTTCAAACATACAATCATGTTTGGGCAAGCAGGAAGACACACACGCACACACAGAAACACACATACACATACATACACACACCATCCCTTTCAAACACTCCCATGGGAAAGTCCAAACACAGGACAACAGAGAGATCTGAAATCACTCACTCCTGCTTCGACTCAACTACCCCCCCCCCCCCCCCCCCCCAACACCACCACCACCACACACACACACAGACACACTCTCATATACACATTCTCACACAAATGGCTACACACACAGACACACACATTTCTTCTGCATGGATAATCTGGTGGATCTCATTATCGGGACGGCTGGAAATCAATAAGCAACAATTAATTACCGGTTCAGATGCTCGCCGCCATTACACAAAGCCCATCGCCGGCGCCTTCTTGTCTTTTATTAGTTATGCGGACAGCAATAATTGGAGGCTCATCGCTCAAGTGGAGCGGCCTCGGAGGGGATATGAGGCGAGGAGGAGAGCCTCCGAGAGCCCAGCGGCGCCGCGGCGACAGTAAATAAAAGAGGGGGAGGAAACAAATAAGGAGAGGCAGGGGACGGCCCTATTATGGCGGCCATTACCCAGGCATCTTCACATCCTCCCCAAGGGGGTCGAGATCGGCAATGTATGTGTGTGGGGGGGGGTGTGTGTGTGTGAGAGAGTGTGTGCATGTGTGTGGGTGTGTGTGTGCATGTGTGTGAGTGTGTGTGTTTGTGAGTGTGTGAGTGTGTGGGTGTATGTGTGTGTGTGAGTGTGTGGGTGTGTGCGAGAGGGGGTACTTTCCGAATCAGTGGAAAGCTGCTTATGTCAAATGGCCACTGTGCTAGTGGGAGTTGGGTACTTGGCTAAGGCAGTGTTCATATAGGATCCCCTCTGTACCATATGAAATGCTTTACGTAAAGCTTACCTGTTTACAGGCATTAACCAGAATCAACAGCACGTCCTGGGCCACTTCTGAAGCAGACTAGACCCAGAAAAGACCGGAGCACACAGAGTACTTTAGTTTTAGAGATCCAGATTATAACTGACATTTTGACAAACAGTGTCTGTCTCAGAGTCCAGACCTGCTGTTGATTCTGCCACCCTGCTCTGCAATGCACCCAGGCTTAAGCACAAGTGAACCCCTCTTCATGCATTACCCTATTTGTGTATTTTACTGGAAGCTGTGCATTAAACTATGTGCAGTATGTACAGTGTAGTGCACAAATCCCAATGTTTGAACTGCATAAGAAGAGGTATTTTGCTAAGGCGGCCTGCACATGTTACAGGATCCATCCTATATGATATTTAACTCCTCATAGAAAGCAACCCAAGGACATTTATTTACTTATGTGGGCATACTACACAGTACCCCCTGAGGTCGGAACAAATAGGCAAGATGCATATTTTTAATGCATTATGTTTAATTTTAATTATATGTAACGTAAATACTAATTAACAACATTTTCATGTGATTTTTGCCTTTTGTGACACAAAGTTTGATCCCTTTTGCGAGATTCACGTGAACCCTATGTAAACATAGGGTTATGGGTTCTATTAAATCTGTGAGGGAAAAAAGCTGGGTATTACAGTTTTTCTCAGTCGCTTTGGTGCTTTTCTCAGATCAGAATGAAAATTCTCTTAACTATTAGTTCAACCTCCACAACATTTAGTCATTTGTGCACATCATAGTAGCAATTTCTCCTTCCTCTGAACAAATTGCAAATGCTTTTGGACATGTATCAGTTACTTTCATACAATACAATGTTGTTTTATAATATTATCATTTGCTTATGTCATGTCAGTTAAAATTAACTATACTTATGGATGTTGAATAGTCATCCCAATTGAAACTAATAGTCTTCATTTCATTGCTTAAGTCATGACATACAAAATTGTTGAACTAGTTATCTGTCAACCAAATGTTATACCTTTCGTTATCATTGTTTGCTGAAAATGTCTTCTACATTGAACAATTGCTCTCAGGTGAACTTCAGCTGTCTTGGTCCATATAATACACAACATCTGCTGACGTTTCTAGACAGTCTTTACAGGGACATAGTCCCTGAGAATGAAAGGAGTGGGGGCTAACTCAACATATATGTTGTTGTGTGGGATAATGTCTGTTTTCACCACTCACATCTGGTCAGACAGTGGTTTGCAGCACATGACAGGATGCTGGTTGAATATCTACCTACCTACTCCCCCTTCCTTAATCCGATAGAGGAGATTTTCTCTGCCTGGAGGAGGAAGGTTTATGACCGGCATCTACATGTGCAAATGGCCTTGCTAGCAGCCATGGATGCAGCATGTGAGAACATCACAGCAGAGTCATGCAGAGGGTGGATTCGCCACTCCAGGAGATATTTTTCTCGCTGCATTGCAAGGGATATCTGTTGTGATGTAGATGAAAATATATGGCCAGACGGACAGCAACGTCTGGATGTGCCAGAATGATTTACCTATGTTCAGTTACAATATGTACTGTTATATTGTTACCTGGTATCCTGGAGGGAACTGACCAGGTATTGCAATGACCCTTTCCGTGTGTGTGTGTATGTCTGTGTGTCTGTCCGCATGCAATGACCCTGTCCATCAACATGGGGGACCAGGTTGCCATCACTGATAGTGCTTGTTCACATTTGTGCACAGCTGTACCAAAAGGGTGTTACTTATGTTTGTTCTAAATAAGTGAGTGTAGTGTATTTTTCTTTTGCCCAATGCTGTAGAATTGCAAAAAGCATATACAGTAAAAATGTGAAACATACGTACAGTATTCAGTGTCTTGTACTCACCTACTCCCCTAACTTCAGCAATGTGTAACTTTACTGTAGTTTTCAAATGGCTGTACAAGTAGTGTATAGTGCTGTCTTGAGCATTTTCAGGCCGTGTCACAGAGTTCGACCTTTTTTTTGCATTGTAAAACACTGAGAGAATAAACTGTCATAATGAAAACATGACAAAGCCATTTGACTATCTTGTTCATAAACCATGGTGTCAAGACTTCTCATTTTGGTGACATTGGCAGTTTCATTGACATGAATACTTGCTTTTGAGGAATGGACTATCCATTTTGAGCAAGTGACATGCTTTTGCAGGTTATCTACTAGGTTTTGCAGTTTGCACTAATTGTTTTGAGAAATGCACTAACTGCTGTGCAAATGTAAATACTGATGTGAGAAAAGCACCAAAGCGACTGAGAAAAACTGTAATAGTGATATTTGTTAAGTGTATAGACTGCAGAGATACCCTGTAGAACTATGTGCAGTATGTAGCCTACAGCTACTATGGCAGTTGCCAATGGACTGATCTGCCTGTTGAACTAGACTACATTTTAGCTGGTAACTGCAGGGGCATGCAGAGGTTATTGACCAGGTGTGGGCAAGTGAAACAAAACTGATGAATTGTAGTGTTGATTAATTATCACAACAGAAATGTTAGCTTTTGTAAACTACCTCATTAACGTCATTACTACCACCATTACTACTGCCACAGTACTAATATGGGTATGGTTCAGGGGGATGTCTTCTGCGATTTGCTACTTCAGTGGTTGACTTGCGATGTTGTTGTATTTCTCTATTGTAATTATCCCCTCAAACAATGGTGAAAGGTCACTTAGCTACCCTAATCCCCCATTTCATGCTTTCTGCCCATATAAATGGCTCTAGCGTGATATTGGTCCAGTTCACTGTTGGGACACAGTGCCTATGGCGTGTTCAGTGTCGAAGCCTTTAACAGCAGGCTTAGCTTTATTTAAGAGCCTATTACAGTGACATTGATCGGTCAAGCTTGCAAATAAACAGTATATGCTACATAAATAGTTGCTATTAGGGCCTGGACATCGTTCACTCAGAGGCAAAAATGTTATTATTTTTCAGGCTCCCCTGTCAGGCAAGAAATCTCATCAGCTGGGTCACTCGTTAAAAGACAGGTAGATAGATAGATAGATAGATAGATAGATAGATAGATAGATAGATAGATAGATAGATAGATAGATAGATAGATAGATAGATAGATAGATAGATAGATAGATAGATAGATAGATAGATAGATAGATAGATAGATAGATAGATAGATAGATAAACAAATACATACATACATACATACATACATACATACATGCATACATGCATACATACATAAAGGTCACTCTTATAGAATTGTGTTTCTATATTCCAACTAAGTGATTCCAGAAATGTAGCAGCTTAGCAGCTCGGTGCACTTTGAAGAACCTGAAAGAAATAAAAGTGAGTAGAGTGACAATTGTGAGGTTAACAGGAAATGCTCAAATCAGCAGCGTTTGAATTTGCCTAAGTGTGAGCATGCTACTGAACACACAAAGCCTTTATGGTGACAGTGACTTCAAGGATGTGGTGTGTTTGTGTGTGTGTATGTGTGTGTGTGTGTGTATTGGGGGGGTGGGGGTGATAGAAGGTCTTGACATTCGTATTTTGCTTCTGGAGGGAATATTTTTGTGCATGTTTGCACATCTTTCCCCACAAACAAACACTTCATCTGTCTAGGAGCTTCAAAGTTCCCCGGCGAGAGGGGGAGCAGACGACGCAGAGTTCAAAGAGCTTCAGATGTGAATGCAAAGGCTGCCAGCGAGACAATTACACACACTCCATCAATCACTGCAACAAGAGGGATCAACCGCACACATACCCACACATGCACGCACACACGCAGAGAGAGAGAGAGAGGGAGAGAGAGAGACAGAGACAGAGACAGAGAGAGAGACAGAGAGAGAGAGAAAGAGAGAGAGAGACAGAGACAGAGAGAGAGAGAGAAAGAGAGATAGAGAGAGGGAGAGAGAGAGAGAAAGAGAGAGAGAGAGAGAGAGATAGAGAGAGGGAGAGAAATAGAGAGAGGGAGAGAGAGAGAGAAAGAGAGACAGAGACAGAGAGAGAGAGACAGAGACAGAGAGAGACAGACAGAGAGAGAGAGAAAGAGAAAGAGAGAGAGAGAGACAGACAGACAGAGAGAGACAGAGAAGCAAATATCAAGCACATGCATACACGCACAAACACACACTCACACACAGAGCCCATGATACACACACACACACACACACACACACGCACACTCACACACAGAGCCCATGATACACACACACACACACACACACACACACACAGAGCCCATGATACACACACACACACACACACACACACACACACACACACACACACACACACACAGCCTGTGATACACTGACAAAAGTAACATCAGGATGAAAACAGAAAGAAAGAGAGAAATTGTGTATGTTGGCGATCAGTTACACAATCACAGAAAGGTGGGTAAAAGTAAGAGACACTTGATGTTGGTATACTGTATATGTTCAAGGTAAGTATCCTTTTCTTTAATTTAGAGAAATTCAAGTATAAGTAAATAAATATAAGTTCATGATAAGTTTGCTTTCTATTCTAAATTATTTTAGGTATAGGTTTAAAATAACCTTCCTTTCTGATTTAGATTTATTTAAGTCATTTAAGTCATTTTATTTAAGTCATTTAAGACACACACACCCATTCACCCACACACAAACACACACACACACACACACACACACACACGCACACACACAGACACACACACACATACACATCGGACCACATAAACACGCATACAGGCATAGGCACACACACACACACAGCCATCCACCCACACACACACAGCCATCCACCCACACACACCCACTCCCACACACACACACCTACACACACACACACACACACACAACCATCCACCCACACGCACACAACCAACCACCCACACACACACACAGTGGATCAATCAAAGAGAAAAGGTACAACATGGGTATGTACCATATGTGCGAGCTATTCAGGAGGAGACAGAAAGATGGATCTATGGAAAATGAAGATTGACAGAGAGAAAACAAAAAAGAGAAAGAAAGAAACAGGGAGAAGGAGTGAGAGAGAAAGAGAGAGAGAGTGAGAAGGAGAGAGAGAGTGAGAAGGAGAGAGAGAGAGAAAGACAAACATGAGCACATATAATCACACCCTTACAAATAACATGGATTATCCACACATATACAGACACATAAGCCATGCATAAAATAAAAACAAAAGAAGCACCCATCGGTAGTGGGAGAGAAAAACAGGGCCATTTTTTTTTACCTATACAGCTACAGATTCCTTTCTCTAAGACATAATGCTGAATTTTAGCACAGTAAAAACATAGATAAACATACAAGCATATGCAGGTTGGGCCAAACCAAAAAACTGGATCACTTTTAAAATGACTATATCTCTTGCACCATTGAAAGTTAGTTTAAAGCAGGATCTGAACTTGTCACGCTCAGGAAACTGACAGAATTGAAATAGAAATGTCACAAAGCATGTGGCAACTATATTTCATGGGAAGGTATTTTTTAATGGCTATGGTAGTCATACCTTTGTGTGCATTGTCACAAATGCTAATATTTCTAGAAAAAGAACTGAATGAGTTTTATGGTCCAGTTTGGGTCAACCCTGTTGTGATGGAGTGACCATCACTAAGGTTGTGGGTGTGCTCTGACTGCCATCACAATGAGCCTGGCTCTTTGGCGTTGCGGTCAGAGCCCCTGTTTGGTACCCCAGAGACCTGGGTTCGAAGCCGGGTGGGGTGACTTCTCCTCCCCTTCGCTACACCTGTACATTAGGAGAGGGACAGGCTGTTCCAGTGGCTGGCTGACTTGCTGCCTACCATTGCTTGTGGGACAGCAGATCTGATATTAATCAACCACTGTTGCTTCACCCTCTCTGTAGGTATGTGTACCTATAGGCCCATATCTCTGTGTATGTGTAGCCATGTGTTACATGTGTGCTGTGTAAATGTGTGTGGGTGTCTATGTGACCATTTACATTACAGTGTTTACTCTCTGTTACCATGACTGCACTGCCTGTATATATATATATTTATTTATTTATTGTACGGCCATATATTTACATATATTATGTGGCTCTTTAGCATGCTGACAAACGCTTCACGTCAGGGTCCTGCATCATTCTGTTGGGGCTCATTCCACAAGAATGACCATCTCGCATCCTTATATATATATATAATTTTATAAATTACATTTTCTTGTTTTTCATGCTTTGGCACCACTTTACTGGAAAGAAACAGTGAACTATTGACCCGTAAGCCATCTCTGAATTTAATTTTCAGAGACAGAGGGAGCGAAGGGGACAGAGAGAGAGAGCGAGAGAGAAAGCGAGAGAGAGAGAGCTAGAGAGAGAAAGAGAGAGCTAGAGAAAGAGAGAGCTAGAGAAAGAGAGAGCTAGAGAAAGAGAGATAGAGAGAGACAGAGATGGACAAATATAATCATAACCACCAACACATTCAGAAACAGACAAATCCAGATTTCACATACAGGAACACACGTAAGAATAGGTCTTGACCCCAGCACCCGATTACCTGCTGCTGTAAGCTACTGCTTAACGATAAATCCCAAGATTTTCTCCCCACTGCTTGTCCATGCGATCATCTCCCGCCACACATAATCTAGTTGAAAACAAAAAACTGTTAAAACAAAATCTTGTGTCAATCATATCAAGGCTAGTAGATCAAGACCAATGTCTCTGATCGGGGGACCTAATACGAAAAAGGCTTTAAACGTAATGAAGGCTGTTTCCCATGGATTTCATCAGAAGATTACACACACACACACACACACACACACACACACACACACACACACACAAACACACACACACAAATCTAACCCCTTTTTCATAAATAGAGATGATGTCACCATAGGCCCCTGCTCATCAGCAGTCGGGACCTGTTAATACCCAGATTTGCCCCAATACCTCTGCCCGCTCTGCAGCTGCTGAGGGGCTGGGTGGGTGGTGGGGGGGTGTGGGTGGGTGGATAAAGCAGGCCTGCTTCTGGTCCTCTTTCTGTGGAGCGCGCAGGTTAGCGGCGCAACAATCGCTAATCAAATTCATAAGCTGCCGTGGCGTCTCTCTGAGCAGATGGAGACACTCCAGAACGGGGCCGCCTGCCATGACTGTGCTGTCGGACGCGGAAAACACAGAGAGAGCTTAGAGGGAAAAAGCACACACACACACACAACTCAAACACATACACACATACACTAATGCAGACACACACACACAAACACACACACACAACTGAAGCACACGTACATACACTAACACAGACACACACACATACACACACACACACACACACAATTGAAGCACATGTACATATACTGACAGACAGACAGACACACACACACATATACACTGTTTCTGCTTCTTAAACTTAACTTCAGGCAACAGAGGAGGCCTTTGAAAAAAAAAAGCACTCCAAAAAATGTACCAGTACGCCAAATACATGCACACAGTGTGCACTCTCAAACTCAACACTCCTCCCCACGCCCGTCACTCGTAACCCTGAAAATGCCACAACCACCCACCACCCACCTCCTGCACCCTGACCCCTCCCACACCACCCACTGGCTCAACAGGTGCTGGCATCCCATGCCTGCTTTCTCCACTGACACTTCACCAACCAGCACTCCGTGATGGCATTCTGTGTCTTGTCCCTCTCCCTCCCTCTCTTCTCTCTCTTTCTCCATCTGTCTCTCTGTTAGCAAGCGCTCTCTCTCTCCCTCTCTCTCTCTCTCTCTCTCTCTCTCTCTCTCTCTCTCATTAAGCTGCAAACTCAGAAGGAGTTTTTTTTTGTGTCGTTCAGAGGTCGCTGCCCACGCAAGAAGCAGGGGAACCAAAATGGAGGACTAGGGCACATGCAAAGTGGCATTGGCAGGGAGAACATCGGCCGGTCGGCCAGTCGGACGGCTGGCAGCCCACACACAGACGTCACAGCTGACATTCAGCAGAAGAAGCACAGGGGCCACTGTTAGAAGCACGGGGCCACTGTTATACTTCTTACGCTGACTCAAGCCTCTGGGTCGACCCAGCATTCCTGGCCCTCTGACCCTGCTTAAAAAGCAGAGAGATGGGGGGGTGAGGGCTGTGTGTGTGTGTGTGTGTGTGTGTGTGTGTGTGTGTGTGTGTGTGTGTGTGTGTGTGTGTGTGTGTGTGTGTGTGTGTGTGTGTGTGTGTGTGTGTGTGTGTGTGTGAGCGAGAGATGGGGCTGTGTGTCTGTGTGAGCGAGAGAGAAAACGAGAGAGAAAGCGTCACATGCATATCTTGCTGGCCACAGGGTCAAGTGTGAACGCACCATCCACAGAAGAAGAAGAAGAAGAAGAAGAAGAAGAAGAGGAAGAAGAAGAAGAAGAAGAAGAAGAAGAAGAAGAAGAGGAAGAAGAAGAAGAAGAAGAAGAAGAAGGTGGGAGGGGGGAGTGAAGAAGAGAGAAAAAAGGAGGGGGTGTCAAGAGGACGACCAGGAGCAGTGGGTTGGTAGTGGGAAGAGTGTGTGTGTGTGTGGTGTGTGTGTGTTGTGTGGGTATGTGTCTGTGTGTGTGTGTGTATGTGTGTGTGTGGGTATGTGTGGTGTGTGTGTGTGTGTGTGTGGCGAGGATCATTAGTTAGCTTCATAACAGCTGAGAGGAAACAGGAGGAGAACAAAGTCCTGGGAGAGCCGAGGCCTGGAGTTAGTCATTCAGCCACACACACGCCCCACACACACACCCACAACGTCCACTCACACAACACAGCTCACACACACAACACAGCCCACACACACACACAACGTCCACACACACACACAACGTCCACACAAACACACACACAACGTCCACTCACACAACACAGCCCACACACACACAAAATTTCCACACACACAACACAGCCCACACACACACAAAGTCCACACACAACACAGCCCACAGGACACAAACACCAAGTGTTCACAGGCCAAATGAAAGGGAGACACACACAAAGACAGTGAAGAGAGAGAGAGAGAGAGAGAGAGAGAGAGAGAGAGAGAGAGAGAAAGAAAGAGAGAGAGAGAGAGAGAGAGAGAGAGAGAGAGAAAGAAAGAGAGACAGAGAGAGAGGGAGAGAGAGAGAGAGAAAGAAAGAGAGAGAGAGACAGAGAGAGAGATAGACACAGAGAAAGACAAAGTGAGACAATATTTATATGAGTTTATGAGTACAAATAAAAAGATAAATAGACAGATAGATGAATAGATACATAGACAGAGAGAGAGAGAGAGAGAGAGAGAGAGAGAGATAGACAGAGAGAAAGAGAGAGAAAAGAGAGAACAGCAAAGTAGCTGCTGTAGTAGCAGCAAAAGCAGCAGCAGCAGCAGCAGCATCAAGGTCGGTGGACAATTCAAGAAGACATGAAGGTCAAACAAAGCTCCCAACCAGCAGGAGTCAGACAGGAGGATGAAAAAAAGAATAACAGAAAATGGCCATGTCAACAAACCTTGACAACAAACACAGATAAAAACAGTGACAAACGGGTAGAAAAATAAGTCGTAATTTTAGAAGCGGGAATAAGTTGCTTTGGGGAGGGGGGTGGGATAAATAAATGAGAACATGAGAACAAATACAAATCAAAATGAGAGAGGGAGAGAGACATAGGGAAACAGCGAAAGAGACAGAGAAGGAGAGAAAGAGACAGAGAGAGAGAGGGATAGAGGAGAGGTAAGCAGGCTTTCAGTGAGCGCTTAGACTGGCATGTCGAGAGATACGGGTGCTAAACCTCCCCCAAGCCACCATCTGGACCCTGTGAAAAGAACACAGTGTCTCTCTGGGGATTGCAGAACTTATCCACCCCGGGGATTACACGTTGCCATATTTGATTCATAGTCAGGACTGTTTGCTTTTGTCAAATGATTTTGTCAATAGGGGGGTGGGTGAGGAGAGGGTGGGGTGCTAATCGGCAGGGAGGGATAGGACAGAGAAAGATATATATATATATATATATAGAGAGAGAGAGAGAGAGAGAGAGAGAGAGAGAGAGAGAGAGAGAGAGAAGAGAGAGAGAGAGAGAAAGAGAGAGACAGAGACAGAGACAGAGAGATAGATAGATAGATAGATAGATAGATAGATAGATAGATAGATAGATAGATAGAGAGAGAGAGAGAGAGAGAGAGAGAGAGAGAGAGAGAGACAGAGACAGAGAGATAGATAGATAGATAGATAGATAGATAGATAGATAGATAGATAGATAGATAGATAGATAGATAGATAGAGAGAGGTTGAGAGAGAGAGAGAGAGAGAGAGAGAGAGAGAGAGAGAGAGATTGAAAGAACAGAATAACAGAATAAATAGATAGATACCAATCTTTAGCCTTCTGGAAAAAGGTCTTCACTGAAAACGTTTAGGCCGTCAGGGACAACAGGTGGGTTCAATGTCATGCAGATATAAAATCAGGACAGGAAGTGGGCTACGACTCACACACAAACAACGGGGCCCCTTAAACATATGGAATATTTATATACATGAGGGGGGGAAACAGTACAGAAATAAAGCTGACCATCTCAAGGCCTTCCGCTGAAGCACAGAGACACACGGTCCACCATATGTCAGGCACACATCTGGGGCCAAACGAGCTCCATAAAGCCTGGGCTTAACGTGCAGTGTGGTACCACAGAAACACAACCTTTCCATCTGCCAGCCCTAACACACGTCCCCCTACACCGATGCTCACACTCCCGTACACATGTGTGAACACATACACACACACACGCACGCACACACATGTGTGCACACATGTAAACACACACATGTGTACACACACATAAACACACACATAAACACACACACACACACACACACACATGCGCGCGCGCACACACACACACACACACAGGGGCCAGCAGTTCATTTAGGAGTGTAAACACAGTGTGCACATCTGCCACAAACAGACGTGAACCCAGCATCTGGATTCTCATGTCCGCAATAGGGGACCTTCACAAGCCTTTTTTTTTTAATAATGCGCAGAGTAAGCAGGGGAGGCTAGCTGTGCGTGAACACATGCAAACACACACATCATCAAAAGACACACACACACACACACACACACACACACACACACACACACACACACACTCACACACACGCACACACACACACACACACACACACACACAAGAGACATCATGAGGTGTAAGCAGAGTACATGAAAATACAGACAGAGTACATCATGATGGAAAAGCTAGTGGGAAAAAGCATTTTTAAAAAACATTTTTTTTTGTATACATTGAGACAAAATCCCATGTCTTCCTCTATTCCAAGTTGATTACACACATTAGGAATCCTCAAAGCAGAAAGGCATTTAGACAGGAAGGTTGACTATCTAATGTTTTAAGCATTCCCAAGGGCAATATGTGTGACAGGGTTTTTACAATCCTGTGGCTGCCATAAATGATGTACTTTTTGTTTGTTTTCGTGTGACGACCTAATATATTCATAGTATTCATAGCTATCAGGTGTTAACACCAAGTCTTCTTCTAAAATACATACCGCACCCCACCTTTAACCAAATGAGCTGGAAAATTTTTAAGGAGAAGGATACTTTGACAGGTATGGCAGAGAGGTGGGGAAAACAGATGGAGAGACAGAAAGAGAGAAATTCAGAGCGAGAGAGAGAAAGAGAGAGAAAGGGAGAGGGAGAGAGAGAGAGAGAGAGAGAGAGAGGGATGACTCTAAGCCTGAGGGACAGGTTAGTCTTGTAGTTCACTGGGTCATAGAGTTAAATCGCAGCAGGGGTACCCACCGTATATCCATTTATTTACACCCTCTGTATTCAAACATGGGACGGCGTCAGACTAGCGTTACTCTCCGATTAGAGGAGACGGGATAAGAGGCTTTGAAGGAAAGCGATCATGACTCCCAACCTAACGCTGTCAGAAATACACCGTTTCCTTGCCTTTTATTTTGAAGAGGGGGTTGTTTTTCTTGCTGCCTCTAAATCCTGACAAGGCCCGAAAGACATCTCAAAATTAAACTGATGCGACCTTTGTTGCTACTGCGAGAGAGAGAGAAAACGAGCTTATTCTCCTGGAGTTTTTCTGAAGCAGTTTGTCACCTTAATCCCCATTCCTGGAGCTAAAGGCAAGTTTGAGTTGTTGGGTAGGCCTGTGGGGGTGGTACTTTACACACCAACAGGGGGCAGCTTTAAAAGATTTCCCATTAAAATTCAAGTCTCAGTAATCAGCCGTCACTGACCTCCACAAGGTCAAAGGATTGACGCTTATATCCGTTAGCTTGTTGAAGCTGTGTGCGTCAGGTTGGCAACTATGCTGAATTCACTAGGGGTCACAGTCCAGTCGCTAAATAAAGGGGGCTTTCATTGGCTAGTCTTGTCCCCCCCATCCCCCCTTCTTTAAGTGCTTCAGCTATGCATGCGTAGACATGGACCCCATTCTCTCACACCAGTGAGTTAACACACCATTCAGCCACTGTACCACACACACACACACACCAACCCGGTCTCTCACACACACACAGACCAAAACCTCAAAAGCCCCAGGAGCCACTCAGCATGTCTCTCTCTTTCACCCCCCTGACACACTCACACACACTCCACTTCCTCCCCAACACGTTACCCTCCGGAGGCGCGACCCCACGGACGGAGATGAAGTCACACGTGAATTCTGTAAACAGCTAACAGCACTTCTGTGGGACACTGGAGGGGGGGAACTGAGCTTGTTTGGCATGCCAGAGAGAGAGAGAGAGAGAGAGAGAGAGAGAAAGAAAGAAAGACAGTGGGAGAAAGTGAGAGTGAGAAGAACAGAAAGAGAGAGAGGGAGAACTCAGTGGCACTAAGTGCATCACAGACATCTCTCCATCTCCCTCTCTCTCTTTTTCTGTCTCTTGGCTAGCCCAGCTTGGCGTGGCTTGGCCAGCTTGGGGAGAGAAGGTGGCTCAGGGGCAGCCAGGTGGCTGACAGGAGACACTCACTTAAGGTCTTGGTATACCTCTGAGGAAAGAGCCTGTGGAGGATCGCTGAATTGTCTGCATGATGTCAATTTCGTCATGCGGACTGGCTATGCAGACATTTCTGCACGGTATGGTAGCCTACACAAAAGGGTGCACATTGATCACGCAGGTGTGAAACTGACTGAAGAGGTAAAGGCTGAGAAATCCACAGGAAAGAAGCGAGAGTGTAGACAAGCCATCAGGCAAAACTAAGTGTAAAACCCAGGTGGGTAGATTTGCGCTTGACATTGGTGGGAATGTACTGAAAATTAATGCATGTTAGTGCATGTTATGAATAGCTGCTACAGATGATTTTAGCCTTCTTTAGGCATGCTTTGTGCCAAAGCCTAGTTGTCATTAACATTGCTATGGGACTCATTTCAGTAGCGATCTTGACTTTGTGACTTACAGGTTTCTTTGAAAAGTAACTCCTTATGTCCACCTTCTTTTTAGCTGCCATCGCTCACCACTCTCCACTCGCTTTGGACAAGTTCTGCTTCTAGTTTTGGCGCTGCTATCACCAAACCAAATCTCACATGAAAGCAGGACACAGCCAATCACATTGACCATATGTCTTAGGACTTCAGTAGAGAACTTAAGTTAACAGTTTCTGCTCCGCTAGGCGATGAGACGTTGACAAATCGTTTTTTTTTTTTTTTTTTTTTTTTTTTTTTTTTTTTGAGGGGCTGAAATTATTGGTGGGGACGAATTAATGATTGCTGGATATTGGTGGGGACGCATCACCTCCGTCCATGTCAATTCTACGCCCTTGGTAAAACCACTAGCCCTGAGCAAAACAAACCTTATCAAAGAGGAGATGGATAGATTTGACAAGTTGGTCTACTCCTTTATGAACTGAGTAGAGGGGAAAAAAGCTACATTTGCACCAAGTGATGACAATCGAGCTGAACCAAGTTGTCTAGCAATGTAAAATGGAGAGGCTGAAGAAAATGGTTTTAGCTGTAACATAAAATGTGCTAAAAACATTCTATCACAAAGCTTTTCTGTGTGTGTGTGTGTGTGTGTGTGTGTGTGTGTGTGTGTGTGTGTGTGTGTGTGCGCATGCACAACTGAGTTGTACAACTAGTCCTCTTGTAACACCACTGTATTAATTACAACACAACACATTTATTACAGTGTCTTGGGGTGTCGGCAGAATCTAATTTATTTTCACTACTACTTAGTGGAAAGGACCCCCAATTAACCTTCTGTTATGCCATGAACCCTGAACACAAGCTTCCCCTATTAAGAGGATACACAGGTAAAGAGAGAGAGAGAGAGAGAGAGAGAGAGAGAGAGAGAGAGAGAGAGAGAGAGAGGAAGAGAGGGGTGGAGAGTGGTGGAGAGAGGCAGAGAGAGAGAGACACAGACAGACAGCGAGAGCGAGAGAGAGAGAGAGAGAGAGAGAATCAGAAAACCATCATTAATTAAAGAGATTGGTAAAGTGAGGGAGGAAGATGAAGATGGAGAATGAACTTGGAGAGTTTGAGAGGCCAAGGATGAAGGTAAGTAAAAGGAAAGAAAATAAGAGAGAGAGAGAGAGAGAGAGAGAGAGAGAGAGAGAGAGAGAGAGAGAGAGAGAGAGAGAGAGAGAGAGCAGGGAGACAGAGCGCAGAGGAGAAAGGTAGATGTTGGTACAAGGAATAAAGGAGTGAACAACAAATGAAACTTAAAGTGGGGATGTGGGTAAAAATAGAGACAAATAGAGTCGAAATGAAACGTGACAGTAATAAAACATGAAAGCAGTGGTGAGGAGCTGAGGAGAGAAGTCCTATTCAGACTAACTCTGTCTATTTTTAAAACAATACCAGGAATATTCCCCCTGGGAACTAATTTAAACTGACTTATCTATTCAATTAAACCAATTCTTTTAACTTTTAAGGATTTAAATTAATTTAGCTCCGATTTAGCTCCTTCCTATTCTCTTCTAACTCCTGTGAGATGTTTGTAGAGATTGTAGAGAAAAATTGAAAGCCTTGCAACAAGTTAATCTGTGCGACAAACAGCAGTCAGGCTCTCAACTCTGGACCTTCACCTCAAGTGCAGACTCTCGATTGCCTTCTTTGCACATACTCAAGATTCTCTATTGGCAAGTGTAAATACACATTCAAGATATTATGAAGACAAACAACGCTTTTAAAAAGCCTCCTCATCGGTTTTTAAGGCCAAGGGACAAACAGAAAAGCAGGTGATATAAAAGCAGTAAGATCTTTAAGAAATGCACCTCACCATGCTGTAGCACCAAGCTATAAATGTATGTGCGTTTTCATGGAAGCTCTTACTCTGTGTAGGTCATTGCTGCTTGCTTCACTAATTGTGTGTAAGTGTTGAGCAGTAAGGTCTGAGAAGCCAAGATTTCACTGAAGTTCAAACATTAACCTGGTCTGACCTGATGTAAGGCTCAGCTGCTAGCAGCTTGCAATACTCATCCACTTGTGAGGAGATACCTGAGAATCCATTTTTCCTGTTTCTTGCCAAGTAATTATTTCCTGAAGACCATTAGGAAAAAAAACTTCCTGAGGTGGAGAGATTTGACCCACACCACACACACACACTGACACACACCACACATGACCCACATCACACATACACTAACACACTCATACACACACTTATACACACACTCACACTCTCACACACACACACCTCATTTCTGTCTGTCTCAGTCCAAGAGGCACGAGGAGCCCGTTTATCCATTACCAGCCATTATCAGGGAGCGAATGTCGCGGACACGCTCCTCAAATGCCAGCGCACTCGCGTGGAGAGCCAGAGGGGGTCAACTGCGAGCACAAAGACAAACCATGTGCCTCCATGACCCCCTGAAAGTGTCTCATCATTCCATCTTTGCTTCCTCTTTTTCTTTTTTAAAGAGGGGACGTTTAAGAGGAGGGCGAGGGGTAATGACTAGAGTGGCGTTGTGTGTGTGTGTGTGTTGTGTGTGTGTGAGTGACTGTGCTAATGTGTGTGTGTGTGTGTATGTATGTATGTGTGTAAGTGACTGTGAGTGTGTGTAAGTGACTGTGTGTGTCTGAGTGACTGTGTGTGTGTGTGTGCTTGAGTGACTGTGTGTGTGTATGTGTGTGTGTGTGTGTGTGTGTGTGTGTATGTGAGTGAGTGTGAGTGTGCGAATGACTGTATGTGTGTGTGTGTCTGTGTGTGAGTGACTGTGTGTGTGTGTGTGTGTGTGTGTGTGTGTGTGTGTGTGTGTGTGTGTGAGGGCAGGGGGTTGGGGTTGACATGGGTGGTTTGGGTTGAGGTTACGGGGGGTCAGGGGAAAGCTGCGTCTCCCGTTAAAACATTCTGTCCGGGAGGAGAGGATTCAATTATCTCCACTCAAATCAATTATGGGCCTTTTCTTGCTGGCCCCACTGACATTTGGTGAATAATTCACTCGGCGGGACGCGAACGTGACGGAAATTAAAGGTGATGAAAGTGTAGCGCTCGCCATCTCAGAGGAGAACGGAGGGGTGGGATGCCTACGTGTTCACAGGGGGCAAAAAAAATTGGTCGGCATGAAGATTTGTTTATTTTTCATCATCTTAAGAGTAACGGAAGCACTGCAGGGGTTCGAGCAGGACGGTTCCTTCTGATGTCTCATCCACTTGAAAGGATTCGTAAGCAAAAAAAAAGACTAAAAGCTTGTTGTGCCACACTAGAAAGGATGAGTTGACCATAATAAACCAGTAAATGATGAGCCAATCATTTTTGTAGAGGTACTCGACATGCCAACACAAGCGGCCTACAAGTTTTGTATGTTGTACCTTTAACCCTTTAAGAGACACTGCCTATTATAACTTTGTTGTTACCAGAATGGCAATGACCAAGTTGTAATGTGTTACTACAGACTCCCAGTAATGCCATGGGAATGTTGTAATGTTGTAGTTACTTTTTTCCCCATTCAAAGCGAGTAGTTCCACTGGTGGTACGGTGACCGCTAAAGGGCTACAGATGTTTTTTTTTATATCATCGGTGCTAATAAGCACACTTTCTCAATTCTGTGTGAGTTCCACCAAACACAAGACACCAAGACACAACTGGCCTCTGAAAACAGCTCTGGAAAGCACAAAACAGCTAACTTGACTGTCAGACACAGGGGGTTGTGTTCTGTAAACATGAGCTCACGCTGCATGTCTTGGCGTAACATTTCCCAGAACACAGGACAGGGGGATGTCTGTGAAGATTCTCATTTATCCAGGACATGGTAGTCAAAGGAGCTATGTTGTAAGCAACTTTTGGATGAAAGGTGAAACGTCTTCAAGCTCCAAAAAGAAGTCCAGTTGCTTACAACTTAGATCCTTTGACAGGTTGGGGAGACGAGAGTGGAGAGGAAGGAAAAAGAATGAGTGGAGGAAGAGAAAGAAAGAAAGAAAGAAAGAAAGAAAGAAAGAAAGACAAGAGGAGGAGGATGAAGGCAGGCAGGCTGGCCTGACAGGATGGAGTAGGCCAAGCATGCCCTCCAGGTCCACTTCTCTGTTTAGTCTACGTAATGAGGAACAGCCGTGTCATATTATGGCTTATCCTCCCATTACAACTCCATAGAACGAGAGCAGACAAGCCAGGGTTCAGGACCTGTATTAAGAGACTGCAGATAAAATAAATTAGGAACGAGGTAGAAAGAAAGGACGGAAAGAGAGAGATAGAGGGAAAGAGAGAGAGTAGGAGAGGGAGAGACTGTGCAGAACATTAGTTACACAGACACAGAACTAGGGCATACAAAGCCCCAGTCACAGCGTCAAGTGATAAAATAGCCTAGGCTAGCAGACTGCTGTTGGAACGTCAAAAACAGAAAAATGCTGTGAGGTTATTACCAATATTTATGCTGTGTGTGTGTGTGTGTGTGTGTGCATGTGCGTGTGACTCCACTGTTCTGACACCAAATGAAGTCCAAATAGTTCAAATGTTCCCAATTGTTCCGTGTGCCGTGAAGTAGATGGTCGAGAGAATGGCAAAATTAGAGCGCTATTGAAATGGAAATGTCTCCAGCAACATGGGGAGAGAATGAGCACCGAATGTTCACTTTTGTGAGGTTTTGTGTGTGTATGGGTGGAGAAGAGTGTGTGTGTGTGTCTATGTGTGTCTGTCTATATGTGTGTATTAGTGTGTGTGTGGTGTGTGTCTGTGCCATTCCTCTGACCCAAAAATTGATTGAACATGCTGCTGCTTTTCAAGGACAGTAAGAGTTTAGGTCCTCTTTTTGTCCTGAAACACACTCCCTCTCTCTCTCTCATACACACACACACACACACACACACACACACACACACACACACACACACACACACACACAAATAACCAATGTATTCAAAACAGGAGGCCTTACAGCACAACAGTGAAATAGGGAAGGATGTGGTGCCTTTCAACATCTGTCATTTCACACTTTTTTATTCAGTCGCACAAGCCTCTGTGTGTGTGTGTGTGTGTGTGTATGTGTGTGTGTGTGTGTCTGTGTGTGTGTGTGTGTATGTTTTCATTCCTTTCTTCCTCTTCTCTCGCCCGCACTGGCTCTTTGTTTCTCTCCTTCATGGTGTGACAGTTTGATAAAGTTCCCAGGGATGGGATAGGGTTGCCCACGGGCAAAAGTGAGGTCCTGCCAGCGCTCTTGCCAACACCCGACCAATGGGAGGCAGGGAACGGGCTCACCTTGAAAACATGATTAGGGGAAGGGGGGATCAGAGAGAGAGAGAGAGAACGAGAACGAGAGAGGGAGAAAGAGAGAGAGGTGAAAGAGAGTGAGAGAGAGAGAGAAATACAGAGAGGGTGTTTGATTGAAAGAGACTAAAAGAGAGAGATAGAGAGAGAGAAAGAAAGAGAGAAAGAGAGAGAGAAAGGGAGGGAGAGGAGGGAGGTGAAAGACAGTGAGGGAGAGACACAGAGGGTGTTTGGAAGAGAGAGAGAGACTGAAAGAGAGAGAAAGAGAGAGTGAGAGAGAGACTAAGAGAGAGCGAGAGAGGGAGAGAGAGAAAGAGAGAGAGACAGAGAGAGAGAGAGAGAGAGAGGGAGAGGAGGGAGGTGACAGAGAGTGGGGGAGAGAGGGGGGGTGTTTGAGGGAGAGAGACTAAAATAGAGAGAGAGAGAGAGAGAGAGAGAGAGGGAGAGAGAAAGAAAGTGTGAGCCAAGAGTGAGCTGCTGCGTGTTACCTTAACAAATAACATCAGGCTCTAGAGGTGCTGCAGACTAGAGAGAGAACAAGCAAAAGGCAAAAGGCTCCCCCACACCTTGTGTTGTGTGTGGAAATGTTTGTGAAGGTGTTGTGTGTGTGTGTGTGTGTGTGTGTGTATATGTGTGTGTGTGTATATGTGTGTGTGTGTGTGTGTGTGTGTGTGTGTGTGTGTGTGTGTGTGTGTGTGTGTGTGTGTGTGTGTGTGTGTGTGTGTGTGTGGTGGAGATAGTTTTGTTTATGGAACAGAAGCAGTGTGGACAGTGAGTCTGGCTTGTGTTTTGGCACATATAAACAGAGAGAGAAAAGAGAGAGAGAGAGAGAGAGAGAGAGAGAGAGAGAGAGAGAGAGAGAGAGAGAGAGAGAGAGAGAGAGAGAGAGAAGGTTAGCGAAAGAGAGTAGAATGGAGAGACAGTACACAGATGATGGCCCAGACACACTCTTGCGACAGTGAGAGCTGGTGTTCCGTCAGAGAGTCCCTCATCTGTTAAATTATTCAAGCAGCACAACAGGCCCTAAAACCAAACCTGCCACTACCCGCCTCCACCACGCACACACACACACACACACACGCGCACACATACACACATGGGTGCACCTAGTAAACAGACGAGGCCCCGATTTCATCTCGTTAACAAAATGCCTACTGTACAAAAATCTAATTAAAACAAGACAAAAGCAATGAAACACACAATGGAAATAAAGAAACAATTATATAATTTTAGGCTATGTAACTGTTGAATCCACACTTTATGCACAATACAGCATATTTTTTTTAAGAAATGCAGAAAGATGTCAGGTCTGTTTACTTCATACTGAGAAAATTGTAATGCGGTATAAGAGACAAGGATCGAGGCCTACATGGCTGTTAGAATCTTTGAGCTGTGTAGGAGTGGGGGAGTGTCTGAGTGTGTGTGTGTGTGTGTGTGTGACTGACTGCTGTGTGCATGTGTGTGTGGGAGGTATACAGAGCACATAATTACTGTTGTTATTTCCATCAGGGTTTAAATCACCAGTGACCCCCCCCCCCTCCCTACACACACACACACACACACACACACACACACGACCACCGCCATATACACACATACCCCTTCAACCATTCAAACATGTTTCTTCTGTGAAATCTCAGAGCTTCACTGCAATAATTACCTACTCTTGTTTTTCCTGCTTCAGAGAGAAGGGGAGAGAGGGCGTTGAAATTACCTGCTGCATCGTCAAGAGACCCTGCCGAGCTAAATGACAAAGATTACAGGAAATGCATTCCCTCTCTGACCACGATGATCAACCTCTTCAGAGCTCAAGAGAGACCAAGCGATATGATTCAGAAAAGCAGAAAAACAAAGGCTGATTTTTTTTTCTTCTTGGACAGTCTGTTGTACATGGTCAAACATGTTGATAATGAAAGAGGGATGCTGGGAGCAAGAGTGATACTGAAGTGAGCAATAGGTCTGTAAGAAAAACTAGTTCTTAAAATTCTTAACTAATTCTTAATTCTTAAAATATTTTTTGTGGCTTTTTGTGCCTTTATTGCGACAGGACAGTAAAGATGGTGACAAGAAATGAGTTGGAGAGAAAGAGATGGGTGAGGATTGGGAAATGACCAAGGCCGGACTTGAACCTGAATCCCCACGGGCGCTTGTCCATTTATGGTAGAGGTGCTCTACGCACTGCGCCACAGCAGAACCCCCAAATTCTTAACGGCATATTTGAGATGTCTTTTTTCATGTTCTGAGAGCCCTGGAAATAATCTCTGAGACCACACAGTGCCCCTGGGTCAGTACCTGAATTATTAACAGTCTAGTTCGGCTAGCCGATCATTAAATGTCAAAAAGCGATGAGCCTGTCGCTTTCTTTGCGGTAGATCCTTCCTTCGACTGGGACTTGTTCTGTCACTGCATGTATGGCTATGACATGGCTGTCAATCGCGTTAGGCAACCTCCTACACACAGAATGACATACGTAAGCCAACCCCCTACCTCTGTTTCTGATTAAGTGCGAATGTAAACATGCCAGCCAATGTAAACATCTCGTTGACCTTGCAAACAGACTCGCATAAATCAATCACCGGGGATAAAAAAAAACCTCCTGAAGAGGTCAAAGGTGACATCAGTCTTGTGTAGCAGCGTCTGCCCTCTGGTGGCGAATGGGACTTGTAGTTCTGTGCGGGTTTGATTAATGGGGCCTGTAGTTCACGGTGTGACCGCTTTGATTTATGACACACGGCACTATCGAGGGAACACACACACACACACACACACACACACACACACACACAAATGCATGAATGCCCATACAGGCGCGCACACTGACACTGACACGCACATACGCACACACACACTTACACATAAATGCATGAATGCCCATACAGGCACACACACACACGCACACGCACACGCACACGCACCCACCCACACCCACACCCACACACATGCACACACACATTAATGAAAAGTGACATGCTGAAAAGGACACACTCCCTTATCAACAAAGCCATGATGGAGCCTCACAATATAAGAGCTGAGAAAAACATTTGGTCATTCAGCAAAAACACTCTCTACTCCCCCTCCCACCACCACCACTACCTCCACTACCTCCGCTGCTCCGCATCCCAAACCTCCTAAAAGACCTTGAGAGTCTGTGAGCGTGGCGGCCTGACAACTAAATCACTTCCCCAGTTCTCTCGGCTAGAAGCGAATGCCTAATCATCTCGGCAAGCAGGCGTTGGGGAGGTAGCATAAAGAGTGACCGACAATGAACTAAAAACTTTGCCGGAAGAGCGAGAACACAGGCGTAGCTCAGATTAATAATTGACGAGGACTGAAAGCATTTCAGCCAATATCCAAAAGTAACTTAAGGGATTCTCAGTTGTGCCATTTCTGGAAGTATTTGCAACTTGGAGCCTCAGCTTAACAAATCATTGCTTTTAGGGCCATGCCGGGACACAGCTACTTATAAAACAATACTTCTCAGTTACTGACATTGAGATCACATTTACACACACGCAAGCAGGCAAGCGCACACATATATACACACACACACCCAAGGCTGTGGGTTAAACACAGCAGTGTGGAATTTTACTGGCTCTGATATTATTGTGTTTGTCTTTGCGGAGTCATGAAAAAAGGGCTTCATAAGAACTTTTTTTACACACACACACACACACACACACACACACACACACACACACACACACACACACACACACACACACACACATAAAACTGCACTGAGTCACGAAATTCACAGGCCCACTGTGCCCAGAGAGCTTCCTAGAAGAAGGCTGATGGGGCTAAATTTAAACAGCAGCACCCACACACCCAGCCCAGCCCAGCCCCAGCTCCAGCGCGCTTCAATATTAATGGCCCTCATCTTAGTTTACATAACAAACTGGGTTCTGTGAGGATCCAGCTCATCCTGAAGACCACACCAAGATCCGCATCACCCCTCCCGCCCCTGCCCCCAGAGGAGCCGACACAACATCAACGATGTTGGCACCAACACGTGTACACAGCTGAGCTGCGTTGCGCATACACTGAGCCGGGTTAAATTCATGTTGGGCTACATCGTCCACATACATGTTCTTCTTCCGTGTTTTATTTTTTTTGTCTTTATTCTTTTTTTTTTCCTCTCTCTCATCTTCGTCTCCCTCTGTGGGCACACGCCTGGGCAGCCCGAGGCTGGCGAGGTTTCCGGTCCGCTACCCTGGGAGCGCGTCAGCATGCGGCGCATGCACATACACAGACTGACAAGGTGGGTGGTGGGGTCGCCTGGTTCATAATAGAAGGGGGTAGAAACGCACACACACACGCGCACACACACACGCGCACACACACACACACACACACACACACACACACACACACACACACACACACACACACACACACACGGTCCTTTTGCAGAAGCCTCTAACCTCATCTCATCTCACTCTGACACACACAGAGACACACAAGCACCCACATACATTTTCAAACAGCTCCAGGTTACGATGCCCTTTATGGTTTTAAGCCCTGTCTGATGATTGCTTCTTCTATGTGAGCACGCTTTCTATATGTGGAGACATATATGGATTGGAGGGGGCTCTCTTGGCTTTATTCTGTAAAAGGAAACAAAGTCCTCAACCCGATAAAGGCTACTTTTTTCCCCCCCTTTTCTCCCAGAGGTGCTTTACTGTTCCCAGTACTGGCTTTACACACACACACACACACACACACACACAGAATTATGAAGTCCTTAGAGATGTGTGTTAATAGGATAGAGAGCTGATTATCATGGGGTGGAGAGGGAGCGTGGGTTAGAAGTCTGTTTTATTCAAATGAAGAGTTAAAAAGGAATAAGCATGTTTGATCCTTCTAGTGCACACGCATTCTGTTATTGCCATGCTGGGCCTAGTGTGTGTGTGTGTGTGTGTGGGTGTGTGAAGTTGTCTCAGACTGTTTAGTAGCTGTGGTCCCCAAACTAAAAATATAATCTCACATGAAAAAGAAAGAAAGGGTTCAGAGGTGGCGTCGGTCGGGGTCTTTGTTGTCTCGGGCGCCTCTGAGAGCGAGAGAAGTCTCTGCGAGATTAAAAATGAAATTAAAATTTACACTCGTCAAAGGCCTCGCTTTAATATCACGGCATGTAATGCATACTAATAGCTGCAGTAGTCCCGAATCGGTTCGTAATTATTTAGGTCTTTGTTTTTTGTTTTTTTACACATCCCTCCAAGTTATGGCGTGTTGGTCCGCAATGTGAAAATATAAGTCGCATTTTGGGTGCAGGTGGACTATATTGCGAGTGCCTGTGTGCCTGCCTGCTGGCCGGCCCTCCTGCCTGCGTGCCACACACCCTGGACATCTCCGCGGTCGCAATCTGAGGGAAGAGCATTCCAAGGGCCTTAGGGCGAGATGGTTTTTATTTATTTATTTATGTATTTATTTCGCGCTGCCTCCCCCCTTTTCTTCCCTCTCCGCAGGGAAGCGCGCCATCCCCTTTGCCTGGCTACAGACGAGCCTGTCACAACAGCCACAGGGCAGCCCAGCATCAGATGGGAGGCGTGTGGACACCACAGCTCTCTGTGACACTCTGATCCCAGGGGCTTTGTCCGGGCTCTGCAGAATGTTATGGTGGCGTTTGCAGCCAGTGACTCACTGGATGGATACTATATGCTGTTATTAATATTACTTATCAGTAAGAATGTGTACAACATCAATAACCTCATGTTTGGGGTTATGGCAGTGTTTGCAGCCAGTGACTTACTGAAAGGGTACTGTAGGCCGTTATTAATATTATTCATCAGTAAGAATGTGTACAACATCAACAACATCATGTTTGGGCTGGAAACAGTATGTTCCAATATGCTATTTGCTGTACCAACAATATCACTGATTGTTGTTGGTTATGTGTGAGTGTTTTTGCAAATGCACATATGTATCAAACATCTGGTTAGCCAGAATGTTAAATGAATATGAGGTGTTTGCATATGTTCACCCCACAGATGCTTTCATACAAACTGACTTATAGAATAGGATATAGGATATAACATATAACATATAAACCCTTAACAGTTTCTGGGCTTCCTGGAACTCCAATCAAGCCGAAAAACTTATCCTGCCCTTCAGCTGAGGTGATGCTGGCGTCTTCCTTTTTTCCAGACAAGAGCTTCAGACCAAACAGGAAAAGAACCTTCCACAACACTTTCAAATGGAGTATGTTCCTCAGAGTTGTTTTCCAGGGTTAAAAGCAAGTGAGACAACATCTGTAAGGTAGTTCACAAACCCAGTATCCGTCCTTACCTCCCTCCCTCTTCATGTACAAAGTTATTGGGACTCTCTCACAACTAATATTCCATGTCACTGCAAACAAAATCCGCAATCCTTTCCACACTTCTCCCGAAAGTCATCTTTTACAGCAATCGTTTGGCTGTTTAAGCTCACCAAAATAAAATAAGTCCAAAGTTTTCCTGGACACATCAGGGATCAAATTTGAGAGGGGCAGAAAAGAAAACACAAATGCTCGGTACATCAGGGGAAATATATTTTTCAGCAGATAGTCACTATTGGAAATGTATTTTTTTCCTGAAGTATGCTGTTGTTCGGTACATCGGATTCTGTGAGGATGTCTGACTGACTACAACACTTGTATTTATATATAAAAAATAACCCACAAAGCCAGGAAATCAATAAAACAAAGAATAATGTTCCCTGGCTCTTATTGACCTGTTTACCCATAAGAAGAAGAAGATACTGACTGAAGTTTAAGTCCAGTGAGGAAGGAGAGTTGTGCAAGAGTGCTTGTCTGTGCTGTGCTGTGTTTGTGTATGTGTGTTTGTGTTTGTGTGTGCCTGTGTGTGTGTGTGTGTGTGTGTGTGCGTGTGTTAAAGAGTGTGTCATGGTGGATGATTGAGTAACATTGTTTACCTCCACCAGTGCAGATGCAATCTCGCCCTGAGTCTCTCTAATGACATCCGTCAGAAGAGATAAGAGGAGCCGAGCTCTTCTGCTAGCGCGTCCCCAGCCCAGCCCCCTACTTGCCGCTCTTAGCTAAAGACATTAGGGACCGTCTACGGCCACAACTCAAGTGCACACCTGTTTTGGATACAGGAGTAATGGCAAAGGAAATGTTTGTGACACACTCCTGCTTTTCGCTGTGTGCGGACAATTTCCTGCAGTAAGCTGTCAATAGAACAACACACGGACAAGACACTGCAACCAGTGTCTTCACTGTGCTTAGTATTTCTGCTTGAAAGACAACTATCGTGGGCTTTTTACAGATCAGTTCTTCCGTGTGTTTTTTAAGGTAGCATATCTCACTAGCTGCTCAACTGCTACAGCGTCTCCTTCCTACTGCATTCTGCATCTGGGCCTGTGTAATGTTGAATTCATTAAATGTTGAATGTTGAGTTATGTACTATAAACCTGTAATATATTATAATATAATAAAATATAATAATGAGAAAATAAAATTAATAAGTTTAATTTATGATTTGATTTCATAAGTAAATGCTATTTTAAAATGCTTCTAGCTCGAGACTATGCTTGGTTATTCACAGGACTGCTTTTGGAAAAGCTACTAACAGGGAGAGTAAATGTTATTTTGTGACATTTTCCCATTTGCTCCTCAAATACTAGCAAGAGAAAGAAAAAATAAATGGTCCTAGACTCCTGTTTATCACATCTAGATGGGAATCCAAGTAAAACAGAACCGATCTCTGTCTCAGGTTCACACCTCTGGTTCCAATCAGCCTCTCTTTGTCCAGACAGAGTCGGATTTTGCTGCGGCCTACGAGTGGCTCCTGGCTCCAGGAAAGGCATACATGGCCGCACTCAGTCACGCTGAGCAGGGGCAAGGCAGCTCGCTTCGCAAAGGTGGGGGCGGAATCTAACAACGGGACATCGAGATTGTGCACACAGAACCCTTCCAGGAGCAATAAATCATGTTGTCCTCGTTGTTATGCAAATTCACCACTGATTGGTGCTGAATCAATTAACAGTGTTCATTAAGGGCCGGGCAGTTAAGAATGCGTCAGACTTACAGGAGGGGGGAAAAAACACAACAACAACAGTGAGACAGAAATAAATAAATAAGTTTATATAAAAAAACATGCAATCGGAGGCAGACTTCCGTGTGCTGATTAATGACTGCAGAAATGCCAGTACTCTAGAGACCAACTAGACTGGAAGCTAAGGGACCTGTGTGTATCCGTGTGTGTAGGTGTGTGTTTGTCTATACGTGTGAGTATGCGTACACTTACGTTTGTGTGTTTTCCTTTTGCCTACAGAGGTGTCACTGGCTCGGAGACTGTACGATTAAACCCAACGATGACGCCGTCTCAAGGATTTTCCCTTCGTCCTCGGCGGTTTCTTTCCAGAACGATCCTCAGCAGGTGGGCTGCTAAATCAACAGGAACTGTTGCAGACTTGAGTCACCGACCATCGCGGATGGTGTGTCGACAGACAGACGTGCGTGTGAGGCAGAGTGAGAGAGCGCGCCGTGCTTTTTTGACTGTCTCAGCTGCTCTCGGTCTCTGCCGCGTTCACACCTATCCTGTGAATGCCACGTCTCTTCAGACTACCAACTGCTCGCTTAGTGTGCAAAATGGAGAAAGAGTAAACACATACATACAAACACACACAAACACACACACACACACAAACACAGGAAAATACAAAACACACACTGCCAGACAGACTGGATGAGTCAGTCTTCTTGCTCTCAAAGTTTCGCCGTGGACTTGAACAGACCGGCCTGTCCATCACATGAGCCAGGGAGGGAGAGGAGAAGAATGTCTTATCAGTTTCATTGACAGCCTTAAAGGCCAGAGGAGAAAATGGCAGGGGCCTGTCCGTGTGACTCGATTAAAATCCCCGCTCTGCTCCTCTCCCCCTAACCCACCTGCTCCTGGCTTGGAGATAGCACATCCCTGAAGATCTATTCATGACCCACACATGACACACACACACACACACACACACACACAGACAAAAGCAAGCCATGTGTGCCATGCATTCCAACAACAAAAAATTGACTTAAATCCTTCACTATTTAATCCCTCAACTTGCTTTGTTAAGGCCAAACACAGTCTCCCAAATGCCGCCGCTGCAAAAGAATTATCCCCTCATTGAGGTGAAATTAACCCTGCCTGCCCCTGTCCCCCGCCATCACCAACCCCTCCACCCCCCAAAGAATGAGCGAATGGGAGCTGAATGCCCCTTATCTCCAGAGGTAATAAACATTCTGGTCCTTCAAGCCTTTTTGAATGAGTGAAAAGACATTGGATGGGAAAAAAACCCTCATGGCTCAAAAGGCACACTCCTGACTGTTTTTCAGATTGGCGGTTGGAGGATCGCTCTCGCAATAATAATGCTAGTCGACATAGGAGCGCATGTGTGAGGCTGTACTCACCACTGTTGCACGGCCATGGCCATTCACGCACTCTCTCACTGTCTCGAAATTTACGTTTGACTTTACCTTTTGTGGACACAAGGGCTGGGTGCACTTCTTACTTTCGTGGATAAAATAAATGTGTTTTTGACAAAAGTTATTTTGCCCACAAAATGAATGACCTCTATGGTTATGTGTATTGTTGTGTGATAGGTTGAGCGGGTCAAGGTACCGAATCGCTTGGCGAACTCTTCTTGTGTGTGTGTTTTTTTTTTGCCATTTCTTACC
>CM050201.1:21897500-21980000 GCA_027475355.1 Coilia nasus | reverse complement strand
AGCCAATCAGACAAGGACTTCAGGCAAATTAGCCAACTGTCAGTTGCAATGTTCCTGTTCTGTGCAGAGTACAGGGGCAGAGTTGGACTTATTTAATTATCTATCCACTTGTTTATATATATATATATTTATTTATTCAATTTTTATTTCTTATTTCCACCCCAGTGCCCAACAACACCCAGCAGTGCCGAGGTAACTGCTGGGTCACAATAAGGGTGCCAGCAAGGGCAGGCCTGGGAAAGGCCAACGCACTCTTTTCACAGCCTGTTTGTGTGAGACTCGATCTGTGCAGCGCAGAACATAAAGGTCACCCCACAAGTGTTTGGACTGCCATACAGAAACACACACACTCTGTCTTACACACACACACACACACGCACACACACACACACACACATACACACACTCTCAAGAAAAAAGAGAGTGCCCGGGGCACCGCTGCGCTCGGTCGGAATTTAGTGAGCTAAGCATAAACAGGCAGATGATTCATCGCCGCGGCGACTCTGTGTCAGAGTGAGGCAGATCATTTGAGGTAGGGACCCGTTCAAAGACGGCGTGGGCCAACGGTTCTGTAACCCCTCCGTTATAAGAAAGAAAGAAAAAAAGAGTTAGGGAAAAAACCCAGAGAGGAAAACACCCAACGTGAACATGTTCTGATGATCCGATTGCTGTTCATGACACACAAGACTCTCTCTCTCTCTCTCTCTCTCTCTCTCTCTCTCTCTCTCTCTCTCTGGTTGGCTGGAAAAGGATTGGCTGTAATTGCTCGTCATGTTTACAGTCAACACCGTCCTGCCTTTGACCACGAAGCATTCCAGGAGGCTGTGCACCTGTCGGCAGGCAACGGAGGAAAGGAAACCAAAAATAAAAAAAAGAAAGAAAATCCCAGCATCAAGGGCTGGATGCCGTCCTGGCTTGTGTGTGTATGTGTGTGTGTGTGTGTGTGTGTGTGTGTGTGTGATGTGTGAGGCCCTGTGTTACGGTAAGGCGGCCCTCTGCTTTGAATGGAGTGGACTGTGGCTGAACTCCTGACTCCACCAAACTCGGTCCAGGCCCTACACAGAAAACCTCATGCCACTGTCAATAGCCCGCTCGAGGGGAACGGTGAAGACAAACGCTGCCGGTCCAAACCATCTGCCAAGACCAGTTACACACACACACACACACACACAACCTGGGCTGACATGGGTGACTTCTGACAGGCAGGACACCTAATAAGAGTCAGTATTCATGCAGCACAAACACCCTGCTGTCTCATTCAACTCCATGGCACATCCTCCCACTTCCACCTCATCTGTGTGTGTGTGTGTGTGTGTGTGTGTGTTTGTGTGTGTGTATGTGGCACTGTGTGTGTGTGTGGCACTGTGTGTGAGTGTGTGTGTGTGGCACTGTGTGTGTGTGTGTGTGTGTGTGTGTGTGTGTTCGTGTGTGTGTGTGACACAGTGTGTGTATGACACAGTGTGTTTAAATGTGTTTGTGTAAGTGTGAGTCTGAGTGTGTGTGTGTGTGTGCATACAAAAACAAGAGAGTGCGAGTGTGTGTGTGTGTGTGTGTGTGTGTGTGTGTGTGTGTGTGTGTGTGAGTGTTTGCCAAAAAGCTTGGCGAACAGACAGCGGTTAGCAGGCACGGAACATGAGCAAAATCAGCTTGTTCTGGTAAAACAAACAGTGTACCGTTGGAGAAACCGCACTTGAATGCATACAAACACACACACACACCACACGCACACACACAAACAAACAGTGTGCCGTCGGGAACACCGCACTTGCCACCGAGGGCAAAGCGGCTGGAACAGTGGCGCTCGGGGGGAAGGGCCGGCCAGTTGCCAGCCAAGATGGCATCCAGCTCCAACCCACCATCCTTCACCCTGGTACCATCACCACCATTACACAAACATACACACACGCAGACACACACACACACACACACACACACACACACACACACACACACACACACACACACACACACACACACACACACACACAGACACACACACACACGCGCAGACACACGCACACGGACCAACATATGCACAGAGACACAAACACACAGACACACACACAAAGACACACACAGACACACACACACACAGACACCATCACCACTACCACTACCATCACCACTACCATTACTGCCAGCCCAAGTCTTCTAGGCCCTAACCTAATGGCCCATACTGTTTGGAAAGAAGCAAGAGTTCCTTATGTACACGTGGATGGAATTTTGGTAAACTCAGTGACCTAGGGATTTCTCAGTTTCTCGAAATCATCCAGAAGGCCTTTTAAGGGAAGTTGAGAGAAATTAGATATGCAGGCAACTGAGAAGCACTAACAACACAACTGCAATGCACACACACATACACACACATACATGATTGCCGAGGTTAACCTTGGTGATCTGTGGTTCATTACAGCTCAGGGGGACTCAGGGGTAGAGGGCAGCGAGGAGGACACAACCAAGCTTCAAAGAGGCCAGTGGACCAAACACATGACTAGGGTCACACTCTCAGTCTTGTTTTTCTAGACTCTGTTAAATATTATGGGGAAAAAAGCTCAGAGGGAGATGGATAAACAGGCAAACAGGCCCTTTACTTTGAGAGAGAAAAAACAAAACAAGACTAATCTGCAGACGAGCGACCTGTCAGGTTTGCTTTAAGACAACCATGAGGATATCTGGGGGAGTGAGGGGTTGGGGAGGTGGATGGGTAGGAGTTATGGAGCACCAAAACATACTAGAGCCTGCAGCCAAAACTATGGCAAGCAGACCTCCTGTTGTCATTGCAGTGACACACACATACATACACATACATACACACATACACACTCACACACACAGACACACACAGTGTTGTGTAACACATGCCAACACACATCATCACACACCTCCACCACTTGTGCACTTTAGTAACAAACTGCAAAAAAGTAAAAGGCCACATGACATTCAAGCTTGGTTAAGCACCAGCCTAGCTAGCCACAGCTGCCGCGCTGAGCTATCTGGAAATGTTTCACAACAAACAGGACCGGCCTGTATAGTACGCGAGAGAGGGAGAGTGGGAGAGAGGGAGAGTGGGAGAAAGGAAGAGAAGGAGAGAGGGAGAGAAGGAGAGAAGGAGAGAGGGAGAGAGAGAGAGAGAGAGAGAGAGGGGGAGAGAGGAGCGCTTGCTTATATAAGACACAGTTGCTTGCAGCGGCTCGCTCGCCTGTCTGCATGACAACACAACACAGCGCAGAGCAGCGCAGCGCAGCGCAACACAACTCTGACCCCAGACACACTTGGCACAGGCCGATGGCACAGCGACTGCGGCCAGAGAAAGGCGAAGGGGGGTGGGGGGTTGAGGCGGGGGGGGGGGGGGGGGGGGGGGGCAGGAGGGGTGGGGGGTTGAGGCGAAGGGGGGAGGTGAGGGGAGGGATGGAGGGGGTGGAGGAGGGAAAAGCCCAGAGTAAAAGAGGTCGGCCAACGCAGGTCACCGGGGCCAAACGGGAGCAAAACAAACATCTCGCTCCGCTCGCATCTCGCTGGCCTGTGGACATGCCAGCCCCCCGCTCCATACATGTACACACATACACATACACACACACACACACACACACACACACACACACACACACTGTCTCTCTCATACACACACACACATGCACACACCTAAATATACACATACACAAACACACACACTCTCTCTCTCTCTCTCTCTCTCTCTCTCTCTCTCTCTCACACACACACAAACACAAACATACACACATATACAAGCACGCACACATACACAGAGAGCAAGTTTGTTATAGTGGTTATATGCCTATGACAGGCAGCTGTAATAAGTGGTTGGAGCGTGGCAAGCGAAAGACAGACCCCCCTCAGCATAGGGACCTGAGGTGATTGCACCGTTAACGTTCCACAGAACAGGAGCACCAAGGCTCCCTGTGGCACTGAGCCAGCCTGAGTTTGCTTCACTGGATGGGGAAGGAGAGAGAGGGAGAGAGGGGTGGAGGGAGAGAAATAGATAGAGGAGGAGAGAGGCAAGGAGAGAGAGAGAGAGGGAGAGAGAGAGAGAGGGAGGGAGAGAAATAGACAGAGGACGAGAGGCAAGGAGAGAGAGAGAGAGATGGAGAGAGGGAGGGAGAGAGAGGGAGAGAGAGAGGGGCAAAGAAATAGACAGAGGAGGAGAGAGGCCAGAAGAAAGAGAGAGACAGAGAGACAGAGAGAGAGAGAGAGAGAGAGAGATAGACACAAAAACATAAACTACCATAGACAGAGAGGGAGAGAGAGACAGACAGAGAAACTAGCATAGAGAGAGAGAGACAGACAGAGACATTAAAAGAGAAACTAGCATATAGGCACGACTGACTTGGCTGGTCCGATGGGGATGCAGTGCAGATGCTGGCCGCTGTGTGAATATACGTGTCCCCGCTCTCCACAGCAGGTGGCCAAAGCCTGGCCCATAGCTGCGCAGGTGCTCTGGATCAGAAGACAAATGCAAGTAGGCCACTGGCTAAGTTGCATTCAATATTTCATGGGTGAAAAAGTGGTCGGAGATTAGCTTTGGCCAACAGCCTTAAGTCCAGAGCAAAGGTGCTTGCATACTGCTAAGACCCTTCGCTGCCCTATAAAGGCAATGGGCAGTAAACTGAGAAAAATGCCTTTAAAGTTGTCACACAGCCCAGTCAAACATGTCGTGGTTATAATAGTGGTGATGTTTTGTATGTGCTTTCTTAATAAGAAGAAGCAAGAGATTTAGTCACAAGACAAAGGTGGTCTTATAAAGTCAATTTCCAGTCTAAACTCAATTTGGCAAATTATGCAGTTACTGCCTTTTGGCTTTGTAGGGCAGAATGGGTCTTTTTGGTGGCTGTTTTCTGTTTCTTTGTGTGGTGCTGTGACCCCCGACCCCCTTGTCTTGTCATGAAGACAATCCTGTGCAGGTGAATTGGCTGATGAGTTGTCCGTGTTTAATGCACTGAAAGAAAAATTAGACACGTTTACGTTATGAAATGTTAACTGTGAAAGTAGTACTTCTCTCTACACAATATATGAAAACAAGGCGTACAAAAAGTAGAAACTTCCGAGGGTATTAGCCCCAGACAGCATCTTTGATGTCTCACAACAACATAATCCTGTGCAAAGTCAGACGAGAACGGAACAATATGGAGAAAATACATGGACCATTGATCTAAGGCCTACTGGGAAATGATCCTGAGTAGACGAAACATATAAAACTCACAGCAAACGTAAAAAACAAACAAACATGAGAAAAGCTCCTATGTTCCTGGGCAGTATGGGTCTTCAGTGTTTTTGTGGCTGTTTTCTGTTTCTTTGTGTGGTGCTGTGATGCCCGACCCCCTTGTCTTGTCTTGAAGACAATCCTGTGCAGGTGAATTGGCTGATGAGTTGTCCGTGTTTAATGCACTGAAAGAAAAATTAGACACGTTTACGTTATGAAATGTTAACTGTGAAAGTAGTACTTCTCTCTACACAATATATGAAAACAAGGCGTACAAAAAGTAGAAACTTCCGAGGGTATTAGCCCCAGACAGCATCTTTGATGTCTCACAACAACATAATCCTGTGCAAAGTCAGACGAGAACGGAACAATATGGAGAAAATACATGAACCATTGATCTAAGGCCTACTGGGAAATGATCCTGAGTAGACGAAACATATAAAACTCACAGCAAACGTAAAAAAAAAACAAACATGAGAAAAGCTCCTATGTTCCTGGCCGTATGGGTGTCAGGTGAAAGGAAAGCTTCCAGACTTGCTGAGGAGTCCCCTGAGGAGGGAGTAATGGAGGTATGGGGTGGGGTGGGGTGGGAAGCGTTTATGTTGCCCATTTCCATCATTCTCAAGGCCCCCTCGTCATAAAAGCCCATCAGGGCCAGGCGAACGGAACAAAAGCGAAACGACCACACGATCGAAGTGGGGGAAAAAATGAACGAACGAAGCCACGAGCCAGCCGAGCATTTCCGTTTGACACGTTCCGCCTCCTCAAACTCCTGCCCTCAAGGAGCAGAGGCCCAATCTCACTCCCTCTATTTTCTCTTTCTTTCCTTCTCTCTCTCTCTCCATCTATTTTTCTTCTCTCTCTCTCTCTTTCTTTCTGTAATAATGTGAATACATTCTCATTCCCCCACGTTGGGAACCTAATCTAAAGCTTCATTAGGGAGGATGGGGGCAGCCCCAGACACCTTTTGATTCACGGAGAGGCAGAATGAATAACTGATCCTCCAGGTCGGGGTTAAGAGGCAACTGGGGGTCCCTCCCATGTGTGTGTATGTGCTATGTGTGTGGGTGTGTGTGTGTGTGTGTGTGTGTATGTGCTATGTGTGTGTATGTGTGCTTTGTGTGTGTGTGTGTGTGTGTGTGTGTTCAAGGGAGGTGGAGGATGGGGTTGTGGCAATGTGTGTATGTGCGTATGTGTGTCGGTTTTCGCGATGTAAAGAATCGGGAGGTGAATTTCACACTCCACTAAGGGTGCCGTCATTAGGATTCCGACGGCTTGCCGAAGCTTTTGGGAACTCCAGCGGAGCAGAAAAGCTTTAACCCAAAAGCTTAATTAGAAATCTACCCTGAGGAAAAAAAGGGACTGTGTTGGGGATGAAATACATACAAACCCAACCCCTCCTCAGCCTCCCACACACACGCACACACACACACACACCCTAGACACAGACCAGCTCTGTGTCTCTCGTTCGTGCTCCAGCACACATGGACACACACACAGCCTCTCCCCTCGCAGTCTGTCTGGGTGTGAGGAAGAGAGGGAGGGAGAGGGAGGGAGATGGAGAGAGAGAACAACAGAGAGGCAAACGAAGCTACAGTCTCTGTGTCACATAATCATTCTCTTGCCTCTCTTTCTCTCTTCCTCTCTTTGTCTTTCTCTCTTTTTTATCTTATTTTTGTAAACACACATACACAAAATCTATCTCTATCGTTCCCTTACACACTCACACAGTCCCCTCTTCATCCCTTGAGAGATGAAGAACTACATGTATTTCTGTAGCACAGTAATACTGGTATAACCGGAATTTTGATTTTGCTTGAGCCACCCATTCACACACAAACACAGACACACACACACACACACACATGCACACACACACACACACACACACACACGCTTGAGGGCTCTTTCCAGCCTCTACTGTTTCAAAAGCAGATGTCCTTTGACAGTGCAGCAGTTCTTCGTGCGTATAGCCTGCCAGTGCCCATTTGAGGGACTGTGTGTGTGCATGTGTGTGTGTGTGTGTCCTAGTGTGTGTGTGTCAGTGTGTGTGTGTGGAGGGGGGACTCCGTGGAGAAGTCCAAACATGACCCTGGGCCCACGTCGCCTATGAGAGCCCATCTGTGGGTTACAGTCGCATAATGGATGCACTGTTGCTCCAACCCGTGAGTGAGATTGATTGCGGCGATGCATCAAACCAGCCATCAGTGCCGGGGCCTAATTTTTCATCTTTATCAAAAGCTCTCGACAGAAAGCGATCCGCATGTCGCGCCGAAGATGTGGCTTGATTGGAAACAGCTTGCGCATCCTTCGTCAACCGCCCAACCCCCCACCCCCTCCCCGTCCCCGCCCCCCCCCCCTTTTGCCTTTTTACCCCACCCCAAAAAGCTAACGACATTCTAATGTATGCTCCTGGTCACGGATATGCGTTTAATGAAATTAATTGCAATCAGACGCTGTGTTTTTTCCTTTTGTGCGCAAGGACGAAGGTAATTAAGGTCACCTAGCCAAGTAACCCCAGTCAGGCAGAGGCCTCCATGCAAATGAGAATGCAAAGCGAAAAGTAGTTAATTTGGCCTCCTGACATCCCCGAAAAAAGGGCTCTGGGGGTTGCCTCATGCAAATCGCATGCAAATGACGGCCCAGATGCTTTTTGTTTCCAACCCCAAATATCGTGAAGGGGAGGGCGAGAGGGCGGGCGGGTGAGAGGGAGGGAGAGAGAGATGCAACGAACTCTGCTAACATTTGATGTTTGCAGGTGACACAGGAGTACAAGAGGGGTGTGTGGGGGTGGGGGTGGTGGATGGGGAGGAGGAGGAGGAGGGCGAGGGGGAAAGGGTTCGAGACCGTGCAGCTGTCATCGACGGCGGATCGTTACACGGACAACATCTGGCCTGTCTGGAAAAAAAGGGAAAGCAATGAAAAAAAGGCTGCTCCCTCTTAGACCTGCTGCCCTCTAAACAAAACCGCTGAACTGCATTCTGGGATAAAAGCAAATGGGTAAAGTTAAGCCAACACCTTCTACACACACACACACACACAAATATAAGCCTACACTTTCTCATATTTCAAACGTTGACACATATAATGGCATTGAAAAGCAAGTTACACAATACCATTCTTTCTTTCTTTCTTTCTTTCTTTCTTTCTTTCTTTCTTTCTTTCTTTCGCCCCCTCTCACACTCACGTGTACGCAGTGCAAGCCCTCACATGCATGAGTGCACAGACACACACACACACACTCACTCACACACTCACTCACACACACACACACTCTCACACACACTCTCACACACACACACACACACACACACACACACACACACACACACACACACACACACACACACACACACACAAACAATCTGTGGCTCTCAGGGACAGCGTGTCAGGAAGCCACTGACTGACCACGCACCAGGGCAGGCCCATGTGTCAGTGGCAAGCCAATTTACAGATTCCCCCAAACAGCTGCTCTGAGAGTGGGAGGCCCAGATTACCTGCTCCACACAGAGACCGTGTCAATATGGAGCGCAGGAAGGAAGGCAGGAAGGACAGAGAGGAAAAAAGGAAATAAATAAATAAACAAACAAGCAGGAAAGAAAGCAGGTCAGTAGAGGTAGAGGTAGAGGAGAAGAGAAAGGAGGGAGAAAAATAGAAAAATAGAGGAGAAATGGAGGAAAGGACAGAAGGAGAGGCAGTTAGAGGGTATGACATGACTACAGAAAGGTGAGAAAGCATGAACGATAGAATAGAATAAAAGAGTGAAAAAAGATAAGTATCGACAAAATACACTCCACAAACAAACAAGAAGAGTTCTTTCAAGGCCAGATGCCCTATCTGCCGATAATCCTGGATCTGCCCATCGATCTGGATCAGTCTGTATACTGAATGGGTAACTTTCCTTGGCCTAGACAACACTATAAACAAAGTTTCATGAAAATCAGCCTGGTAGTTTGTGCATAATCCTTCTGAGAGACAAACAAGCACACAGACAGACAGACAAAAAAAACAAACAAATGAAAACACAAGCTTATTGGTGGATGTAACAAAGGAGTCCATCTTTTCCAATGCACACCCAAGGACAGTCATTTCTTTCCAAAGACAAATGAACGGAGAATCAAATTAACACCTGGTCCATATATGGATCCCCCCATTGATATATGGATTGGATTGGAAGGAAGGAGGAAAGAAGAGCAGTCATAATTTTATTTCCTCCAAACAACACTCTCTCTCTAAACCCACGCTCTCTCTCCCTCTCTCCCCTTCTCTTGCCTGGGGGACTGTCTGACCAGCTCTGGCCTTCAATCGCCTTCCTCATCCTCACACCATTAATTTGAACACCCAGCGCCTGCCCAGATAGGACCCCCCTCACGCCCCACAACCCCCAACCCCTCCAACACCCGCCCACCCACCCCCCCAAGTCCACCCCATAAGTGCAGGCCAAAGACTTTAAGTCAATGAGTGCCAATGAAGTTATTGATGAGCGTTCCCATGTGCAAAAGGCATTAGAGCAGGAAGTTCAAGCCAGTTTTGTTTTAATTTAATATACTTTGGTTTCCTCAAATGAAAAGGCAATATTGGTTTTCAGTCATTAACTGTATTGGGCTTAAACCATGTTGAGCTTTAAGGGGGGGTGTATACAGATGTTACTATTACAAAGATCAGACACTAAGCTAGAGAGGATTAGCAGAGAAATATAAAATACTTCTTTTGAAATAAAAAATAAAATAAATCGGTGGATAATGAAAAGAAACCATTACACATGCCCCTGGGACCAGTATGTTAAATGTTCATTACCAGTATGAGGAGATGGGATTGTTTGAAATGTGTGTTTAAGAAATTAACTGAGAGATGCTTTTAAAGCAAGCCCAGTACGCATCCATTAATCTGCCAAAAGCAGTGTACATGAAATATCACAGTCCAATTATGCACAACCCTGCAACCAGTTAGCAAATGAAACACTATTAATCTTCATTTGGACAGCCTTAGAAAACAGTCTTGCGCATTGCCTGAATTTTGGCTAGGATCATCCTGCGATGATGGGACTTGGAATTAAATGACAAAAAAGAGAAAAAAAGCTTTGTTTGTGCAATGTATCTGAATTTTGTCATCCATAGCAATCACACCCACCCTGCAATAGCAAATCCACCAATTGACAATCGTCATTTTTTTTTGCTTCTGCAATTTATTTATTTATTACCTGGTCCCCAGAGGGATTGACCAGGTATTGCAATGCCCCTGTCCGTCTGTGTGTGTGTGTGTGTGTGTCTGTCCGCCTATATGGGGGGTCAGGCTGCCATCTCTGATTGCGCTTGTTTATTTTGGTTCGAGCCTACAGCTCATCACCACATCCTGCTAGACTGACACTTCCATTTCACATCTGATGAAGTCGATATGAATGCCCCCCTCTGGAGGTTTACTGTGAGGAGCAGGTGACAGGATGACCACTGGCTGGATGCCAATGCTGGCAAAACCACCCAGCAAAAATGTGAGGGAAGCTGGATAGACGTAGGATAGAATTACTGGAAGTCGCCGGTCTCAAATTCAAGTTGCATACACCAAGGGTGCCACGACCTTGCGTCTGACCTACCACTCCCTCCCCCCGTGTACACGGCGGCAGAGGCGGACATCCTGGGCTCAGACAGTAAAAGTCCTGCCACATATTTGTTCCAGCCAATTCAGTCATCCAGCTGATCCTAGGTAGATGACATAATTAGTAAAATCAGCCGTGTTGAGAGCACAGGCAGAAGGAATACATAGCAAGACTTTTACTTCTGCTTTGCTTTGTCCTTCCTACATGGCGATATGGTGACCCTTTATCTCTGCTGTTGTTTGGACTTTAACACTTTCAGTTTAGTAGCACAGTGAAAACAGGATAGAAACGTGCTTAGAATGCACAGCAAGCCATGTCAACTTTCCCCAATACTCTTTGCGACGCTGCAGACCCGTGTTTGTGTGACAGCGGTGGCCATCATTACGGAAAGTTATGAGTTGCAGGTCGGCAGGCGTCACCTCTGGTCGAAGGAGAACAGAAGCCCTGGGGGGAAAATCAATCATATCTCTTTGTGCCGGCACCGAGCGAAATCTGTCCAAGTGATTCACCATCACCTGTTTGCTATCCCACAATCCATCAGGACTCTTTTTAGTCATAAAGGCAGGGGCCAGAGGTCAGCGAGCCCCTGGCGGTGTGGCGCCGGGAGCCATCGCCCCGGGAAAAAGGCGAGATTGTTGTCTGCGAGAGGAGAGAAAATGAAAAGAGCTGTTCGGGTTGGTGCTAGGGATCCGACGCGTTACACACAGTGATCAACACCGCGAGTGATATGTGTTTCACAGCACCACCAGTTGAAACAGATACAGCTTCAGACAACCGCTTGCTGGCCCAACACATACAGTACATCAGTCCACAACTGGACAGCACAGTGCGTCATAAGAATACCGCTCTACAAGGCCAAAAGGGAGTAACAGCAGAATTTGTCAAACTGAGTTTAGAAATTGACTTTATAACACATCGTTTGTCTTGTGACTAAATCTCTTGCTTCTTCCCATTAATCAAATACATAAAAGCATCACCACTATTATACCTACAACATGTTTGACTGGGCTGCGTGACAACTTTAAAGGCATTTTTCTCAGTTTTTATGTTCATGTGCTGTAGTTACTGCACTGTGTGTTTGTAGGGCAGAATACTGTATTGTTGCAGTCACTCCCTAGATCATTAACTAGCCCAAAAAATGTATCTTCTGGTGGATGAAGTGTGGAATTTTAATGATAGCATCGGTATGGGGAAAGGAATGATTTTCTCTCTATCCTGCACCACAAATCTATCAAAGAATGGCAGAAGAACTTACAGTAAAACCTCGAGGCTGTACTGCACTGTGCATTAACAGGCAAGAGGTGTTTTCTTCTCTCTTTCGTTTTTTTTTTGGGCACTGCTAAAAAGATTCAACGGTACGTTTAAGAAGTGCTACACACCTACTCATCCCTCTTGGCTCTTTCCTGGTTTCTCTCACTCATTTGACACCCCATTCAGCAACACACACACACACACACACACACACACTCCCTCTCTTCTTCCTGCTCTCCACCCCCCCCCCCTCCTTTACCTCCATTTTTCTCACTCTCAGTTGTGCTCCACAGAGTGAGTACTAACTAGCACACAGCTGCCATGACCTCTAGTAACCTCGCTGCTACTTTGAACTAACTTGAACCAAATAATTAAGGGAAGGGGCTGCATCTATCTCTTTTTGTGCATACATTCACAGGTCAGGACTACACTGCTGCTTCAAACCAACTTAAGAAACATTAGCCCCCTTGAGACACAACCCCTAGTCTCAATTTTCCTTTTGCCAAAACGGCATGACAAAGTTGTAATGCGCTAATGTCGTAGTAATGTTGTGATGTTGTAGCAAAGAATTTTTTATTCTGCTAGTGGAACAGCGTGTCCGGAGAGGCTATCTTTTTTACATTGTCTTAAATTAACAATGGCATATACATTCATAACCTACAGTACATGGCTTTGTTAAGTTAAACCAGTGTCAAAAGATCCATGCAGCATGTTTACTACGTTTATTTATTTATTTATTTATTTTTAAGTTGGTTCTATGCTTAACTTTTTACAGTGTACCTATCAGCGGCACTTTCAGCTACACTGGGCATCAAGTGAACCGCGCCACAGTACTGTTCCCAGACCATTTCCATACTAGCCCTGATCATCAGCATCATTAGCTTTATGTGAAACGTGCACTCTGTGTGTGTGTGTGTGTGTGTGTGTGTGTGTGTGTGTGTGTGTGTGTGTGTGTGTGTGTGTGTGTGGTCGGCACCGCTGTGCAGTGTGTGTGTGTGTGATCTGTAAAGAGTTGCCATGGCCTACACAGTAAACCCAACACTGTAAAAAGTGCTGCTTTGAACCAATTTAAAAAATAAAAAAAATAAATTAAGCCAACCAGTTGCAAGGATCACTTCCCATAGGTTCAACTTAACAATGCCGTGTATTTTCATAATGTACATAAAGCCATTGTTAAGAACTGTACTGTTCTCAGATCATTTCCTCTCTGGCCCTGATCATGAGCGTTATGTGAATTATGCACTGTACCGAGTGCACTGCGGCGCACTGCGTGTGTATGTGTGTGTGTGTGTGAGGGTGTGTGTCATCCTGCTGCCGAGACTTCTCGAGCCTCCACTTTTTTCCCTGACACGAGATTGATAGGGCTTCCCATTGACGGCCCAGTTCATGGTGCTGGGGCAGGAACAACCCACCTGAGGTGGCTAACGACCCCTGTTGCATTGACCTGCCCCAGTGGTGCCATTCATACGCAGGTGTCAATGAGCATGAATGCATAATGCCAAGCGCTACTACTGTGTGATGTCACACACTTCGCTCTTTCGTCTGCAAAAAAAAAAGGGGGAGGTATTGATCCAAACTGTGGCAGAACCACACCCCTCGTCCAGAACCGGAGTCACTATATCCCCACCCTCCTATACGCGTAGCATAACAATTTTTTTTGGCCACGGTCACAGAAGTGTATTTTTCTCAGTTTTGTCATAGTGTGGCTGAGGGGGAGTGGTGGACAGCAATCTGAGGGACCAAAGTCTGAACCGCTGGGTACGGCGAAGAGGGGAAGAGTGCCATGGAGAAAGAGAGAAAGAGTGAAACAGGGAGATAGAGAGAGAGAGGGAGTGAGGAGGAGAATCGGAGAGGAGTGCCGCTCCCCCAGCGCTTATCCGATTGGATAACGGCGCGCCGCAAATTGCAGCACAGTCGAGCCCTCGGCCAATCAGCTGCCTCCTAAACGCTCTGTGGTGTACGCTGCGAGAGCGTGCGAGCGTGTGTGGGTTTTTTTTGTGAATGAGCTGCGGCATGTGGTCCAAGCACGCGTGTGCATGCAGTAATAGTAGTACTATTACTACCACCACCACCACCACCATCGCCGCCACCACTGTGCTTATACTGTGAAACGCTGTGTGAGGTTTCCCTTTTAGATTTTTTCCTTTTCGCCCTCACTGATGCTTTCTCTCTCTCTCTCCTCTGGCATGTATAAGCAGAGGAACAAGTTAGAGCGGCGCTCTGCGAATCTGCATCTGCGAATGTGTGCATGACTTTTCCAAAATTCCACTGAAGCCCAAACTGGGGGGTCTGCACATGGTGAAGCGATTAAAGAGAGTCCGTCTAGATAAGATTGATAACAGCAGGCGATTGATAACACAAGAGGGCAATGTTTTTACGACAGTTGACGATGCACTGAGGAGACCCGTGGAAATAGTACTTGGAACAATCAATAGCATTTGACGTCATGCAAAACTAGTGCGGGGGGTGGGGGGAGGGGGGGCATCTTGTAAGCCCCTTACCCAGACAGTACGACGGAATACAAAAGAAATAAGAACTCAGCACAACACATTTACAAAAATCACACAAACCAGCGATTCTTATGAAACCTGTGACTTTCTATGAACTTTCTGTCTGACAGAGGAAGGAGAGTAAAAAAAAGTGGGGAACTAGGTTAAGTGCGTCTCATCCTGCTGTGATGGTTCAACAGTGCCACCTAGAGGCCGGTGGCAGCACTGCGCCACCAGAGGTGCCACATTACATCACCGCGTAGCGCGCCAGCCCTGCTGTGCTTCTTGCCTTCGCTTCATCTTCGCCTCAGACAAAGAGGAGACAGACACACACACACACACACACGCGGACACAGACACACAGAAACACAGACACAGACACGCACACACAGAGAAGCTCAAGGCTCAGCGAGATAAGAGGAGCGGTGCACAATAAGCGCGTCAGTCAATCTACTCGCTCTAATGGTGCAGCCTGTTCCTCCGACTCCTCAGCACATAATGAAAAGCTAATAGGATGTCTGACAGTCCCAGGTGACAGGCACCAACACAAGCGAAGAGAGGGCTCCTCTCTCACCTTACCCGCCGTAATTGCCACACAGATATGATTCCGGCGGGGCCGTATATGTATAGGTCTGGGTGATGTATAGAGGGGTCTCAAGAACGGGGTGCATTATGGGAGCTGCTTTAAGACACTCTGGAGTGTGAAACGGCGCCTGCAGGCTCCAGTGAAAGGACCGCTCCAGACAAAGGAGAGTCTTATTCCTCGCGCGAAGAGGGAAAGAAAAACACCATCCTGGGTTTAACAAGGTGGCCAGTTAATAATATTCTGACATTACTGTACTCAGGAGAGCTACCCAGGGCGCACTTTAATGGGGCGGTGCTGCTCCGAGCTCAAGGCTGCTTGCACGAGGAAACACTGCCACCTCAAGTTTAGAGAGAGGAAGATCAAGGCTAGTGTAACAAAGAAGCTTACCTCAAGCACGCACGCACACACACACACACACACACACACACACACACACACACACACACACACACACACAGACTGCCAGCGCTGCTGTCGAGACCCTCTATATCCTCTGAAGTGGCTAATCTTATACCAGTGAACTAAATTAGAATAACCTTTCAAAAAGTGCTCTATAAAACTGGAGTTGGGAGAAAATTTGCATGTCTTAGGAGAGCACCCTGACTACAGGAAATTATTTGGTGGAATGGCAAGGTACAATCTCAATTGCCAGACGAAATCTTTTTTTTTTTTTTTTTTTTAACCGATATCATGTGATCAGCACAAACCCCTCTCTTTTCACTGGATGCTGCTCAATCAGACACAAAACGCAGGTTGAAGCAGGAATGTCAGTCAAAGAACAAACCCAACTTCTGGCGACATAAAAAAAAAATGCCTGACAGAAAGAAAATCAAGTCATTTGTACGAATGACCTTTGACCTTGCACTACACAATCGCCACAGGCTTCCATCTAAGAAAAGGGGTAGGAAGGAAAGAGAGAGAGGGGGAAAAAGGGAAAAAAAAACTTTTGTTCTGGGAGACAACCTGCTCTTCAGTGTGAACAAGGCCATCAATCAACCCTAAGGGCACTCTCTCCAATTAGAGCAAAGCTAATTGGGGTCCTTGACCCCCATGTAGTAAGGATGAAACACACACACACACACACACACACACGGGCGTCACACTCTACCTGGTTTCAGAGCACCAAAGTAGAATTTGGCATCTCCCGTCACCACCACAGCAATCTCAACCCCTAACTCCCAGTATGTGGATTATCAGTGGCAATTCCATGGCCAAGCATGGTTCAAACTGGAAGTTGGATGTGGCGAGCCAACTCCAAAAAAGAAACCTGCGGGGGGGCTGACACAACCAAGGGTGGGGTGTTTAAAGTAGGTGGTTCAGTGACTAACCCAGATAAGCGAACTCAGGGTAAGTGGTAAACTTACAGCTTCATTCACTTGACATATCAAAGCAACGAGGCTCCATTAATTTGGGCATTTACCACATGACATATTAAGGTAAATAACTACACTGGTTTTCTTCAATCCGCCCCTCGATCATGTTATCCCAGTCTTATATGTGACCGTGCGAATAGCTGGATCACAACTGTCAAAGCTAACTGAAAGGAACAGTCAAATTCAATCAGAGCACCCAAATGTAATTCAGGTGATGATTTTATGTTTATAATTGAATGTGACTCAAATCACAAACACAGTAGGAAATATTAACTCGAAGTTTGCAAACCCTCTAAGAAGATACCCCTAAATTACCAGGGGGTGCCTTCTCAAAGATATGCATTTGCCCACATTTAGTTTACTTCTGGACCGCACCTGCCTTATCTCAAGAACACCTGTAATAGGTCTCACAGAAGCTTAGCTCATAGTTAACACATCTAAGACTGAAAAAAGGTGTTGTGTGTATCATGTTTAGTTTTAAAATATCCCCAAATGACCTGTAAACATCAAAATAACGCGAAGTGAGTGTAGTCATGTAACAGAAATTATGACTATGTATTGGGCTGCTGAGATATTCATCCCAGTTGGTATGCTAAATAACTAGCTTCGGTCCGTCCAGTGTCGTAATAATACCAGTTACTGCCACTTTGTGGCCCATTGTACAAAGATGTGATATTGTACAAAGATGATGTCCTGATAGTGTATTGTATTGTATAGTGTATGGCTGAAACTGGGGACATTTTTATGTAAATATCAGTTCTATTAACATTCAAATTTGTAGCAAGGCTTGGGTCATCCGATGTGGTTACCTTGTGTGGTGACAGTTATCAAATCGAAAACTTGAAGCGTAACTTCAACAGACCTCCACCAACAGACTTGCCACCTCCTCCTAACATATCCGGTGCAGGCTTGTGTGTGACTGATTTCAAAAAACGAAAGCCTGCTTGCATGCACGTTCACCAAACTTCAAACAGAGCCATCTGCCATGTTTCAGGTTTAAAGTTATGGCTTTTGAATTTGAGAACTCTTTTCACTTTATTCTGACTAGCACGTGTTCCAACCACACAGCATTCCTTGAAAGTGATAGGCGTAATGCCTTGGGCTCTTCTGATTAAAAGTGAAAGTCAAAGTCTAAAAGGTACAAAAAGCTCCAACACATCTTTATTAAAACTTTTTTTTAGTTATGTACAATTCACACACAAAACAAAAAGAAAAAAAAAAAAAAAAACGTGTATTAAATACGCTCCATTGTAAGCCGTAACACATTTTAAATTAACCCTGATTCAATTCTGTATTTCCTCTTTTTGCTGTTAAGGTTCATTGTTCACCGTCCAATAGACTCCAATAAAATGCCACTCAGGATTGTGTGGGTTTTTTTTTTTTTTTTTTTTTAAAGAAAACCTATGAAGTCAACCATGTCCCCAAGAATTAACTCAAGGGAACAAGTGATGAATACTCTTATTATATGTAGTCTTTGGAAAATCCGCAAAGCAAATTAGTTTGTCCAAAAGCCCAAAGACATTTAAAACAAAGTCTGAGGTAACCAACCATGACCGAAGGCATCTCAGTCCCTCGCTTAGCTGAGAGAAAGTGTTCACATGCCATGTTACACTTAGCTTAGCTTCCTCAAATCAGGCATGAAAACAACACACAGGGACCTAGGGCAAAAAGACGTCCCACCACAGGCATCACAGAAGATATGCTCAGGCCAGAACGACTTTGCTTTGTGTGGGAAAAAAAACAAACCTGTAGACTGAGGAGAGTTGCTTGAAGGAACCCATCAATGGCAATTCTAGAATACCACACTGAACAGTCGCATGACAAGAGTCTTCTTCACATGTATAGAACAGTACAGCAAGTCTACGTAGTTGAGCAGAACACATACTGTTCAGGGGAAAAAGGCACCATTTTTACATGATAGGGTGAAAAACGTTACACTTTGCCATTTTGGGCATCGTCATGTACACACCATTCCAGTCGATGATGCCAAGTCTTTGTATTGGACTATACTGCCACTGAAAACAAAACAGAAGGAAATCGAAAACATGATTTTGCAAGTGACTGACAGAAAAGCTACCGACGCAAAAAGTAATACATTTGTCTTCTGGTGCAAATTGCACTGCTATAACTAACCATCATACTAAAGATGGTTAAAGCACAAGATGGTGTTTGTAAGAGATGCAAAGTGACTACTTCTGCAAACTGACAAAGTGTACAGAGCCTCCCAGGAAAAGTACTTAAAAACACAGCTTTTAAAAGAAACGATTCACGTAAAACCTGTACATTTACAAAAGCTAGCTCAAAACAAAGACATAATAAAAATCACAACTACTCTGCTTAAGAGGTAGTCTACAAGTACCTAATGCATTGACATCTGAGCATTATTTTCTTTTAATAAAAATGGCTTTCAGAGAACAAGGACAGTATTCGCCATATTCGAGGTTGAAGGCAATAACTTAATCTCTGCACTTGAACACACACGCATACCATCTCCCGCAACAGCATGTCCTTCACAAAGCAAATTATGCAGGGATCTAAAGTGTACTCGACTGTACATCTAAAAAAAATCTGCATGAAAAAAAGAACGATACCCAGTCAATGGGTATTAGAATGACTGCTTGATGAGAAAAGACCAAGCATGAGAATAATTGTGTTATACACGCCTGGAAGACAAAAATTGGATGTGGCCATCTAATCTCCCAGTTTTCTTTTGTCCACCAGCTTTCTTTCTCCCAAATGTTGATTAATGATGAAATGCATCGATCAAGTATAACATTTAAACTGGCCCTGAGAAAGTCTTAGCTCTGTATGGCTGGAGTACGCAGTGTCTCCAGAAGACAGCATGAGATTGATTTACTAGGGTTAGAATTAATTGCCGTTTTCTATTTAAATTTCGTTCAAATGAACCTACGCCTGACTGCTCCAACTAAATCGTCTGACCTTTTGAATGTTTTCAGACGGCTGGAGATTGAGCACTGACTGATGACTTGTAATTTCTCCTTTTGTCTTTTTTTTTTGTGTGTGTTTGAGAGGAGGCTCGGGCTATTTCCATTTCATTGCTTCCTGCTGCCAGAGAACAGTGGATTCTATGTATATGCGACGGCTATTTCTTTTCCTTTTCAACAGAGAGACGAAACATGCAGTTATGTTCATTCACCGCAAATATAATCTCACACTCAGACACACACGCGTACACGCGCACACTGGAAGAAGGAAAAGCAGTTGTGACGCCATTGGCCAGAAAACTAAACTGATGAACATTCTAAGCATGCAGACAACAAATGTTCTTGCACATTTAACTGAAACTCATCACTGATGATTCAAATTTAGATATGATGCTGTGGTGTCAACTCGTATTACTGTACCACAATACAGAAAGAAAATGAGCTGAACTGCATGGAAAAAAACAAAACAAACAAACAAGGGAAAAAACAAGGAGATAATCAGCAGTCTTTAAGCTCCAACGGCACCAGCAAGAATCTGTGGCCGAGAACGTCTAGGAGTGTGAAACAGTAGTGTGACCACAGAACCTGTTGCCCGTTGAAGTGTTTTTGCCAACTGTATACCCCCACGATGCCTTCGCACGCGCACGCACACACACACACACATTCCATATCGCCAGTCACTTTGCTTCTCCCAAAATAAGGTGCACCCGTCACCACCACAGACGTGTTCCCAGGGGGTAGAACTCATTCTCTCCGCTCACGGCCTCGCATCCTCACCCAGCATCCTCACCCCCCAACCCCTTCTCCCCAATCCTACTCAGCACCAAAACCTCATCAGTCGGTGGGTAATCCCCCCTCAACGCCTCCTCCACGTCGCTGGAGTAGTAGGGCAGGGATCAGTTGCAAAGGAGGTCGTCGAAGTGAAGCGTGTCCAGGTCGTACGAGTCGAACAGGTCGTTGATGCCCTCGTCGTCCTCCAGGCCCAGCATGTAGTCGTCGCTGAGCAGGGCGGGCGAGAGAGTGACGAAGGGCATCTGGTCGTCCGTCTGCTGGAGGATGCTGGAGAGGGAGGCCGAGAGGGGGGACAGGGGCGGCACGCCGAGGTTGGGCGGCTGGCTCTTCACCGGGGTGCTGGCCATGCCACTGCCACTTCCACTTCCACTGCCACCTCCGCCACCGCTGGTACCCGTGCTGCTGCCGTTCACTGTGATGCCGTCGTTGGACACGCCATCTACACAGCCCACAGAAGAGACGGACAGACACACTGAGAATGAATTTTGACCCTACATTGTTCCCGTCTTCCTTGACCTCTCAGTCCAAGGGTTGAATGCAAACGCTTCCTCAAACAACATCAATCTCAGATATTTTAACTATAGCTATTACAAACAAAAATTGCTTTGGGAAAAGAAACAGGCCTTAATTGACTCAATATGCCACTAAACTCTTGGTACAGATCATGATGATATCCCACCTCAACCCCTGCAACATCCTCCTAGCTGACCCTACCAGCTTGCTCAATAAAACGTCTACAAATGGTCCAGAACACGGCAGCATGTCTGCTCTTTAATCACCCCAAAAGGGTGCATGACACCTCTCTTACTTCACCAACTCTGGCTGCTCAAATAAACACAAGTCGCTGACAACTGCCTACAGAGTGACTGTGGGGTCCACATCCGCTATCTAAACTTAATTATAAAGGCTTATGTCTCAGGCAGTAAGCTCATCACAAGGGCATTGTCTGGCCTTGCCTGGCCCTCTCTTTACACAATTTGATCGCAGTTGAAAAAGTTTCTCATTGTGGTTCCCCAGTGGTGGAACAAGCTACCGGTTGCTACAAGAGCAGGGTTGTGGTGCTCTTGAAAACCTCCTATCCTAACAACTGTAACTCACGAACCACCTACATGCACTCTAAACTTGCTCTCCTTGCACTTACGCTGTTATTCATGTTCGCTGTAGCTGGATTTGTTTTTCTGAATTATAAGCCGCTTCGGATAAAAGCATCTGCTAAGTGTAGTGTAATATAAAAATCCATACCGATTTCCCCTCTGTTCAATACCTTCCCTAATATAAGCAGAAAAAAACTTTATTCACCACTACACCACAGCTTCAGCTCCCATGGCATTTTTGCTTAAATGGGGTGTCAGGATTAATGATGATCACAATGATGATGATCACTTTGACACAAAACCCTGCAGGCATGAGTGCAGTTTGTACCAACTGCGTACCAAATAGCGCTAAGAGCACCATTTCCCCATCAAATTAAATGTATCTGCACTCGTCACATTCAGAGTAACAAGAGTCATATATGTATATCATATCCATACTACCAATAAGGTCGACCCAGTCAGTTGACACTAGTTCATCATTGGTCATAAACATATGAAGCATTGGGACGCTAAAAGATTATTATAGCCATCAATGCGTTTAAACTCACACAGAGATGTTATTTTTCTGCAATCACGTAAAGCGAGACTACAACAACTACAAGCCACGGGGGTTCTTAGAGCTAACGGGGACCCAGTAACAGAAATTATTACACATTATCGCTGCAGGTAACTGAATATGGCAATGGATCCCTGTTAAATTGCATTACACTTAGCTGATGCTCTTATCCAGAGCGACTTGCAGTTACTTAGGTACAGAGTACAGTCCCTGGAGCAATAAGGGGTTAGATGGCTCAAGGGCACTTCAGATATGGATGAGGGTGCAGGAGCACATATTCACTCCCCCACCCACATTTTTTTCTACTGGCTTGGGGTTCGAACCTACGATCCTCCAACCCCAAGACCAACTACCTAACCATTAGGCCACAGCTGTCCACAACACGGTAGCTTGGCTACTTGTTCACATATTGTGCATTCATAATACTGCAGAAATTAGATTGCATAACTCAGTTGCTGTTAGTAACCCAGGTCTTAACCCCGGTAATCCCTTGGTCGGTGCCACCTCAAGAGGTGAGCTACAAAGCAGTTGGTCAACCAAGATTAACCCTTTCAAAATGACCCATCAACCAAGATTAGAAGAAGGCTGGCACTTTGGTATAAAAAAAGGGACTGTGGAGAGTCATGGAGCAGTTCCATTCTGACCAATGATTGTATATCCACCAGTGAACCAAGCCTGAAAGCTTTTTAAAAGACATGTTTGCAGGGGAGGTTGGGCCACGGCACTGTTGGCTTAAATTTAGACTACCTTGGGAGCCACGCAACTGAAACTAAAATGCTCATCAATGCCTACATACACAGGGGGCTCAACACTGTATTTATATTCTGACCACCCAATGAAATGAAACTGCCACGCGTAATCACCTCAACTGGAATAAGCTACCCCAGTGCAAATGAGAATTAAATCGGATTGAAAGGGCTAGGTTAAACCTTTGTTATTCCTGTGGATTGGAAAATATTTAATCACAACTATGTAACTGGTCAATCCAAAGTCATTCTGAATACTTTGCAAGTATGAGCTTTGCACATGTTTGGCTGCAACTACTTTCCATGCCTAAAATCTATACTTCATAACCCAACATAGCTGCTAAAACCATCTTCATTCTTTCAGTTTTCAGCCATGGACTGTGTTAACTGACTGTTGGCCAACTTGATTCATCTACATTTCTATCACTGACAACAAATCAATAGGGAGATTTTTTTTAAAAGATGGACCACATTGTCCATTGTGTTGATTTTTTTTCTCTACAGCAGCTCATCAAAATAGCTCTCTCTTCTGATAGGCGATGTCTTACTCCATGCCAGTAGGTTTTGTTCTCACATTTACAGCTACTCTCTCGTATGGATAAGCCTTTCCTGCACGATGAGGTTTGCATGGTCAATGAGGAGAAGCCATACACACATTCAAGTCACAAATTCTAGCTGCTGCACAGACCATCAACACAGACTACTCAGATGAAGAAATTAGAGTCATCTGGATGATAGAGATGTATACTGAGGCCTTAACTTTATTTCTGGCTCAAGATCAGAATTGCCGTCTAAGCCATGTTCATGGTTAGCCAACTAGAGGCAAGGATCTGATTAGCAAAGCCATGTAAAATTTCAAAATCCAATGACAAAATCCAAATGTGTGTGGTCAACTCTGCATTTCCTGCAGACAGGCCTCTGTGCTGACATTTTCAGAATGTGCACCTTAAAGAAGAACTTCGGTGTAAAATGAAAATTGGCATGTTAAAACATCATACCGAGTTGGTATGTGCACTGAGGAGCAACATTGATTTAGCCTGTTGCATTCAGAGTTTAACTATTTTTTATCGTTTGTCCCAGAAGGCTAACAATAGAAGTGGTAGGTGACCTTAGACGGAGCATGACGACTACGCTATTTTTAAACCATTAAAACAGCTCGAAGAAACTCCACACTCCATCGGTAGTACAACAAAGGCTCTGACATTAAAAACGAGGCACTGAGAACTTTGTAAGTGTACACAACATTTATTAATAAAACAGTTTTGACAGCCAGTACCTTGCTGTAGTTTCTCGTCGCCGCCGTGATGAAAGTCCGTACAAGTCGATTGACGAACACGAACCAGCAGGAAGAATAGGAGGAGAGGTAGTACAATCGACTTGTTTGGACTTTCATGATGGTGGCGACGAGAAACAACGGCAAACTACTGCATGTAAGAACAGTTTTTTAAATAAACGTTGTGTACATTCACAACATTCTCAGTGCTTTGTTTTGAATGTCAGAGCCTTTGTTGTACTACCGATGGAGTGTGGAGTTTCTTCGAGCTGTTTTAATGGTTTAAAAACAGCGTAGTCGTCATGCCAACATGCCAAATTTCATTTTACACCTAAGTTCTCCTTTAAACATCAAATGTGTTTGAATTGTCTGCAAAGTGGTTTTGGTTAAAAACATTATATTTTTGCACAACTGTAGACAAAACAATATGCAAATGTTGGGCTTCAACTGAATTGGTTCACTGTTCTTCCGCACATTTCTAAACTGTAACTTCTATGACTGCCAAATACTTGCCTACAAGCAAAAGAATGGAGGTCTCTCTCAACATTTTTTTCTTACAAGGTAAAGGTTGAGTGGAGTGAATTGTGGTGCACATTTAAAATAAATCCAAGAAAACCCTGACATGTCACCTGGTCACATGGCAACTGGATGGCCTGCTATATTTTTTGTGATTTATTAGGCCAGCCACCAAGGAAGGCTTTAAATGTGATGTATTGCAAAATAGCTATATGTTTTAGTTTCATATTGCTACTGGAAGCTGTGAAACCTACTTGTCTCCATTTCCTTATCACAGAGAAAATGTCACTGTCAGGGTGTGATATGCAGTACTGCTTTCCTGTTGTAGAAAGGCACAAAAGTCCATGCTCATTGGTGACACTGGCTTACTGTAAAGAACAAGAACTATCAATCCCCCTGGTGGATGAAGGACAACCAAAGATTCTACTTGAGCTAGTTTCTTTTCTTGCACTCCTTCAGCAGCGTATCCTGCAGCTGTCAGAGGCACACAGAAAGATACTCATCCTCACTGCAACTGCCTTACTGTGAACTACACGAAATATCAATATCCCTGAAGAGGAAGCACAACCAAAGAAGCCTCGACAGCTACCTTGAACGAGAGTAGCATTTTTTTTTCTTCTCTCAGCAGTTTTTCTAATTTGTCCACCGGCTGCCAGAAGCACGCAGAGCTCTTACCTTGAGACATTTTGACAAAGGTGGTGTGGTTCCCATTCACATCCACGCCGTTCTTTATTGGGCTGCCGGGCGTGTTGTCATCCGTACAGAGGAACACGTCAATGGGGCCCTGCGAACTGCTCAGGTGGACCTGTAAACTCTGGCAGGTGCACATAAAGGAATTAAATCGCAGCCTTTTTGAGAGTCTGTACATTCACTGACACTCCTGTACAACAGCATAGTTAGAATAACGGGCATATGAATAGTCTGATTTCAGGTTCATTCCTCCAACCAGCAGAGTACTTCTATATAGTGTGAATATTACAAGAAGTACAAGGTGTGATCATTGTTAAATATGACAGAAACTGCTTCAATTTCATTCATGATATATCACCATTTTCACAACCAGATTGGTTTCGAAGCCAGAACGCTGACACCAGCCAGAAATGGCCTAAAATGAGTTTAACTATGTGCCAAAAAAAGAACCAACCTCTTTGGGATCAGGCACTTCTAGTTTGGTCTCCAGAGGTGCTTTAACCACAATTACTGTCTGGTCTCTGAGGCTGCTGATCCTGCGGATGTCCTGATAGCTGACGTACGCATATGTGAGGATAAGGTTAAGGAAAAGGTCAGGTAAGAGAGAGGGGGAGCTTGCCTCTCAGAGAAGCTTGTAGCACCCTCTAGACAGCCACCTATACTTCTGAGGACAGTAAAGAGGTCAAAATACATAGAAATAAGTAGGCACTAATTAACACTAACACTTATATCATCCAGCACACGAACTGTTTGAACTTCTCCCACTCCCTGGCAGTAGATACAAGGTCCATCAAAGCACAGACTACAAGACTGACAAACAGTTTTTACCACACAGCTATTTCCACACTGACCTCTCCACTGTAATCACACACCCTAGAGTCACAACTGAGTATTATTATTATTACTCATACTTTTAAACACGTGCAATATACTATTTTAAGTCATGTTGCCTATTGTATGTTCATGTATATTTATGAATGTATGTGTTTCAGCTGCATATCTGTGCATTGTTGATGTGTAGTGTTTAAAAGCATACTTAGACCATTTGCTCTGTATATCGCCTGTGCACTTTGTATCTGCAAGTGTTGTACGCTGTGATTACGTCCTCTATTGTAAGTCGCTTTGGATAAAAGCATCTGCCAAGTGTAATGTAATGTAATGTAACCATTTCAGGGAGTTCACCAGAATTTCGCTATATGCATCAAGCAATGGCAATAAAGGAATCTCTCATCTTACTTTAGCAAGTGGTGCAAAGCAACAACACAGCTGTAGGGGCATGATCCCATTAGGAACATACTTCTCAGTAACATGTACCTCACTCATTACAAAGGGGGGGGGGAATCATGGGAGGAATCATGCAAAGGATATTTCTGGTTCTGCGAGTCCTCGGTCATGCGCTGGACGTTGTGTGTGCATGCCTGAATGAGTTCGTCCAGGCGTCTCTCTTCCTGGGTCAGCTCCAGAACCTCCCGGTCCAGACTCTGCTTTGGGTGGTGCTGGGAGAGGGGGCCCCCTTCAGAGGTTAGACTGCAGCCCCTGCAAAAAAATAAAAAAAATAATTGATTACCCTGTCAGCGCAAGGCTTTGATATGGACCTTCACACAATCCAAAACACTCAAATCTGCCCCTTCAACTACAACAACAACTATACAGCCAACATAATCACAATGGCACGGCCAATGTACACTAGAGGCTTCATCTATGGCTAACTTGAGAAAGAAATAAATGGGAGCAAAACGCATTTCATTATTTAAAATATTTCCTCTCTGAGAGAGGACAACAGCAACTTTGGGTAAAACTTTTTTTCGCTGGCAACTCGAGAGTGCAAACACCGGTTACAATTTGCTGCTGTAATAAATAGATCTTGACTGGGATATTTAAGTGGATGCACTTCACTAGCCCAAGGAATAACAATAATGAATCTATCATTTTATTTATAACATCATGTTTTAATTGTTCAGGGTTTTAAAAGGTTTATGATCCATTTGAGCTTTAGATTTTTTTTTGACAGACTTTGCTTAGCTTTAGGCCTACATTATTTGAGGATTTATCTGTATGAAACAAATCAGCACACGGGGAATGAATTTCATGTGAAGAAAGTTTGGGACTGACTGATACAGCCCCACCTTAAACACAGAATATCAAATGTGAACCCATGCTACACAGCAGTGGTGATAACATGAAACTCTGGCTATATCAGGCAGCCCAGCCCTAAAGTCATGTAGTAGAACTTACAGAGCTGAATTCTAAAGTGTTGACATGATGAAATAGAGGCCTTCGCTGTGTCATTTAAAATATACATAGTACAATACATAGTGTAAGGCCAGAAAAAGCCTAAAAGCCTAACGCTACATCTGAAATACTGTATTTACTGTATATGTCAAACTTGCTGCCCCTTGCACTTCTGAATTGTGCTAAACCACATTTTGTTATACACGTGTAATGACAATAAAGTTGCATCTAATCTAATGCGCCATCTCAAATACAATATTCAGTCCAGGACAGGGGTGCTAGGGATGCTGCAGATAGACTCTAGTAGGACCATATGGCCTAATACATCCATAACAGAACTTAAGACTGCAAATCTAATCCCATCCTTGACCCAAGCACTGACACTCCTGAACTAATCCCAAGTGTAACCCTAATTCCAGGCTCTACTTCAACCCCCTTCTCCCACTTTGGTCAGCCCCATTCCTCAATCACTGGTGCCAGGACTCCCATTTCAATCCAGCCTGGGCCGTACTCACAGCCACTGAATGTTGTTTTTGGATTTCTTCTTGATGAGGCGGACGCCTTCCAGGACATTGGTGATGTCATAGAGGCGTCTCTTCTGGACTTTCAAAACCTCGGCCGCTTGGTTGAGGTCCAGAACGCCATCGGAGGACTGAGCCAGGAGCTGACAGAACTTCTTGGTCAGCAGACCCAGGGAGGTGTCATAGCGGGTCTTCTCCGGAGGAGATTTGGGTGCTGCAGAAACAGAAAACGTCAGACAGTTACTTAGATGACAAATAACTAACAAAGCAGCTTCTCTCCATCAAAGGAAGATACACTCAGTCAGTGTCCACTGGCAATGAAAATGTTTAAGAAATGAAAACACTACTACTACTACTACTAATAATGATAATACATTTTGTATGTTTGTTCCTATTTTTATACTCTGAATTTCTGTGCCTTGTTTATTTTGTGGTTCCCACTCTATATTTTGAGGTAAACTGTATGAACCCCAACAACCACACTACACAAGGTCTTCGTAACCATACATGGCAATTACAGCATTGTTAATTCTGACATTTATCAATGTCAGAGGGTGCGCTTGACGAGCAAAATGGTAATGCTGTTCCTGTGCACCAGTGCTGCAGAAATGTTCATAACAAAGGACTCCATTTTGTACCTCATGAACCTAATTTCTGAAACGATTTGCAATAAAGACAGACACAGATTTATGATACTCTGGCTGAACTCCTCCATTTTGTCCCCATTCATGACTTACTTTTGGGGCTTTTTGGCTGTAGAGGTCCTCGTTTGCCCTTAGCAGTCTTTGTTGGGTCACTATACTGGTGGTCTGTGATATCCAGCTCCAGGCGACGTTTTGCCTGAAAAGTGTAAAAATGCTTGATACAAAATGCCCTTAACAGATTTCATGTCAACTCAAGTTCTGCCAACAGCTACACAGAGTATGAGTCTTTACCAGTGTAGGTCACAATTGGTTAAATCATGCAAAACACTACTGGCTACATTTGGCGCAGCACAACGGAAATTCATATTGGAAATACTTTACTTGTAGAGAAAGGCTAAGTTTTATGAGGTCTTTAGTAGCTTGCACTGGGTAACGCCTTTTAAACTTATCGTCAAATCGTCTATATAAACTAAATTCTTAAGTGTTCAGGCATTAGACCATGCACGTTTGGGGCTTTGCCTTTCAAGGGTGAAGCAATGCCACATTTCGAAGATGAAGAAAAACCACAACACTGTGCTTCACTACCCATCCCTCTTGCTGCTGCGTCCATTTTAAGTAAACAGACACCATGATGCCTTCCTCTCCGCTGCTGTTACCAACTTATTTCGATACATTAAGCAGCAGAATATGTCTTCGAAAGTTCTAAAAGCAACGTGGTTTTGTTTTTCTAAGAATATGTGTGCAATAAATGAGCGGGGAGCGGCTACAACTTGTAGCGACATATCGTAAACAAGTACCCCATAACACCACGATTCTTGAGACTGTTTGGAAAGTTATGAAGACGTTTCAAGTCAACGTTATCACCAAAGTTATCTGAAATGGCCAACTCGTCTTGGATAAGTTAGCAAGCTAGCTGCATGGCTTCAGTTCCCTAACCTGGCAAAGTTAAGAACACTTGATGTACGAAGACAGCTAACTTGATGTAGACAACCAATAGTAGTTCATGAGTTAGTATTAAAGACATTTTAGGACATGCAAACCAAAATACTGAAGGCTGACAGTTTGCAAACGTTAAGTATAACTTAGTTATTAAGCCCTCGAGGTGCTTTGGAGGTAGCAAATGGACCCCATCCCCCCTCCAAACACTAACTGGGCCTAGTTAGAACACGAAGCAGGTCTTGTCGTTTAGTTTGTCAATTTATTGGCAAAAGATTCGCCTCTCTCATTCGAGGCATTTGAATGGGCAACTGCAAGTTTTTGTAACATTAGTTTAAAACATTCGAGTTTGCAGACAGTAAGGGCAGACCAACTCTAACACTGCACGACTAGCTTGCTAACTGATTGCTTAGCAATGTATGCACTTTGTATGACGGCACACACTTGGCTTGCTGCAGCTGTTATTGTATTTGTATGGCAAATTGTTTATTTTCCAATTAACCATGGTTGCTAAACGGTGTATTTTCATTAAATGTTAATACAGCTTGCTCTCTCTACCTAGTCACTTGACATGCATGCCATTAAACCTTCACCTAATCTATCACATACAGCAGTCAAAAGATTAGCAGGAAAACTTAAGGGAGTTGCAGAATGATATAATAGACTTCAACAGTCGTATTGGTTGCAAGTAGCAATGAAAAGCTACTTGGAGTTGTTACTCTCACAGCCAAAAATGACGATAGCTAACTTGGCTATCCTTGCCTCCGTTTCCAGGCAGTCCCAGTTAGCTCCGGTGCAATATCTGATTTTGACAGCTATTAAAACGTCGCAACACAGCTGATTTAGGTCGCCAACTTGCAGATAGTTAGTTCACAAACATATTTAGTGATGGATTACCGGAGGTCGTCCTAAAGCTGGTCGTTGTCCCGTTCCGTTGGTTGGTCCGTGGGGAGTCGAGTACAGCAAACTGCCAGTTTGAGGATCAGGCACACAGACATTATTGGACTGTGTTGCACAGGACGGCGGAGTAATAATCTGAATATAAGTAGCAGTAGGATAACCAGTAGCCCGACGATCAGGTAAATGCGTTAAAACAGAATTTCTGTCCAGGGCAGAGCCCCCGACCCCTGATAATATCAATTTCTCCGGGACCGAGGAAACCCCCTTTCTCATCTTCGGAGGCTCAGGCTCCCTTTGTCCCTCCTTTACTTCTGATATATTTATAAATAAATCCCTCGGGCAGGGTATCGCAATAATCACAAAAATCAATAGACTAATGTCTTACGAAAAGATTTATTCTAAATTTGCGCAAGTTTGTTGGTTAAAATCGTCCGATGGAATGGATTTAAAAAGAGCCACGAACTCCGCCCCAGCAGCTAGAAAAATGGCTCCAGGAAGCTGACAATGAATGAAGGGATACGGTTTACGCGCGAAAGGCCCTCCCGCGAAACTCAGATTTCCCGGGAAAATTTCAAATAGAATTTGCATACTATAGGAGATTGGTCGACAACGTCACGGTCTCCGCCCAACTGCTTGCTGCGCCTAAGTGACGTACCTGAAATGGGCGGTGCTAGTACTACAAAGACATGTCTTCCTTTTTGCCGAATGAAAACAAGTCAATATAACCATACCAACTCATGGCCATGCAAGAGATCAAAGTTCGAATTTAGTGCAAACAGACCAGTGTGCTACTGTCTCTGGAGGAGTTAAATGTAATTGTTATAATTGAGTTGTAAACTCAGAATGTGTTGTAGAAGCTACAAACAAATCAACTATATCTAGATATAACTCAGGACATTTGCAAGGACAAATATTTAATAACATGAAAAAATTATGTTATAAATTGTGTAATGCAACAACAAAATAGGTTAAAAAGTTTACAAACAACAAAGCTGTAATTCAACTAATGTTGAGCATTTTTTTTAAAACAATGCTCAAAGACAAATAGCAGATAAATTCATTTGATTCATTTGAAAAAAAAAAAAAGGTCTTCTAATACAGATTCTCATAAGGATTATATCATGACAGGTCAAATTAATCGTCGTCATCAAACTTGATCTTCTTCCCTTGAAAAGCTGTGATTTGACTCATCTGCTCCTTCCTCTTTTTGCTGGCCTCCCAAGATGGGTGCAGTGCTTGTGCAGTCTGCCGTGGTTGGCTGGAGGGTCTCCCTGGTGGGGGCCTCTGGTTCTGACTGTGGCCTTGTCGACGATCAAACGGTTGCCTGCCTCTTCCAGCCCCAAACGAGCTCTTCTCCCTTTGGCCCCAAGCACTGCCAGAATCAGATTTTCGATGCTGGAAGGATGAGGAGTCTGGTTTCCTGTCTGTCGCAAAGTCCTTGTTTTGCTTCCATTCCCTGGGACTGGGAGCTGGCTGTCTTATCTGCTTCTGAAACCGCGGCGGTGGTTTGGCACCAAATCTATCGCCGTGTTTTTGAGATGCACCGCGGCCCTTTGAAAGGGTATTGCAGAAGACCGATTCAAACTTTGAACGTTTGAAGTCGCTCTTGTTTGTGGTTTCCTCTTGCTTGTGGTCTTGCTCAGTGTCCTTCTCTGCACTGTTCTTTGCATCATCTGTCTTCTTCTCAGCCTCCACGGGAGTCTTTGACTTCTTCTTCTTAAATTTGCTTACCTTGCCAACAAAGAAGTCATCATCGTCACTCTCCTCAGACACAGACGACTGCTTTAGAAAGCGCTCCTCCGTGCTGTCATCAAAGTACGGCTTTTCTTCATCGTCAGATAAGTCGCTTTCGCTGTCCTCGCCCTCTGTCCCTTTTGCTTTACTTCTATTTTCTGCTGTCTTAGGGGGTGGTTTAGAAATTTGTTTACTTTCTTGAGTGGGAGAGTCAGTTGAGGTTTTCTTCAAGGGTGATGAATTAGCATCACATTTGATGGTGCTGCCTACTGTGGAAGAGGTTTTTGATGTGCCTGCCTGATTGACTTTAACCACAGATATTCCTGCAGGTCTGCTTTTTACAGTTACCTGTTTATTTACTGAACCACCGAGTTCTTTTATTGAAACATGTTCATCCATAACTTTGATCTCTTCCTCAACCTGAGATGTACTTGGTCTTACATTTAATACTTCCTCTTCATCATCAACCTCTTCCTCTGCTTCACTATTATCTATGTCAGTACCGTCACTTTCACCTTCTGTATCCTCATCTCCATCAGCCTCATCCTCCTCATCTTCATCACCGCTGTCTTCCTCATCATCCTCCTCATTTTTACTTTCCTCATTTTCACTTCCCTCGTTTCCGCTGTCCTCTCCCTGCTCGAGGCGTCTTTTCCTCTTTTCCTCCGCTTCTGCAGCTTTCCGCTCCTCCTCCTGAATGGCCTCTCTGACTGCTTGTAGTTTCTTCACGAAGCGAGGATGTGTGACAATGCGGGCGGTGGCCTGCTGCAGCGGGCTTGCGTCAGGATCCTCACACACTTTCTCTAGATCCGCGTTCTCCTGCAGGCCAGCCTTGGTCACACTGTCTGGCTGGATGCTGCGAAGCCCCTGGATTTCTTTTAGAAGTTTGGAGATCTTCTGCTGATTGGCCTCCATCTCGGGTGGCTCACCTTTCTTCCTCTTGAGGACGTCTATCTGGTTCGTCAGCTTGCTAATGATCAGCACTCTTATCTTCTTCACCTCCTTCCTCATCCTCACCACCTCCACCATTTTGTTTGCAGTTGATGTCTGTGCAGAGAAAACAGGGCACCTGGGTTAGTGGTTTAGTTCTGCATCAAATACATCATACTGTTTTAAAGCAACACTAAGTAGTTTTTGTCTTCGGTCACCCTACAGGTTAGAAGCGAAACTGTCCCTCACAGAGAACTACAGAGACGGTCCGCTCCTCAAAACTTACTTAGTGCAGTTTTAGCCCATGGAGGGCTGCAAAGTAAATTCAGAAGTGCCTTTCACCCTGTTACAAGTTGAGGAACCACTGAAATGATTGTGAAACATTTTAAGGTTGGAAAAACTACCTAGTGTTGCTTTAACTTTTACTGATAGAATGGTAGAATCTAATGAGTGGTTTGATTTCTCAGAATACCAAATGATACAAATAGTACTAAGTTCTTGGGTACACATGCACAAAACTGCTATACAACGAGCTAAAACATACGCTTCTTTATTGTGTGCATATAAAAGAGTGTTGTATGCAACATGTTAACATAGTATTGGTGCATGCTGTGTGTCCTATGTGCAGGATACCATCATTTCACACCACTTTCACTTTCAACAAGAATGCCAAGGTGAAAGTGATTCTCATTTTGTCAGTGTGAACCCACAGCACACAGTGCACACATAATGAAATTCAACTCTGCATTTAACCCCACACACATGTGAGCAGGCGCCCAGGGGAGCAGTTTGTGGGGATGGTGCCGTGCTCAAGGCACCTTAGTCACAGGGGAGGATGGAGGAGAGCGCTGGTCAGTTGTTCCACTATAGTCCTCAGGAAACAAAAAAATACTCCCATGTATGCATACACTGTGTAAATGGTAAGAAAGGCAGATGTGCCTTAAACTAAAATAAATGTAGTACATAACAGTTCTGAACTTGTTAACTGCTGTCACTGTATTATGTGGTCCTTGACCAAAACTGTAGTTTGCTCTTTGATCATCTGCAGCCTGAATCAAGAAAAAGTATCTTCAATTATTGAATTGTAAAATTATTTAATTTTAAACATTTTATTAACTGCGTGAAAAATGTTAAGCATTTACCTCTTTTAATGTATCTGCTTCCTCATCTGGCATGGTGTGAGGTGCAACTGTCATGTCAGTCCCTGTTGCACAGCCTTCACTGGATGGATTGTCATTTTCATCCTGTTTCTCTGCCAGTATCTTCACATCCTCACCAGCCGTGGCCTGAGCATCTTTGCTGACTGAGGCGCTCTCATCCTTCTTTTCAGAAGTGACATCACTTCTGTCTGGTTTGCCGGTTTTCTCTTTTTTTTCTGATGTGTTGGTCCTCTCATCTTTAAAAGCACTGACTCTGTCCTTGATGCTCTGAATCTTTTCGCTGAACTGCGGGTGGGAGGCGATGCGGGCCACAGCCCGTTCCGAGATGCTGGCCTCTGGATTCTGACACACTTTCTGAAAGTTGATGTCTGTCTGCAAGGCTGCCTTGGTGACTGTGTCTGGAGCAAGGCCTTTTATCTCGTGGATCTCCTCCAGCAGCCTTGCTGCCCGTCGCTGATTCCTCTGCACCTCTTCTTCTTTGCCCTTCTTTTTCTTGAGCATGGTCATGTGACGTGTGAGCTTGCGAATGATGAAGGCCTTCACCTTCTTCACCTCACTCCTCATCTTCACCACCTCATTGCTAAGATTCAGCACAGTCGGCATCTTGACGTTTTCTACCAGATTACTGCAATCAAGTTACACATCATGAATATTTATCGTAAATGTTCACAATTATTGTCTTAATTATTAAACATATATAATGGTGTAAGTATGTATAGCAGGCGTAAGTGTTGTAATAACATAAATACTAAGGCAGCCATCAATAAATTGCAACATGCAGGGTGTTGATGTTTAGTTGACGTTACATTTTACGTTCAGGTGACAAGCAAGCAGAACCACACAAAGACAGTCAGTGTTTCCATAACTAGAGGAAAGGTTATTGTTGTAATTTCCGTTAAATAATATCCAATACAGTCGACAAGAATAGCTAAGCTAGCTTATATTATCCTTCATGAGCATGGCTGCAAAAAACAGCATGTGTGAACTGAAAGAGTTTGGCTGTAATGTTACACATTTACTGAAGTTAGACAGGACCATGTCAGCGCAGCTAGTTCACATGTTATTGTAATTCGTACACAGAGCACTTAATATTGCAAACATACCTTCATAAACGTTCATAAAAACAGTTTTAAACACAGCAACACCTGACACGGGGGGCCGCCATCTTGCTCTGTGGTACGTAGCTGACACACACAGCGTGATAGCGTCACGCAACGTCTGAAATAAAAAGAGGGAGGGCCTTCAATAGAATGTTTTTATTTATTTCTTTGTTTCTGGTACAAGAAAAACAATATCGGCAGTGCATTTGGAGAGCAATGCACATCCGTGCATCCCAGCAAACATAATCGTTTACTGGATATACCAACTATAAACAGTAAGTGTTATCGAAAAGGGGGAGAATGAAGCGGCGCAATGCGGACTGCAGCAAACTCCGTCGCCCGTTAAAACGGAACCGAATCACCGAGGGTATTCATAGCAGGTATGAAGTGTGTGGTTTTAGGGACTCGATCACACAACAATGGCGGCAACAATGTGAGACACGGCAGTCATATAACTGTTTAATTTTAGATATTGCCTGTCACACACAGCATCCAGAGGGCAACGATGGAGCTGCGGCTACCACAGCTAGCCTGTTAGCAAACCTTATTTTACTCCTGTTTAGTCATTTTAGGCCTCGTGGACTACACGCTGTAACAAATAAACACCTTAAATTCATTCAGCATATATACAAGTACACAGCTGTTTTATCGATTATTTGTACCCATTAGTTGCATGCACATTGCAGAAAAGTCTGGGAGCAAGAACAGCTGTCTGCCTTGACCAGGTTATCATGTAGCCTTCTTCCTTCAGCCAATTTGGCAGAGTGCCTCAGCCAGCAGTGCCCATGTTAGCAAGCTGGTGAAGCTAATCATGGAACACGCTTGTTGTATAATTGCATTTAAACACCATCACTGCTCGGTCAGTTGTTTCTCAATGACCGCTTTATTTATGAAAGGGGCAAATGCTAGGGCTTCGCAATCAACCCTGTTCTCTACTGTACTCTGCCTGGCTTAAATTGGCTAATGTGGTCAGCTAGCTCATTTGCTGTAGAACCACATGATTGCCAGGTGAGCTGAGTTTGTCAGCTGTCACATTCTCGTTCAGTATATCTTATTATGGTGTAGTTGCTTTCCCTATTTAGGTGGCAATTATGTAAAGTACAAAACGTCCACAAGCCCGGATATGTAAAATAGGTGTCAACATTGTTTGTCCCTTTTCAAATCCAGCTGTGCCCCTTTTTTACTATGTAGTATTGCACAACTTGGTAAAAGTGATTGAGATAAACCTAGGTAATAGACAAAGAAAAACATGAATGCAATGATGTTTTGTCTGCAAGTGGTTATTAGACTTTTAAGGACAAATGTTTCCACTGCATTGACAGTTGGTAACACCTGAAGGGTTAACAAAGATTTTATCGTACTTTTACATCTGTCACATTTCCCATTGCCTCCAGATGCCTGAACCCCCAGAAATGTTTTGTCTTTATTATTCTCTCTCAAGTAATACACCTTCAAATGTCCCCCCTCTCTCCATAGTACCTTCCTTTACCTGAAATTCTTGGTGGTGTGGGCTCTGGTGCTTTTGGCTGACTTTGTGCTGGAGTTCAGGTTTGAGTACCTGTGGCCGTTCTGGCTCTTCATCCGGAGTGTGTATGACTCCTTTAGGTACCAGGGACTGGTAGGTTATCAGACCGATCACTTGCATCGTTTGAACACTTCCCATTTACTGACCCATTTACTTGTTGTTTTGTTCAGATTGTCTTTATTTTTTATTTAAGTTAATAAAGGAAGAGTATAGCAAAATTATTATTGCACCTATGTACATGTGTAAACATGATTTCTACAGTCAGGACGTTCTCCTGAACTATTCGCTTTACAGTCGGTGCATGACCTGAACAAGTGAAAAGCCACCAGACTATGATGATACTTCACATGGGTGCTAAAATTATTTAGGGCCTTGGCAAACTCTTTGGTTTGTTTATGATCTGATGGCTTTCTCCCCTCCCCTTTCTGTCCCCCCCCCCATCTCCCCCCTACTCTGCCTCCCTCTCTCTCTCTCTTTATCCCCTGTCTTTTTTGTATTCTGCAGGCATTCTCTGTGTTTTTCGTATGCGTTGCATTCACCTCAGATATCATATGCCTCCTCTTCATCCCAGTCCAGTGGCTATTCTTCGCCGCCAGCACATACGTGTGGGTGCAGTACGTATGGCACACAGGTGAGGACTTGGCCCCTTTGCTTCTCAGCTCGGCTTCACACAGGGTCACGATGGCAGCAGAGCTCTGAATGTAGGGAGCCATAGCCAATTACTAATTGGAGGATTGTGGAAACTGCTGACTTGCAAACGCTTGCCTCTCACAATGAATGTACGATAGTACAGAAGTGTGTTTTTTTTTTTCCACTGAAGGGTACAGGAAAAAACACGTCCTCAGCAACTTGTTGGTCCACTCAGTCCTAAAATTGCTAAACCTCAAATGACATGAGATTGACATGAGATTACTTGTGGACGTTATCACATGATTTTCAGGTGTGGCCACCCACATGATTTTTTTTTTTTCCCTAAACTGCACTAATTTGCATGCTGAACACTGGTTATCCTGAATGAACTTGCAGTTCAACTTGGCAAAGATCATCCCCCTCCCGCTCTATAGAGACTTCTCCCACCTTGTTTTTTTAATGGCCAGGCAGGCTAGGCATGGAACCATGAATCTGTCATAATGGGTCATTTCTCCCTCCTGTCTCTGCAGTGGGGAAACTTCATGACATACTAGAAGGGGATTCGTGGGTGGCTTTCCTCTAGCTTGGTGGATCAGACTTTGTGCATAGAGTCTGTTTGTTTCACTTCATGCATTCATGCGTGTCTGTCAATAGACATAGGCTTTCGTCCTGGTGGGCAGATCCAACAGATTTAAAGTTCACAGAAACTATCAAAACAAATTTCAACTGCCTGTAGCAGCGTAGATACTCAAACTTAACGCTTATGTTCAATGTCTTAGCTTTCAGCCTTCTCACCTAGTGACATAGCCATTCCCTTGTTTGCTGATTGGTAGCAAAAAATAGATTGAGGGGGAAACTGAAGCTTTAGGAGAGTTCCCTGACTGAAGTACTGTAGCGAAATGGTATTCCCCTTGACTAGACAGAGGCGACTAGGCCCAGTGTTCTGACACCACAATCATGGCTATCATTGCCATGGCACCCCCCACCCCGACCCCAAGCAAGTCCGAACGTGATGTGGGCTGCACATACCGTGTGAGTCCTGCTTGCATGGGCCCCTTGGCATTTGTTTTCCTCTGCTAAAACAAGGGGTTTCCGCCTCCTGATTATAGGCCAAAGACCAGCATATAGTGGAAGAATGCCTTGCCTCAAAATGCTCTAACCAGTTAGAAGCCCAGGCCGTATGTATATATGTGCTGTATGTATATATGTATGTATAAATATATCTATACATACAGTGAAGCAGAATGGGATGCTGTTGGTGTCAAGACTGTAATATCCCTCACATCTCCCACCTCATTAAAATGCAATCAGATTGTCAAATATTATGTACTAATGAAAGAAAAGTGTGGTTAGCACTCTAGAGAGAAGAAACAGGGGCTCATACTCTCATTTACCCTGTCCCTATACTCATACTGTCATTTACCGTGTCTCTAAGTGTTGCAAATTGAATCACACCCTCCTTTCTCTTTCTCTTTCTCTTTACTACCCAATGTCACAGAACGAGGAGTGTGCCTGCCCACTGTGTCCCTATGGATACTCTTCGTCTACATCGAAGCTGCCATCCGATTTAAAGACTTGAAAAACTTCCACGTTGACCTTTGCCGCCCCTTCGCTGCCCACTGGTAACCATCACTTTCGATTACATGAATAGTTTCACATGGCCGTAAATGTGGTGTTGTAACGGCATGAAAGGAAGGACTACCTGTTGCGGCAAGCGTGTGTGCGTGTGTGTGTGCGTGTGTGTGTGTGTATGTGTGTGGAAGATGAAACCCAGCTATGAGTCACCCAAGTATTTCCTAAAATACCTAGTAAATCACCTCATTGCATCACTTAAGCCCTGCAATCGAGCCACGCTCTTAAACAACGGAGGAGGGAATTGGTACAGTTTTAAGGAACATAGCAATCAGGATGTTCATGCAGCAGAGTCTGTCTTTACACAAGAGGGGAAAGTGTGTGTGCACAGCAGTGTGTCTTGAACTTCTGAACCTGTCACTGGTGTGACTTATGAAATGGCTTTACATAAGGAATGTCTTCATCCATGTATGGAATAATATAATTTTATTGAATCATCCTCTTTCAGATTTTATAACATTGAAGGTCTAAAGGTCTAGCTACCCGTTACATCATTTTGTCTTTGTACTGTAAAAAAAACCCTGCTGTGCTTTCATTTTCATATCCAAGTAAATTCTTACATTAGACTTTCATGGTTTAGTGCTAACGAGGGCAGCTGTTTCATAGTGGTTAGAGAGTTGGTCTGGGGATCGGAGGGTCACAGGCTAAAATCCCCTTTCAGTAGGAAGAATTAGAATTGCTCCAGGAATTGTAATCGAAACCCTGTACTGTAAGTTGCTCCGAATAAGAGCATCAGCTAAGTGTAATGTAGTAGTAATAATAATGATAAACTGTGGTCTTCTCCCTCTTGTGGCACCCAGCATTGGCTACCCGGTTCTGACGCTGGGCTTCGGCAGACGCGCGCACACGCACTCGTGCGCACACAACACACACACACACACACAAACACACACGTGCACTCCTTGTATTAAGTGTGTGTACAGATATAATAATAATAATAAGAAGAAGAATAATAATAATCTGTGCAATCTTGTTCTTGTTGTGGCACCCAGCATCGGCTACCTGCTGGGCTTCGGCAGAGACACACACACATATACACACAAACACACGTACGCTCCCTGTTGTAAGTGTGTGTACAGATATAATGATACTAAAAATAACCTGTGGTCTCCTTGTTGTGGCACCCAGCATCGGCTACCCGGTGGTGACGCTGGGCTTCGGCAGACACACACACACATACACACACACACAAACACACGTACGCTCCCTGTTGTAAGTGTGTGTACAGATATAATAATAATAAAAATAACCTGTGGTCTTCTCCCTGTTGTGGCACCCAGCATCGGCTACCCGGTGGTGACGCTGGGCTTCGGCAGAGTCACATACACATACACACACACACACAAACACACGTACGCTCCCTGTTTTAAGTGTGTGTGTAGATATAATAATAATAAAAATAACCTGTGGTCTTCTCCCTGTTGTGGCACCCAGCATCGGCTACCCGGTGGTGACGCTGGGCTTCGGCAGAGTCACATACACATACACACACACACACACACAAACACACGTACGCTCCCTGTTTTAAGTGTGTGTACAGATATAATAATAATAATAATAATAATAATAATAATAGTAATAATAATAATAATAATAATAATAATAATAACCTGTGGTCTTCTCCCTGTTGTGGCACCCAGTATCGGCTACCCGGTGGTGACGCTGGGCTTCGGCAGAGTCACATACACATACACACACACACACAAACACACGTACGCTTCCTGTTTTAAGTGTGTGTACAGATATAATAATAATAATAATAATAATAAAAATAACCTGTGGTCTTCTCCCTATTGTGGCACCCAGTATCGGCTACCCGGTGGTGACGCTGGGCTTCGGCAGAGTCACATACACATACACACACACACACAAACACACGTACGCTCCCTGTTTTAAGTGTGTGTGTAGATATAATAATAATAAAAATAACCTGTGGTCTTCTCCCTGTTGTGGCACCCAGTATCGGCTACCCGGTGGTGACGCTGGGCTTCGGCTTCAAGAGCTACGTGAGCTACAAGATGCGGCTGCGCAAGCAGAAGGAGGTGCAGAAGGAGAACGAGTTCTACATGCAGCTGCTGCAGCAGGCCCTGCCTCCAGAGCAGCAGATGCTCCAGAGACAGGAGAGGGAGGCCGAGGAAGGTCAGACACACGCACACATACACATACACACACACATACACACACACATACACACACACATACACACACGCATACACACACACACACACACACACACAGACACAGACACATGCACATCCACACACACATGCATGCACACACATGTACGCACGCACACACATAAACACACGCGCACACACACAAACACCAGGGATGGAAATTTGCACCAGCCACCAGCCAAATGCTGGTAAATTTTGCACACAAAATAATAATTTACTATTAAGCGGCTGGTTAATTTTATCATTTGTCAGTGGCTGGTAAAAGTTCACATTTCACACACAAGTTAATTTCCACCCCTGACACACACACACACACATACACACACACACACGCACACATTATGCTCAAATTGTATTCACAGTCTGCCACACCCAGTATCACCCTCCCTTACCACACTGTCATTGTCTCGATTGCTCAAATTACATATTTGCATGCTCTTCATTTGCTATTAATCACTCGCTTGTTTATCCGCTCATATGCTGGCCCAATGCACTGCCACTCCTTATTGTTCTGCATGCAACTGGGAACCTGTCCCATACTGCAGAGAAGTAGAAGCACTAGGCACAACTGCTCTTCTACACTCACAGTCAATGAACACTTTGAGGCCATATTTTTCAACATCATTTTTCTTTTGAAAGCCTAAACTGGATTTTTTTCATATGAATCATTTGCTTAGGAAATTGGCATACAGAAACAAAACTGTAAAGTTTCAAGAATAATTTCAAAACCAACAACGTAACAAAATAAAAGGGCACCTGCCAAACACAAAGTCACAACAGCTGATACCGGGTATGGCCTGGCCTCCGTTTGCTTCGATGCAGGCGGCGATCCGTTAGCGCATGCTTTGGACTAGGCGTCGGATAGTGTCCTGCGGAATCCTATGTGTGTATTTGGTCCACTTTTGCAAAGAGACCAACCCATGTGCAATGAACCGTGATAAGAAGACAGCTTATCATTATCTCAACTACCTGAGCACTAAGTCATCAATAAATCCACAATGAATAATTACAATCCCCCTACAAGTAGAAATGTGCATACATTTCTACCTCAAAGTTTCTATTGACTGTCAGTGTATCTACATCCATCCAGATATCTTTGTTTTTGTAGCTTTGATTTGTTCTTTTAGCTCCGACTTGTTTATTGTTATTAGGGTTATTACTGTAAGTAAGTGGAATAGGATTTTCCAAACAGAGCATTCGTCTGTGAGGTTTGTGTTTTATCTTCTGCCTGTTGGACTGTCTTTCTTACCCTCACTGAGGTCCATGTTATCCTAAAGGCCTCTCTTCTTTGCTATCTACTGTTGCTGTTTTTTTTGTTTTGTTTTTTTTTTTTTGTGGCTTTTACTGTTGTCTTCACTGCCTTTCCTCTTGTGTAAGCACTCTTTGTGTTATTGCATAGATTATTATCTGTGAAATTTGCTGTGTTGCCATCAGCGATGCTGACACAGTTGCTATTCTTCTCAGAGGGCAATGAATATTGTTGCCAATAATGATTATTGTCTTCATTATTGGAAAAGTTTTTTTTTTTTTTTTTTTCCCTGCTTGCACTACAATAATCTCTTCTCTTCCTCGTTCCTGTAATAAACCTGGACAACAGCAGCGGCAAGCAAGGGCGTCTCAGACAGCGATTCCACGGCGGTGTCACAGAACGGCGCGCCCGCCTCCAAGAAGCCGCCCGTCACCCTGCCCGAGCTCGAGTACCGCGAAAAGGGCGGCAAAGATGGTGGCGGTGGGGGCAAAGACCGCGAGGCCAAGAAACAGCAGCACAGCATAGGCATCAACAACAACATCTTGCACACAGTGGACTCCAAGCTCCAGGAACTGGAGTACCTGGAGAACCACCTGAGCAGCAAGAGACTGAATAACGAGCTGGCCGGCAGCGCCGAGAACCTGCTCGTCAAGGACGAGGCGGGGCCTCCCCCCAACAACAATTCCACTTCCTCCTCCTCGTCCAATAAGAACTATAAAAACTCCACGGGGGGCGGGAGCTCGTCGCCACGCAGCCACAGTTCCACCAATGGCAGCGTGCCCTCGTCATCCTCGGCCTCCTCCTCGTCCAATAAGAACGAGAAGAAGCAGAAGTGCTCGGGTGGGAAAAGCCCCGCAGCGCACAGGGACACGATGGAGAACTGCATCCCCAACAACCAGCTTAGTAAGCCGGACGCGCTCGTACGGTAAGAGCCTGTCCACACAGATGGTGTGTGTGTGTGTGCCCCTGTCACATAGCTAATTTAGAAGCATACTCTACACTCGCCTCGTAGTAGAGCGAGCTGTCATACTTTCTGTTTACAAGTCCTTGGGGACTTTTTTGGAAATCCTTAGGAGGGAATTTTTTTTTCTACATAAATGGGTGGTACCTTACTTACTTACTACTTACTAAATGGGTCTCTGCCTGACTCTCTCTGTCTCTCTCTCTCTCTCTCTCTCTCTCTCTCTTGTTCGCTTGCTTGCTTTCTGTCCGTCGTAATTGTTCTTGTCTACCTTTCACTTCTCTCCTTACTTCTTTTGTCTCGTACACTCCTTTACCCTTCATCTTTCTCTTGATTACTCTTCATCCTCTCTCACTTGTCACTAACACATCACCTCCCCTCTTCTCTCCTGTCTCACTTACACATAACCCATCACCTCCCCTCTTCTCTCCTGTCTCACTCACCCATCACCTCCCCTCTTCTCTCCTGTCTCACTCACCCATCACCTCCCCTCTTCTCTCCTGTCTCACTCACCCATCACCCATCACCTCCCCTCTTCTCTCCTGTCTCACTCACCCATCACCCATCACCTCTCCTCTTCTCTCCTGTCTCACTAACACATAACCCATCACCTCCCCTCTTCTCTCCTGTCTCACTCACCCATCACCCATCACCTCCCCTCTTCTCTCCTGTCTCACTCACCCATCACCTCCCCTCTTCTCTCCTGTCTCACTAACACATCACCCATCACCTTCCCTCTTCTCTTCTGTCTCGTACCAATGTTGCCCTGATGCTCTGTCTCTGTCTCTGTCTCTTTCTCCGTCTCTCTCTCTCTCTCTCTCTCTCTCTCTCTCTCTCTCTCTCTCTCTCTCTCTCTCTCTCTGTCTTTATCCTTTGTTACCCATAACCCCCCATCTCTCTCTCTCTTTCTTTCTTTCTCTCTTTCTCTCTCCTCTCTCTCTCTTCTCTCTCTCCTCTCTCTCTTCTCTCTCTCTTCTCTCTCTCTCTCTCTCGCTCTCTCTCTCTCTCTCTGTGTCTGTCTTTATCCTTTGTCACCCATAACCCCCCATCTCTCTCTCTCTCTCTCTTTCTCTCTCTTCTCTCTTCTCTCTCTCTCTCTCTCTCTCTCTCTCTCTCTCTCTCTCTCTCTCTCTCTCTCTCTCTCTCTCTTTATCCTTTGTTACCCATAACCCCCCATCTCTCTCTCTCTCTCTCTTTCTCTCTCTTCTCTCTTCTCTCTCTTCTCTCTCTCTCTCTCTCTCTCTCTCTCTCTCTCTCTCTCTCTCTCTCTCTCTCTCTCTCTCTCTCTCTCTCTCTCTCTCCCTCTCTCTCTCTCTCTCTGTGTCTGTGTCTGTCTTTATCCTTTGTCACCCATAACCTCCCATCTCCCTCCCTCCCCTCCTCTCCAGGCTGGAGCAGGACATAAAGAAGCTGAAGGCGGACCTGCAGGCGAGCCGGCAGCTGGAGCAGGACCTGCGCAGCCAGATCAGCTCCCTCAGCAGCGCCGAACGCACCATGCGCTCCGAACTGGGCCAGCTGCGCCAGGAGAACGAGCTGCTGCAGAACCGGTGAGAACACACACACACACACACACAGACAGACACACTCATGCACAGACACACACACACACACACACACACACACACACACACACACACACACACACACACACACACACACACACACACAGTGTTAGCTCTATACGTTCAAGATAGGGACATGTAGTAGTACACATATAATAGAAGCAGCGTGAGCAAAAATGTGCAAACGTGTCCCTGACCTGCAGACGTGTCCCGCTCACAGAATGGAACTTGGTTGTGACAGATGACATGCTAATGTATTTTACTCCTCGGCTGTGTCAGAGCTCATTGTCACACTTTTTGTGTGTGTGTGTGTGTGTTTGTGTGTGTGTGTGTGTGCGTGTTTGCCAGTTGTACCTGCTTAAGGAAATGTCCAAACACAGTGAAGGCTCTCTGCACATTTGACATACAGACATATAGTAGTGTGCATATAATACGATATGCAATGCAATGCAATGCGGTAAATGCAGTACAGTAGACATACAGACATGTTTTCAGCTAGACCAAGCAGCATGGCATGAGCAGCAGCAAAGACCTGCAGACGTGTCCCACTCACAGGAGGGAACTTGGTTGTGACAGATGACGTGCTAATGTGTTTGACTCCTCAGCTGTGTCAGAGGTGTCAGAACTCATTGTCACACTTTGTGTGTGTGTGTGTCTGTGTGTGTGAGTGTGTGTGTGTGTGTCTCTGTGAGTGAGTGTTTGCCAGTTGTACCTGCTTAAGGAAATGTGAACCAGTTTGCAAGGCAGATTAGTGTGTTTTTAACGCTGGCATCTGCAAAACCTTTATGACCGTAGTGGTTGACGGAAATGCCTTGTCACTCTTTTGATAAGATGATAAAGCATGGGGACGTCCGTTGACACAGATAAATGTAGAAGTCTCCCCCCGTTATTTGTGCGTGTGTGCATGCATACTTATGTTTACACATGTTTATATGCATAGATGATTGTGCTCACCATTGCACAGTGTTAAGACTGTGTGATACATTGTAAAACATGCCACCTGTTACAGCTTGTGTGTCTGTGCATGCTTGTATGTCTGTCTGTGTGAGTGTCTGTGTCTGTGTCTCTTTATGCTTGTGTGTGTGTGTGTGTGAGTGTGTGTGTGTGTGTATGTGCGTATGCTTGTGTGTGTGTGTGTGTGTGTCTGTGCATTTTTGTGTGTCTCTGTGTGCGAGTGTGTTTTTAATATCTTCCCTGCTGTGACCTGTAGCTCTGTCCCGCCACCAGGCTCCACAACGATGTGCAGGCGAAGCAGGACAAGCAGATCATTGCTTGTGTGTGTGTGTGTGTGTGTTAGGGGTGGGTATTGGCAAGGACTTCACGATACGATACGTATCACGATACATATACCACGATACGATTCTATCACAATACATTGCGATACTGGGTATATTGCGATATATTGCGATATTCTACATTGTTCAGTGAAAATGTCAAAATAGAGCTAAATTATCAGTTGCTATTTACAATCTAGATAGTCTCGCATCTTATCAAAACTTAATTAAATCAACATAACTCAGAGTTACTGAACTCAAAATAACAGAAAAACATAAAGTGCATAGGATTGGAGTCAGAAATTGATATAGTATATTGTGAAAATTAGTATCACGATATTGATGTTTAAAACGATACAGTGTATTGCGATACAATATATTGCGATACGATATATTACGATATTTTTTGCACACCCCTAGTGTGTGTGTATGCTTGTGTGTGTGTGTGTCTATGTGTCTATGTGTGCGAGTGTGTGTTTAATATCTTTCCTGCTGTGACCTGTGGCTCTGTCCTGCAACCAGGCTCCCACAGCGCTGTGCAAGCGAAGCAGGACAAGCAGACCATCGCTTATGTGTATGCTTGCGTGTGTGTGTGATTGTGTGTGTGTGTGATTGTGTGTTTATTATATCTTTCCTGCTGTGAAATCTGGCTCTACCCTCCACCAGGCTCCACAACGTTGTATGCTTGTGTGTGTGTGTGTGTGTCTGTGTGTGTGTAATATCTTTCCTGCTGTGACCTCTGGCTCTGTCCTGCCACCAGGCTCCACAACACTGTGTAGGCGAACCAGAAGGACAAGTGGACCATCACTTGCATGTGTGTCTGTCTGTGAGTGTGCCTGTGAGATTGTGTATGTGTGTGTCTGTGTGCGAGTGTGTTTAATATCTTCCCTGCTGTGTGTGTGTATGTGTGTGTCTGTGTGCGAATGTGTGTGTAATATCTTTCCTGCTGTGACCTGTGGCTCTGTCCCACCACCAGGCTCCACAACGCTGTGCAGGCGAAGCAGAAGGACAAGCAGACCATCGTGCAGCTGGAGAAGCGCCTGAAGGCCGAGCAGGAGGCGCGCGCGGTGGCCGAGAAGCAGCTGGCCGAGGAGAAGAAGAGGAAGAAGATGGAGGAGGCCACAGCGGCACGCGCCGTCGCCCTGGCTGCAGCCTCCAGGTCTGGACACACACACACACACGCACACACACACAACTTCTTTGTCGGAATAACTAGATTACACGACATAGTGTATGCACACACGTATGAACACAACATAGTGTATGCACACGCTTACACATGCATACACACACACACACACACACACACACACACACACACACACACACACACACACACACACACACACACACTTTCTTTTTCTAGACTAGATTGTCACACACACATACAAGCTTACTGTATGCACACACATACGCATGCACACACGCACATAAAATAAGGGCCTTTGGAAGAGTGTTTCATATGCATGTGCACTGTCTCCATGTGTGCATACATATTGATGGGTGCGTATACCTTTGCCTCTCCTGGGTGTAACATTGGAGTCAAACAGTAGTTTATAGTGCATCTATATGCACACACCTGTGAAGTAGTCCCTGTTTTTATTATGCTTGTTTATCAATGCGCCAAGTTTGTGGTGCACCTTAAATAAATCGTACAGACGTGGCAGCTTTAGCAAATGCTGCACAAATGGAAGTACACAGAGAAGAAACAAGTTGCACTGCATTTGGATTCCCAACCAACATGATCTTGCTAAGCTAGTCCTTATAGGACTTTTGGGATGGGGAGCACAGGCACACATGCAAAAACCTAAAGTATATGTTGTCCAGAGTAGTTTATATGCAAAGCAACAGGTGTGTCTGAGGCTTGCATCTGCGCCCACAGCTTCTGTGACTGACTGACTGACTGACTGACTGACTGACGAGCCAGTTTTTTTCTTTTGCCTCTGGGCAACATCCATAGGAACAGGTGGCAGATATGCTTGTGTAGGGTGTGAAATGTGAGAAGGGCTTATCACCTGAGATGTGGCCAGGGGAACCATGGGTAGTGTAGTCTCTCTGTGATTGTACCTACACTTGCAACACGTATATGACTGTGCACACATGCATAGACCGACACACCCAGAAATGCACATAGAAATGGGCTCTGTTTAGTGGAAAGATGTTACACAGAGACACACTTCCAACCAGTAAGACTGACCTATGCATGTAATGCAGCCCTAAGTGTGTGTGTGAGAGAAACTGCAGTAAGATGTGTTCATGTGTATGATTTTGTGTGTGTGTGTGTGTGTGTGTGTGTGTGTAGAGGGGAGTGCACAGACTCGCTGCGCGGCCGCATCCGAGAGCTGGAGTCGGAGTGCAAGAAGCTCACGCAGGACATGAAGCTGAAGGAGGAGCAGATCAGAGAGCTGGAGGTCAAGGCACAGGTTAGCCACACACACACACACACTCACACACACGCACACACGCGCATGCACACACACACACGTGCATGGCAAGGAGCAGGTCAGCTCTTAACACACACACACACACACACACACACACATGGCAAGGAGCAGGTCAGCTCTTAACACACACACACACACACACACACATGGCAAGGAGCAGGTCAGCTCTTAACACACACACACACACACACACACACACACACACATGGCAAGGAGCAGGTCAGCTCTTAACACACACACACACACACACCCATGGCAAGGAGCAGGTCAGCTCCTAACACACACACACACACACACACGCATGGCAAAGAGGAAGTCAGCTCCTAACACACACACACACACACACGGCAAGGCGCAGGTCAGCTCCTAACACACACACACACATGGCAAGGCGCAGGTCAGCTCCTAACACACACACACACACACGCATGGCAAGGCGCAGGTCAGCTCCTAACACACACACACACACACACACACACACACACACACACACACACACACACACACACACACACACAGACATGGCAAGGAGCAGGTCAGCTCCTAACACACACACACACACACACACACACACACAGACATGGCAAGGAGCAGGTCAGCTCCTAACACACACACACACACACACACACACACATACACACACACACGGCAAGGAGCAGGTCAGATCCACACACATACACACATGAATGGCAAAGCGCAGGTCAGCTCGGCGAGGCTTTGACGATTTGATGAGGCCTGTGGACTGGCCAGCCATGTCTCTTGATGCAAACACGCAAAGACAAACGGGAGCCAGCCGGCCTCAGTGTGCACAACTGTACAGCAACCGACTGAACGGTAAACGCATGTGCTGAACATTTTACACCACTCCCCTGCTGCACAGACATCCATCTACTGGGCTTTTTATTCTCACCGAGTCAGCCCTTGTGTCTCTGCCTATGGCACATGCTAGTGCTAGCACAAAAGGCAATGGAACAAGCTGACAACCAAAAGACACCTGATTCTGCCCTTTGTACAGAGCTGTCAGATACCCATACTTTATTGGCGGCACTCTCTGTGTTGCGTTGGCACAGTCCCAAGGTGTGCTCGGCTTGTTACAACTGTGGGGAAGAAATGAATCATTACACTGCCTGAAAATTGTCAAAATATTAATGCAATTATGTAGTCACTCATCAGCTCTGAGTAGTCCAACTTGTCACACACCTGTTGAGTTTCTGAGTGAATTTAATCAGGCCTTGCTCAACATGATTTTAGAACTTGTAAATGTTTCCCCTCTTAGCTCCAACATCAAAATACTCCTGATGGCAACATTCACAGATCTTTTTTTTTTTTAAGATCGTACAGCAGAACTGACCCATCGTTGTTGTACCGTTTTCGGTTCTTGTTCTTTCTTTCCCTCCCTCCCTCCCTCCCTCCGACAGGAGCTGCGTAAGTACAAGGAGAACGAGAAGGAGACGGAGGTTCTGATGTCAGCCCTGTCGGCCATGCAGGACAAGACGCAGCACCTGGAGAACAGCTTGAGCGCCGAGACCCCGCATCAAGCTGGACCTCTTCTCCGCCCTGGGCGACGCCAAGAGGCAGCTGGAGATTGCACAAGGTTGGCCGCCACCCTTTCCTTTTTTTTTTTTTATGTCACACACACTCCACCCCATCAACTGCCTTTAGTAGCTGCATTATTTGCCTGCCTTTACAGGGTAAATGGTATCTATATCCAGATTAAAAACAGCCCAGCTTTGCTGCAGTCAAATCTATACTATATACTATACTGTAACACATACAGGGTGCGCTACAACCATCATACCAATACTTAAAACTGTATTATATGAGTTATGGTCCAGAACTAGCCAGCTAACCATGCAAATAGCATTCAGAAGCCCATCAACCACCAACAGCTCGGTTACCACAGACACAGGCTTGCTAACGGTCTTACCGCCCTATTTCAGTGATCTTGATGACCGTCAGGCTGTTTTGTTGGTGTTAGTGGTGGTGTTGGTGGTGTGTGTTCTCTGTTGAACCAATAAGCTCCACAGTAAATAGTGCAGACAGATTTCTGTTTATTTCCGCTTGCCAAATATGCCAAATACACAATATTTACTTAGTCTGGCTTCGTAACGCCCACAATAACAAACACTGAAGGAAGAGCAGTCGAGTGGTCCTTCATCAGTGCTCCTTCATCAGTGTTTTGGCAGATTAGACCCTCCACCCTGCCGCAGAGGCTCAACATTTTGTGTGGGGTGTTCTAGATCCCCTCTCCCTCCGTAGTCAGGATACAATAAAACATGCGTCATTATGGCCCGGACGAATAGAATGGTGTTTTCTGATTGGCTGGCAGGGTATGCATTACAGGGATGGCCGTGTTCTAGTGATTAGGGAGTTGGTCTTCGGATTGGAGAGTCGCAGATTCGAATCCCACCCTATCCATGGCTGAGGTGCCCTTGGGCACAGCATCTAACCCCACACTGCTCCAGGGACTGTAATTGAAATCCTGTAAAATAACTGTAAGTCACTCTGGATAAGAGCGTCAGCTAGGTGTAATTGAATTCTTGAATTCTACTTTTCGACAGAATTACAATACTGGCATGAAGTTTAAGCACTGTATCAGAAGGTCTACACCTCAGGCAGGCTAGTGTGACTATCTGCACTTTCCAATACGCCCACCTCCCCCACACACACACACACACACACACACACACACACACACACACGCACCCACGCACAGACACCTCATAAACACATAAGCTCAGCCGTACTCTTAACAATTCGAAAACAATCTAATCAGTGTTATTCACGCCTCTTATTTTTTATTCAAGTGTGTGTGTGTGTGTGTGTGTGTGTGTGTAATTGGCTGAGTGTTTTTGAAAAAGAGTTGGCACAATCTCTGTTTTCCCTCATGAACATGCTTAACGGTTCTAGCTAAGCACTCTTCGAATATCTTGAGGTGAGAAATTGATGAAAACCATTGTTTCGTTTAGTGTGTTTGAGAGCAAGAGGCAGAGTGAGAGTGACTGTGTACTTGGATTGCAACCAGTGATGTGTCCATCTTTATCAGTCACACAGACTAACACATCAGTACAAGAAGTTCTCCTTCATGGTTCCCCAGTGGTGGAACAAGCTGCCATTTGCTGCAAGAGTAGAGTACTTCCTCTCTGGTTTCAACAAGCATTTAAAAACCCTTCTGCTCCAAAAAGGCATCTAATCCTAACAAATCTAACACAGTAACTGCCTAACCACCAGAAAAGTGTACTGTAATGTGATGTAATGTAACAGGTAGACTTCCCAGACAGAGGCTTTGCAACACAAAGGAAACGGCACAAGCTCAGTGTACAAGTAAACAAAAGTTTATTTAAAGCGCTACCTGCCCATGTTAGGAATGCTTGTCTGTCGCTGATCTTGTGTTTTCACAAGTCCCTCGTGTGTGAGGTGACAACCACGTTGCAATAATGAACCCGCATTGCTCCAGCCCGAGGCTGAAATGCAGAACTAAATCATCACAGATCAGGCAGAGCCCTTCGTCTCTGTCACGAGCCCACCCAACCAGTTTTGCAGCAGTGTGGCACAGCCAGTGTACACTGTAAGACCTCGCCCAGCGTTTGATCTTATGAATACTTAATCGTGACCGCGCCTCTTGGGTCTTTTCAGGTGCTCTTTTGTCCATGCTGGGTGCAGAGGGCAGGAAATTCTGTAATGGGGAGAAACACAGACATGCACACCAGCCTGAAAATACAGACACACACACACACACACACCTCCTGACCTTCTCACTCACTACATAAATGATGGTAGTTGTAGATCTGTGTCATTGATGGATGCCTCTGTGTTTAGTTAAACACATACTGGCATCACACTGCTCAACTGAGGCAGGTGTGCACTACCCACAGAGGCCATTCCCTCTCACTCTCTTTTTCTGTCTTTATAGTTGTCTTTCTGTCTCTCTCTTTCTTTCTCTCTCTTTCTCTCTTTCTTTTTCTCTCTCGCTTGCGCGCTCTCTCTCTTTCTCTCTTGCCCTCCCTCTCTCTCACACACACACACATACACACACACATACACACACACACACTAGCCCAATCAACTTCACACCTATGCTAGTCTCCTTTCTTTCTCTCTTTCTGTCTCTTTCTGTGTCTTTCTCTCTCTCTCGCCCTCCCTCTCTCTCTCACACACACACACACTAGCCCAATCAACTTCACCTATGCTAGTCTCCTTTCTTCCTCTCTCTCTCTCTCTCTCTCTCTCTCTCTCTCTCTCTCTCTCTCTCTCTCTCTCTCTCTCTCTCTCTCTCTCTCTCTCTCTCTCTCTCTCTCTCTCTCTCTCTCACCGTTCTCATGCCTCTCTGTCTCCTCCAGGTCAGATCATGCAGAAGGAGCAGGAGATCAAGGAGCTGAAGCAGAAGATCGCGGAGGTGATGGCGGTGATGCCCAGCATCTCCTACAGCAGCGAGGCCAACAGCATGAGCCCCGTGGCCCCCCACTACTCCTCCAAGTTCATGGACACCAGCCCCTCCAGCCTGGACCCCAACGCCTCCGTCTACCAGCCCCTCAAAAAGTGAACTTTGACCTCCCCCTCACCTCCCCTCCATCCTTCCTTCTATCCCTCTATCCTTCCTTCCATTCAGCCCTCCTTCCATTCCCTCCTTCCATTTTCATTTTTCCAAGGTTTTTTTTTCTCCCCCATCTTCTTTGCTCACTTTGGTTACAACTTTGACGAGGTTTTGTGCGAGTGTGTATTTGTTTGTGTGTGTGTGTGTGTGTGTGTGTGTGTGTGTGTGTGTGCACGTGCTACTGTGCGTGCGTGTGTGTGTGTGTGTGTGTGTGTGTGTGTGTGTGTGTGTACCACTGGTGGGATTTGTTCTATATCTCCTTTTTTTTTTTCCCTCACCCCAGTTGAGCCTTTTTTTGTATTGTGACTCATTTGCTCATTAGCCAGAGAAAGAAGGGAAGTAAGGGATGCTGTTAATCAGAATTATTGGCCATTTTTTGTTCCCTCGTTCTCTTTAATAAACAGACACAGACACACACACACACACACACACACACATCAACACATATATACACACACACATAGCTTAAAGGTTCTTTTTTCAGCATCCATGCGTTTTAATGGATGTTTAGGAAGACATTTTAGAGTTATGACGCAACATCTGCTGCCACTGGTTACTTTTTATTTTTCTCAAAATGGTGGCTGTGCATTTACTCTGTTGGTAAATGTTGCCATCTTTTAAGTTTTCAATGAATGTAAAAGAAAAATGGAACCAAGAAGCGGGCAGATTATATTTTGTGATTTCCTCAAAAGAAAAAAGGAAGCAGTTTGCAAATTCATTTGTCCACTTTTTTCCTACAATAGTGTGATTGTTTTGGAAGAAAAGCTATTCATTTCAGTCCAGTTATATGACCATAGCAATGTACATTTCCTCTTTTAAAAAGGAATTTCATCATTGTGACTTTCAGATTTATTTTGGAAAAAACATATGGCCATGTGTGGTTTTTGTTCCTGAAACATGGGTACGCTAAAAGCAAACATTTGGTCTCCGAGACCACCTCAAGAATTTGTTTTGTGTTTTAGAACTCTTTTTGTGATTCTAAAGAGGAGAGTTTGTTTAGAAGGGACTGGTTGTGGCCTGGTGTATTCATAAACTAAATGCTGCAAAAACCATTTGGGGAATGTCAACTGTATTTGAATTAATTGCAAAATCTTTTCTTGGACCAAAATTGCATAGGACATACAATTCTTTAAGCAATGCAAAACAGCAGAAAAAAATGCAAACATTGAATACGATGATGTCTAGGTAACCGAGGTTTGCCAGTTGTCATACTACACAGTGCCTTGGGATCTTCTTCTAAAAAACACACACAAACACAGCGCAATACTAAAATCCACATGCAATTTTCTCAAACACTTACTTGCATTACAGTCTCCCAGAATCCTTAGCAGGTCCCTTTCTTAATGTCCCACACAGACACACACACACAGACACACACACACTGATACCTTGACCCAGTTGTGTTGCTTCTGCTTAGTTGCTCAGTGACTCCTTGTTGTTGTGTAAGGGAAGAGGTAGAGGTGGCAGGACGAGTGGGAGTGGGCGGGGCTTGTATGTGTAGGAGGGGTGCTTTTGAAGCTCAACCTGCCAATCACCCTCCAAAAGGACCCTCCCCCCCTCCGCCACCCTTCATCAGGCCTTTAGGCCGCCATTGATTTGTTTACGACAATGTAAAATAACTCTTTTTCTGCTGAATGTTTATTTGATTTGTTTTGGTTTTTTGTAAGTCAAAAAGTGCCAATTTATTGGGTGTTTGTCTCTGCATTCATGTTTTGTTTCTGTATTCCTTCATGCATATTTATTTAAGACGATGATGGCGACGGCGACGATGATGATGATGATGATGATGATGATAATGTAACATAATCGCGCTGGCATAAAAAGCACCGGCGCACGTTTTTGTTTTCCTTTCTGTGATGATTGTAAGATTGGAAAGGAGAGGGTGAGTCTTTTGGTTGGTTTTGAGTCTCCCTCCCCAGCCTCCCCCCTACACCCCCTCCCACCCCACCCCCTGCGCCCCCACCCTCCTATTTCTTCAGTTGGAGTTTTAGTTCCTTCAGTGGTTGCATCATGTTACAAAAAGGAGCAGCTCATGTGCTTTTTTTTCTCTCTTTTTTTTTAAAGATTTGTTTCGGTTTGTGTAATACTTTTCTTTTCTCCAGTGGGATGACTTTGTTTAAAAGTGTTGCATCTATCTTTATTGTACCACTCTTTCACCCCCCCCCCCCCCCCTTACCTGCCCTCTATCTCCCCAAGTCCACCTTTCCCACTCCTTTAAGCGTTGACCATGTCGTGTGTTTTATGGCCTACATTGGAAAAGTATTTCTGTGGATTGCAAATGGCGTTGTACTGGATTATTGACATTTTTTTGTAAAACTTTGTGGAGAGTAAAAGGAAAAAAAAAAGTTTTGTTTCTCTCTGTTGCTCGTCCACTTTGTTACTTTCTCGAAGCGATTTCTGCTGCGTTCTGTCACACTCTGTGGGGTTTACGGAACAATTAAACGGAATCTTGCTTTGTTTTGCAAGACGTTTGAAATTGCATGGCTCCATGTGCTTGTTCCTTATCGTGAGCTCTCCACGTATGTGTGTTTAAAATGAGTGAAACGGCCCTGAAACTTGCCCATTTTCAGCGTCTGTGATTATCACTAGTCAATATGCTGTCATTTCCATCCTAAATCAGCAGGGCTTTATTTGGTGAATTGGTAGGTGCTGAGTGTTATGTACTGAGTGAGATATGACCGTGTATATCTCTCAACTAGATTTGGGTACTGTACTAGTATGAGAATACTTCTAGTCAGCTCAGTTTTTGCTAACTTCATTCATTGCCACGAACTGTGTGCTTGAATGGAGTCTGAATAGATTAGGCATACAAGAGGAAACATCACAAAGTCAGCAGCAGAGGGCAGTGTAAGTCTCTAAAAGACCATTTTGAGAAGAATGGCCAACTTAACAGTATGTGATAGGGCTGTGCAATATGGCCAAAATCATATAGTATCCCAGTTCATATCCCAATAATTATAAGTATCCCAATAAACTATATTTTCTCTTTATTTTTCTTATCAAACAAGGTCCACAATGCCGCCAGACTCTGCAATAAAAAGGGAAACTTGTATAGTCATTAAATGCAGCTGCAAACTGGGCCTGCTCTATTCTAAGTGTCTATATCTCAAATTAGTGGCTGTGGTGTTGATGTACTGTACTTTAATTGGCAGTGTGGGCGGGATATGCATCATGCAGCCTCATATACTGTGGAAGTACTGTTTACCAATACCTTTGGGTTAGTGGGACTGTGATGACGTCTCCTTTTATTTTGTCCTCATAGATCCTTGGTTTGCCTTAGCTCCAGAATGCAGTAGCTCTTGCCTACTGCATGCAGTCTATTACTCTGCAAACTTTACAAAGGAGCACTAGTCCGTGGTTGTTTGTTACTTGGAAAGCCCGCAGCAGCCTACAGTCTAATTTATGACCAGATGGGGGCACTCGCAATTGAAAACAATGCTTGAATATTTGAATAATACGTGACAAGAGTTCATTGAGCTCATGTTGCCATTGCGTCAGGATCAGAGTTAAATTTGTTGAGAAGCGTGAATGTTGTAAAATAAGGACAAGTCATCCCATCACGCCATATTTTCTGTTCTTTGACCGACATCCACAACAACGCCCAACTGGAAACAGAGGAATTCCCACGAGTGTTGGGAACCAAGCGCAAACAACAAAGTTGGAAAAGTAGATGACAGACAGCGCATGGCTACGATCAGTGTTGGAGTGAGAGTGTAAAGTTGACTTCTTTCTGTCATCGCAAATATGGATGCCCTTAAGTCAGCTGGGAGGGCTATCATCCGTAGTCCAAGTATGGCCAAACAGTCCTGGAATTCAGGAAAACATAAAAGTAAGTATGCCATATCACATTCGACAGTCAACTTTTGAGAGCCATATGCAACAGTTGCCTGCCGGGTAGACTTAATGCACCTAGAGCTTCAGCGAAGATAGCATACGTGTTTTTTCCATTGTTAAAAGTTAGTCCAATTTACAAATCTGTGTAATTTACCGACAACCTCTTGGCTGTGATTGACTTAGGGTATTTTCCAACCAGTTCTACTTTGTCTTTCGGTAGTTAGTTATGGCGGTCGAAAGTTTTTCTGACTAAAGTCGATTTAACAACATGGATCCAAAACCTGTGGTTACCTGGTTGCTAATTTGTACTCTAGTACTCCAGTAAAGTTTGTTCCACTCGGTTGGTCGGTAGATCTTTACTGAATTATTTGGGTGTTTACAACCTACGATTACATCATGGCAAAGTTTGACAGAAAGTAGCCATGCGCAACAGAAAATCAGACTACTCGCAGTAGTGTATCCGTTTAGACAACTACATCGAAATGGAATGTCCCTCTTCCTATATAAATACACACAGCCCTGTCAACTTGTGAGGGATTTTTGTCAGGGTTTGTTCGTACTGACAAACTGTCAGTACTGTAGCAGTGTCATCAAAACGGTTGAGGGAAACCTAGAGAGATGTAGGACTCAACAAGTTCAAGTCTTATCAACATGCTGAATGTGATTAAGAAACCCTAGAAAAGTTTAGTGGTAGATTTGCCTAGTTTTAAATGCTTGCCAATGTGCACCAGAACATTGGTAACGTGTTACATAGGTCTGTGTGTGATTTGTTACACTAACCTTTTGTTGCTCTACTGACCTACTTTCCCTTTTAATCTGCCTTATTCTGTCAAACTGTATGACCATTCCCACCACATGAATGGCAGAGTATGGGGACTAGGCTACTTAACCCAAATCCTACAGATCAGCCCTGAAGTAGGCCTATGCTGTAGTTATGTCTTTTAGAAGCTGATAGATCCCGGTCTTATCCAGGAGGGGATCTGATTTACAGTAGCCTTTCTTAGATAAACACAGGGGTCTTGCATTTGGAACTGGATGATTTGTTGACATGTTTAGTTTTATGTGCATTATGGAGAAGACTGCTGGGATGTATCCATGTAAACACAGGCATTTTTTTTAGCAACATTAGCAGTTTGGTTATTACAATTCACACTGAGGTGTGTGTCTGTGTGTGTGAGTGTGTTTAGTCTCGCCTTATGATAAGCTACCATTTCAAAGACATCAGTCACTATAATGGATGAAGAATATATTACGCCTTTGTTCAAAGTCATGCTGGCTCAGAAGATAAACCGTCTAGCTTGCAGCAAAGGCACTGTAATGAGGAGGAGGCCAAGGTGGCCTTTTATTGCATTTTTCAGTTGGAACATTTACAGTGAGTGACTTTGAAGTGTGTGTGTGTGTGAGAGAGAGAGAGAGAGAGAAAGAGAGAGAGAGAAAGAGAGAAAGAAAGAGAGGGAAGCAGACAAAGAGATGGAGAGTGTGTGTACATTGCATATATGGTTTTGGTTGCACATTTCCTAACGTGATCAGGAGTTTAAAGTTAAGCTCTTTCATGAAAGACTCTCTGAAGCATTTCCATTTGGTAAAAAAAGATAGCCTGCTTTCCCACACTAACATTACTTCTTAGTCATACATGTACGGTACATGGTATGTTTGACAGAGAGAGTGTGGAAGCTGTCTGTGACTAAAAGCTTTTTTTTTTTTTCATTCCAGGTGACGATGTTTGTAGCTTGGAGCTGTTTTTCCTTCTCTCGACTTTTCTGCTCAAAAAATAGTTTTTTTGTTGCCCAGCAGTGGCTCTTGATGGAAGGTGAACGATGCAGCTCTCGGTCAGGGTAGCAAAATGTGTGTTGGTCCGTCAGACATCCTGAAACAACAGTGTGGGCCTGAAAGGTAGCCTGGTAAACCACCCCCTCGCACTTCATTTCGTTTTGTACAGAGGTACAAAATGAAACTAAGTACGAGGGGCGGGTTTACCAGGCTACTGAAAGGTAGACTCAACGCTCACTGAACACTGTTTCTGACACTCGCTCTCATTTTCACAACCTAAACTGTGTTTTAAAGTCACTCACTCGGAGTTTAAAAAAAAAACGTCTCTGATGTGAAGATGAGGAACAGCACTGCTCCATGAGACTGAAGTGCTAACAGCCTCAGAGATGTGGCAACTTTAAAGGTGTATTTCCATCGTGTTTTCATTCATTTTGCAGTGGTCTCTGTAGCATTAATGAATGCCCTGTGAGCCGGTTTTGGTGAAAAAAATGCTTTAGTGCTTCTGTTTCAGGCTGTTCTAGTTTGGTGGAGGAGATGGAGCAGGGAGAATGACAGGTTCTTGGCTATGCTAGTAACAGGCTACAATTATTCGAAGCCCATTTGGTCATAACGAACCAAATAGAAGATCTAAACGTTCTACACAAACACACATACTTACCTATACTTCGCTAAGTGAATGTGTGCTGCAACAAAACTTCTCCAGTAATCGCAACTGTGGCATAGCTTTTTCTAATTTACAAACCTACGTCACTTTGTTAGCCTTTTTCTTAGTCACTCGTTTTTCCGCCTACTTTCTTTCACTGACTAATAGAGGCAATCAGGTTAGAAGGACATTTTCACGTGCAGCATGCATATGCAACTTGGAGTGACCTGTCGTGTTTCAAAAGAGCAAGTACTAAACGGTTTCTTGTGGAAGTACTCCTTTAATATCCCGTAGGGCAAAGCATTAGTAGTTTCATTTTTACATTTGCCTGAAAAGCTCCCAAAGTATCTTTCAAGAGTGGAAACTGTGCTGTGACTGTCCTGGCAAATGAAATGACATATTAATTCTCTCTGCCCCACCAACTGTTATGATAAGGGGTGGGGACAGGGGTAGGGGTGGGGAAAAAAGAGTTTCTGTGCATGAAAGATGCATGAGTGGCATTTTAAATTGCTCTAATGGCTCTGGCCCAGTTTACAGGATCCGGCCTGGCTTGTGATGTCACTTTTTCCCATGGGCCTTAAATACCGAACTTCTTAAGCAGGTTTTCCAAGGAGAGAGTGTACACACACCCACACACACACACATACACACACACACCCAGATCAGAGTACCATGTTCTTAAAGTTTTCAGAAGGAATTTGAAATGGATAATTGTGTGAGCCAGGAACAAAAGACCTCTTAGGGGGCATCATGAAGAAAATGAGTCTCTCTCCCCCTGTGATGAAGGGCACCTGCGAGTCCTACTAATCAGAAAACAGGAGATTGCCTGTAAGCGTGACAATGTTATTGCAGCATTATTCATTTCTTCCTCTTTTGGCTGAGTGGGAAGATCACCTCCAGACTGCTGTCTGGAGTACTGAGGACAGTCATCAATAATGGCGGGGAAGAAGCATGAGTTGGGAGGCAGGGGGGTGGGGGGAAATGTTGGATGCATTTTAAAAAAATTATTCAGGATTTCCAGCTCCCGTCCACGGCACTAAATCACTTCTGGATGGCGTTGATTCAAGGCTATCGATCAACTGTGCTTGCGATCGTCTCGCATCTCCGTGGTGCTCTTCTCCTCTTGTATTAATGTCGGCATTGTTCCTCTAAGCCTCCTGTTCTCTCTTTCGCACACACACTCTGTCCTCCTGTGTTTTTTTTTCTTTATTACTTTCTCTCCCTCTCTCTACATGATCTAATTTTAACCCCATTTTCTCCTGTGAGATTTTTGGTACTGGGTTGTCGTCTGTAAAATCCAATTGAATAAAACTGGACCCTTTTGGATGTCAGGCAGGACAAAAGCTGTAATTTTCCACAGGATTTCATCACCAACAAAACTTAGTGAGTGTGTAGTGTGTAGTAGGTTTCTGTGTGTGTGTGTGTGTGTGTGTGTGTGTGTGTGTGTGTGTGTGTGTGTGTGTGTGTGTGTGTGTGTGTGTGAGTATCTTGGACGTTCGGACAAGTGTAATAATTCATTATATGTTTTGGGTGGATGTGTCCCTCCACCCATTCCACTGGAATTCACAAACAAGTTCTCAGACCATGTTGCGGATTCCAGGGCTGTGCTGAAGCTCATCAACATGAGCAAGGGAGTGAGGGTGAAATGGACGAACCTCGGGGAGAGAGAGAGAGAGAGAGATGGAGAGAGATATGGAGATAGAGAGAGAGATAGATGGAGAGGGAGAGAGAGAAGGAAGACAAGGCCATGGTCTGTCATGATGCTTATCACCATCTTATTAGAGCTATTTTTGATATTTCATAAACATAGTTTTTCAGGCTTAGAGAAAGGTCAAAAGCAGGAGAGAGATAAGATGTCCATCTGTCCTCGAAGCTTTTCAGGCTAAGCTTGTTTTTGTATTTTTGGCCTCTGTTTTCTTCACTATGTCAATGCAAAACAAGGCTAGTGTTATCAAAGTATGTGAGTTCAAATGCAAGGACGTTGCTCACAACAGTTCGTCTGTATACCTTGGTGTTTATGTAGATGCTATCTCTCTGTAGGACGCAGTCGCAAGCTGGTAAATATTTACATTCTCACAGCTTCGCGAATATCTATACATACTGAATGCGCACAGTAATGTTTGCCCAAAAGCGGTGCTTTGCTGAACTTTGACTTACTGGGCAGAGTGTCCATGTGCCTCTGCAACGAAAAAAAAAAAAGAAATGCCTGTTTACATTAGCAGGAGGTTGTTGATGTCCCGTGACCTCCTTTGCGCTCTGCAGAGCTTCCTGAAAACTGGACGGACACGAGGGAGACCATCCTGGAGGGCATGACCTTTAACCTCAGGCACCTGGGCATGACCCTGGTGGACCAACCCAAAGGAGAGGAGCTCTCGGCGGCAGCTGTTAAACGTATCGTTGCCACGGTGAGCCCTCAGTGTTTTGTTTTTCTGTTCTGTAAATCAATGTGCTGTTTTGCTTTTATATTATTTATTGGTAACACTTCAGAATAACTACTCCTTATAAATCATGTATAAAATTATTTGTTCAACTCTTCAATTAACACTTCATTCAACGATATAATCACAGGTGCTAGAGAAGTGTAGCTGGTATTTCACAAGAGGTGGTCAGCACACTGTTTGGCTCCAGAAAAAGATTTTATGTAAAGAGGCAAGGCAACGTTTCGAAACATGACCTTGTTTTTTTAAATAAAATCTTTTTCTGGACCAAAACAGTGTGCTGACCATCTGTTGTGAAATACCTGCTACACTTCTCTACCACCTGTGATTTGTATTTTTTTTTTTTTTTGGATGTGTGCACCTTTTTTCTTCTTTTATATCGACAGACAGCCAACAGACAAGCAGACACAATATAAATATGTTTAGAAATGATTTATTGATGAGAAATAATGTAAAAAAATAATAGTCAAGAAATGATGAAGAAATTAGTAATTAAGAGTTAGCAAATACATTTATACATGATTTATAGGGAGTAGTTTTTCTAAAGTGTTACCTATTTATTTTCTTTACTGTTGTTTGGAGTTATGCTTTCTGAACAGAGACCTTTCTTTTTCTTCTGGTGCAGGCTAAAGCGAGTGGGAAGAAACTAAAAAAAATTGCTTTAAAAGTTTCACCTCAGGGAATCATCCTCTGTGACTACGAGACCAAACAGCTGATTGAGAATGTGTCTATATACAGGTGTGTCTGCTGCTCTTCAAATACAATGTCAATAGTTTTACACAATACAGGGCTGTTTCAAGCTTGGCTCTGTTTTTCCCTTCCTCCTTACAAATGCATCAGATGAACCAGGCAGAGTAGTAGAGAAGAGTACAAGTCTTTGTTGTCACTATACAAAGTATAGTTAGATGCCATTTGGAGCAGCCAACAGATGCACAAGAAGACACAGTATCTAAGAATGGGAATTGAAATAGATAGAAATAAGTAGGTAGAATTAAAATATAGGTTCAATTTACAGCAATATATACAAGTTAGACTATAAAACAATATGAAAAACAATATGTACATTTTACACTACCAAGCTATGGATAGGTGCAGAATATGGCTGCAGCAAAAGTGGAGTGCGAGACAGAGTCAGATAGCACAGAGTCCAATGTAATTGCACGAGAAAGTGTACTGAGAAACTGATGTTGCTCTGCTTTTGGCAGTCCCAATCCGTCCCAGCCTCTGTCCATTAAAGGTGCTATAAGCGGGACTGGGGCCAAAACAGTACTGCAATTAAAGCTGAAGTACTGCAACGTCTTGGTCTCCTTCCAGATGCAAGAGTCAAAGCACAAAAGCAAATAATAAAAGAGAATTTGAGTGCTGTAAATTACATTTTCAAATAGGAGGTCACCTTCAGACTGCTGTCTAGAGCACTGAGGACAGTCATTACTAAAGTTTTAAAATAAAGTTTTGAAACCAGAATGCTCTAGCTATATTGTTGTTGTCAGTGAAATAAGATTTTTAATCATCTCTTTCCCTTAAACGGGTGACGTGTCATTTCATGATTACTTTTTTATGACTATTTTTTTTTACATATAGCACCTCTAAAGATGCATTTGGTGATTTGGTTTTTGCCAAAGATTGTTTGTAGGTGAGCTGAATAGCAAATCAGCTTGTACCCTCCTGTGCAGTTGAAACACAGTCTTGATTGGCTGGGATTACTAAGTCTGATATGATGATTTCCATATTTGTGTCAGATTTACAGAATTGGGAGTACGTATGAATAAACACTGATGTTTTTTCAGTACAAACACCAAACAGACAGCAAGCACCCTGTAAAGGAGCAATTTACTGAATTTGACAAAAACATGTGCAGGGTCTAAATTGCAGACTGCCTCTTTAAGACCTGTGTCAATTCTTTTCCTTCGACTGCAGCTTTTTCCCTACCCCATCTGGTCACGCGAGCTCTGAGATCTCTCTCTCCCTCGCTCACTCACTCACTCGATCCTCCCGTGGTCTTTCTTGCTCTAACTCACTCACTCTTGCACTTAAAGCTCACTTACATATTCTGTCTGTCTTCTTATTTTCTACATCTCTCTCTATCTCACTCTCTCCCTTTTCCTCTCTGTCTTTCTCTCTCTCTCTCTCTCTCTCTCTCTCTCTCTCTCTCTCTCTCTCTCTCTCTCTCTCTCTCTCTCTCTCTTATACACACGACTACTCACACACACACACACACATACACATGTTTGTATATTCTTGCTGTAGAGGAATGCCTGAGAGATGTGGCCCAAGGCTCTCTTGCAAGGTCTGTTTCCTATAAATCTTTGCTCCTCACAGCTGGGTGGGCAGCGCACGTGTTGTTGGACGTAAGGCTGTCCACATTCTTTCGCCCCCTTTTCTCTCTCTCCCATAAACACAGACCCAGATTACACATATGGACAGACTTAGAAGAATAACAAGACAAGCAATTCCAAGCCCCCACACCCTTTGAAAAAAAAAAATCTCAGTTCATTGACAGTTAAAAGGAAAAGGGGTTCCTGGAAACACAAATCTAGACTCAGCACATTTTGGCCTGAGATGTTGTGCACAGACATGCATGTATGGCTATCTGTCTATTGGCGTGAATTGAGCTGACCGTTTTGTGACCTCTTTCCCTCCCCCACTTTGCAGAATATCCTATTGCACTGCAGACAAGATGCACGACAAGGTGTTTGCCTACATTGCCCAAAACCAACAGAATCAGACCCTGGAGTGCCATGCATTCCTCTGTGCCAAAAGAAAAGTGGTAAGATGTTTTGTTTTCATTAAAAAAAAAAAAAAAGTCAAAAAAAAGGAAAATTTGGAGATGCATTCTAAACTAAACCAACGAGTTTGGTTGCTGATTTGTATTTTAAACATGCTCCTAATCAAAGGCGAATTGATTTGTCATGACATGCGAAATTACACCCCTCGACAAGATTCCCTAATAAGTAGCCTTAGGGCCCATTTCCACCGCACTCTCTGCGTGTTCAGCGCGTGGCCGTATTCTGTCCGTATTCATTTAGAATGCACGTTAACAGATTACACCATTCCCACCGCAGCGTGATCTGAGCGTATTCTGTCCCTATACAAACCTATTGTATACGCCCACGCGCTGAACACGGCTACGCGCTGAACAAGGCGGTGGAAATGAGCCCTTAGTGTGACTACATGACAAGCATTAACTATGTAAAACAAAGTGGTAAGAACAGTGCTGTAGTTCATTTCGCAAGAAGCCCTCATACTGATAAATGCCTGCTATATTGCATTTTCCATGCTACCCGTCTGTGGGACGAAAGGGTCAGATACATGTGTAAATGGTGCAGCTGTGGCCTGGTGGTTAGGGAGTTGGTCTTGCAATCGGAAAGTTGCCGGTTCGAATCCCACCCTACACATGCTTGAGATGCCCTTGAGCAAGGCATGTAACCCCACACTGCTCCAGGGACTGTAACTGAAACCCTGCAAATATCTGTAGGTCGCTATGGATAAGAGCGTCAGCTAAGTGCAATGTAATGTAATGTAAATGGTGTCAGATAAATGTACTGGTAGGCTGGTACCTGAAGTTGTCTCTCTTTTCCTTTTCCTTTCCTTTCCGTTCCTGCAGGCCCAAGCAGTCACTCTCACTGTGGCCCAAGCCTTCAAAGTGGCCTTTGAGTTCTGGCAGGTGGCCAAAGAAGGTATCCTAATTCTTAATTCTGTGCTCTCCCTCAGCTCTTTATTGACTGCTGAATGTTCTGTGCTGGGCACGATGAGTGCGGTTTGGCTGGAGGTAGGGGGTGGCAGGGGTAGGGGTAGGGGTGTGGGGGTGGCCTTGGTTAATGGGGAATAGTGGCAGTAATGATGATGGTGTTGATCTGGAGGGGGAATGATGATAATGTCCCCAATGTCCCCACTGCTCACAGAGAAAGATCAGCGGGTGAAGTCCAGCTCTGTGGAAGAGGACACAGACAACTCTCAGAGGGACACGTCTACCAGCTTGCCTACTTTAAAGGGACCAGGTAGTTTGTGCTTACTATGAATATATTAGTATGCCTGGGGCAGCTGTGGTTAGTGAGTTGGTCTTGGGATAGGAGAGTCGCAGGTTTGAATCCCACCCTACCCATGACTGAAATGTCCCTGAGCAAGGCATCTAACCCCACACTGCTTCAGGGACTGTAACGGAAACCCTGTAAATACCTGTAAGTCGTTGATAAGAGCGTCAGCTAAGCGTACTGTAATATAACGTAATGTATACCCTCAGTTTTTGTCTGTAACACATTGCCTTTTCTTTCTTTCTAACATGTCTAATCAAGAAAGCGTATGTTTGTTGTCTTCCTCATGCATGCACACAAACACATTCGCACACTGCAGATTCTCTTCAAAGCCTATCGTTGAAAAGATTGATTATGCCTCACCAGGGTAATGGTTAGCCACAAAGTAGGCTGTTGTGTTAAATCTGACAGTGCAGACATTGTTTGTTGTGCTCTTGTGATGTTGTTAGACGTAGCCACAGGGACTTTGCTGGACTTTGATGAAGAGTCTCGTACAGCCGTGGATGACGTTGACAATCGGAAAAACCTTGTGACTAACCTCAACAGGCCTGATAACAACAATACCATCTGGGTAAGGTCATTGTTGTTGTTGTTGTTGTTGTTGTTGTTGTTGTTGTTGTTGTTGTTATTATTATTATTATTATTGCTGTTGTTATGAAGATCTTGAGTTATGTTTGAGTTGGAGTTGCCCACTGAGTTCAGTAGAAATGTAGCCTTTGTGGTTCTGCTTTAAAAGCCTTCTGAAGTAGTGGTTTTAAAATTTGAACTGACTACAAAAGAAAACATGCTCATGGAAGTGTTGTCATCCCTTGACAGGAAATTGATGATGGTCTGGATGAAGCGTTTTCAAGGTAAGGAGTTCATATAACTGTCAGTCAGGCAGTGTTTTTCAGAGGGCATCTTCTCTAACCCATGGTGTTGTACATCACTCTAACGATGGGGGCTTGGCAGCAGCGTCCTTGTAAAATGAAGAGCTTGGAAATGACCTCACAGGGAAGAGAAAAAAAAGTAAATTAAAAAAAGATGTAAATTATTTCCAGCATCTGATGCTTTTTACTGGGGTTGAGAACCGTGGAGGGTGGATGTCACAATTTATCAAAGGCTCAGTCTGAATGTAATGACCTGAGCAAGGGTTGGTGAACATTTATCATAAAAACATATTTATAATAATAAAAACACCGGGTTTCACTTTGACACTTTCCCACTTAGTGGAATCTGTTGTCACTTTGGCCAGTTTGTACCAAACCCATGAGAGCGTCAAAGACGTTGTTAGATGATGGATTGAGTGGTTTAGTATGTTGTTGGTTTTATTTATGTTAGTGGTAACAAATATGACAGTTTGTGAAGTAGATTTACGTAAAGCAAACCAGTTGGACTGCTTCAACCACATCGGCCAACAAGCGTGCCCTATTGTAGGTCACCAAATTGTCATCTTGACAACAGCTTACCACAGGTTTCCAAATGGCCATTTTACTGCCCACATTTGGCTGTGTTTTCGTTAAGCACGGCCTGTTAATTGTCTTGTGCAGGAGGTAAACATCTCATTGTATGGCTAAGTAGTGGTGTCACTGACTGCACACTTTCTTTTAAACTGCCATTATAATGGCTCCCTTCTCTCTTAGTCTGGCAAGTATCAGACTTTAAAGCACTGAATTAAAATTTTTAATCTAAAAGTTTATATCACATTCAGTATAAATCATACTAAGGACACCCAATGATTCACACTGAATACACCAAAGAAGATTGGATAAGCTGACTGCTGAATGCAATAGTCAACTTCAAGTTTTCAAAGCTATTCAAAGTCTTGTAACTCACTCTGAAAGCTTCCCTCAGTGAACATGTAACAACCTTTGTAACTCCTGAAAAAATCTGGGTGAACTCATTAACACTCCACCCAAGAAGAGGATTATGGGAAACCACGGGAGAAATAAAATCCATGCACTAAAGCTCCTTCATGCCAGTCTTTCTTTGTCCCTATAGCTGCAGTTTGGATAGCTTTCGGTCTTCTCCAGGTAAAGTTGTGACGGGAGAACTTTGTCAATCCCATAGCATTGCTCCCTCACTGATACAAACCCTCATTCCCCTCGTCTTCCCCCCTTACCTGCCTTCTTCATACCTCTCTTCCCATCAACCCATGGGAAAGGTTTCAGAACTCTGCCTGTCTGAGGAGGGCCACCGAAAAAACACCATGATAATGTTTTAGTAGCACCTCCTGAGGGAAGGTCAACATCACAGCTTCTCTCAAAGTAAATATGCAGTAAGGCAGAGTTCTGCACCAGTCCTGCTACCATCCTCAACCCTAGTGTCATGGATCCACACCCCATCCCCCCCACCCCCCACCCCCCCACTTGATGAACTGCAGACTCACAAAACCCCAAAAGCCTCCCTGCAGCCTCCCTGAACCTCAGCTGTTGTTCTCCCAGCCATAACACCAGTGCACCCAACCCCATACCCTTTGAGTGTTTGCTTTTTTTTTTTTTGTTTGTTTGTCATATAGGTCTGTCTATGTGTTTGTGTTTGTATGTCAAAGTCAGCTTTATTGTCAAAAAACCATATGTACAGGTTGCACACACAGAATTTGAAATTGCAATGCTCCTTAGACCAACAGTGAACATTAAACATTAAATCTTATAAACAAGACAGGAACACATGACGACATAAGACATAATAATATAAACACAACAAAACAAAACAAAAGAACAAAACAACAAAATGTTGTATGTGTTTGCATATCAGGGCGGACAGAGAATAAAACAATAAAAGTTGAAGTTGCAGAATGGCATGCCTTCCTTTAAATTCAGTAGTGTTGTTATTCTGCTATGAATAAATGAGTGAGGCAGTTTGTAATTAACAGAGATGTGAACAGTGAACTTTGAGCCCCCTTTTGCTCAGTGTACAGTTGACTAATAACAGCTAATAGCATTACATTAGTTTCCTACAAACAAAATGGCATAACTATGATAGTCATCGGTAGTAGTTCTAACATTTTTAATCCATCCATTGAACCAAATGTCAAATCTGTTTTTTGTTTTTTTTAATGAATATTTGCCCCTTTTCATTTAAAAATGTCTGACTTCTCCTTTCTCTCCCTGTCACCCCAGACTGGCAGTCTCCCGCACTAACCCCCAGGTCTTGGACATTGGGGTGACCCCTCTGGACTGGAACACTGAGCCTGACTGGGACAAGGCCAATGGGAACTCCCCCAGGTCAGGTGACCCGTTCGGATTCTGAGAAGCGTACCTGTGGTGCATGGCACACCCCTGGAGGGCGGTGATGATGTCACAGCATGTAACAACATTCTGGAAATGCCCATTACCAAGAATGGCCTCGGATTGGATGGCACTTCTGTTCTACATCAGCCAATCAATGCAGAGCTTTTGCTTACAGTAGCAGTGTTAAGTAAATGTTACTTTAAAAAGCTGGATAACTTCAGCATTCATGCATTTCCTCGATTTATTGCTTTTTACCTGTAGATTATTATTCTTTGTCTGTTTGAATACGATGTATGTGCCACTTGTATTTACCTGCATCAGTATTATTTACATTTACAAATATTTATCAGGTCAACTATAATCCGTACTGTATCATAGCCAAAAGAAATCCAAATACACTATTAGAAAAGTGTACAAATGACAATCGCTGATTTAATTCAAATCACAACATGAAATCTTAGTATGGTAAATGATATATTTTTGTGTTTATTTTGTAATGATAACTTCTTATGAACACATTTATTTTCAGAAATTGAAAACAAGCAGCTATCTCACAGTGGGACTTCTGTAGCAGTGAAAATGTTACATTTGTGTATCATATTGACATTTAATAAAAGCAATAATGACCACATTTTCTCTTTTTTTCTCCCTTGATTAATGTTCATGGTCTTGTCATTAGTCTTAATGGTAAATGTGAACAGCAAGACCCAAACTATGTCGAAGAAGGTGTTAAGGATTGCCCAAGGGTTGCATTCAACAAAACAGAGCTGTGTCAATAGCTGCCTTGTGTGTTTTTGTGTGTGTGTGTGCTGCTGGGCTGTACGCAAGGAGACTGAATGAAATGACTGCTTTGTCGGCCATTTTCAAAACCAAATCGAAGGGGATGGAGCTTTTAGGAATGCGCCAGCTTACACCTGCGGGGGGCAGCATATCTACACTCAGCACACACAGACACACTTTCCCTTGAGCAGCTCTTGGAGAGACCCTTGCTGTTCATGCCACTGACCTATTGCAGCTCTCCTGAAATGTCACCCTACATGGACACACAGCACACGGCCCCTGAGTAGTTCATCTACTTAATGGTGGCATGTTGTGTGTGTGTGTGTGTGTGTGTGTGTGTGTGTGTGTTGCCCTTGTGCACAGATCTGGGGGAGATATAGCAATGTTTACTTAACAAAATGGACAGAGGTGATCACGCAACACACTCGACTATGAGGGGGAAAATGGTACAAAGTATGGTATAAAGTACAAAAAGCTAAGATTGTCAGTCATTGCTGTAACACAGTGTGGGACTCAGTGGATTGTGCCTGATTCTTTTTTTCATTTCAACTCACTTTCATTAATTCCTTAAACCTCTGAATAATGAATGTAAGACTAAAAAAGCAAAGACCTTATTTATCAAAGTAAATACCCTGCCCAAAGTGCAGCTTTAACTACACCATCCCCAAAAAGTAGACAGAGGTATGGTATCCTAATTGGGTTTCTTTTAGCATTTGTCCTAATTTTCTTGTTTTTGTAACACACATGGGCTGTGTTTGTAGATGTAATTTTGTTATTTTACCTCAGTGGAGATGTAGACATAAAGTTTGGTTCCCCCTTATCCATGGTCTTACCTAAGCATATTCTTAAATAATGCAGTAAGGTTGTCAGGAGGAATTTTCAGCAGGTTATGAGTGGAGAGAGAGAGTGTGTGTGTGTGTGTGTGTGTGTGTGTGTGTGTGTGTGTGTGTGTGTGTGTGTGTGTGTGTGTGTGTGTGTGTGTGTGTGTGTGTGTGTGCGTGTGTGTGTGTGTAGGTCTGAGTGACTGGACTGAACTGTATGACACAAGGACTTTTAGAGGATTTTTGACAGACACAGCCCCTATGGCAAAATGTGTGTCTACTGATACAGAAAAGCTGGGCACTGCTTATTTAAGACTTATTTAGTACCCGACCAGCATACAGTATTATAAACTTTTTTTTCTTTTGTTGATTGAACAACAAACCATCAAGCTTGTATCAGAGCACACTCACCTGTTCAACTTCACAAAAAACAACCTAACCCAAAATACCACTCAAGACACATGTTGAAAATATGTGACACTTTATTTCTGTAACATTATTGAACATTTACGTTTTATAACGGTATAAATCGTATAATTTCTGTTCAGAATTGCAGAATCATGCTAGCCCTCATGAAGCTTTTTATGACTACAACTGACATAGACTGAATGATTGACATAAAACATCAGCTATACATTTTACTTAGGTTCTTTAAGTCCATGCGTCTTATGAAATCCATCTACTGTGGTACAAATGTATTTTTAGTTATACTGAACTGTATTCACTGTTATTTTTTTAAACACTTGGTACCATCGGCTGTTCTGGGTGCTTTAAGGCTTGTTTGTCCCGATAAAATTAAATTGTGGGCATACTGGTCATGACAGAAGCCAAATCACACATGTATGTACAAGAAATAGCAAGTTAAACATCATAGGTTGTTAACCTAAAAAGGCAAAAAAAAGCCATGATGTAATGATGCTGAACGTAAATTTGAATTCTGCAGCAAACGCTGCTATTGGCTCTACGCCCATTACTTCTCTCATCAGTTTGTGTAAGTGTTCTAGCAACAGTCCCAAGCAAGAGACGTTATGTGTGTATGTGTGTGTGTGTATGTGTGTGTGTGTGTGTGCCTGCCTGTCTGAACGTGTGTGTATGCGCTCCGGTGTCTGTCAGTCTGTAAATGGGGAAAAAAACGTAAATGGCCTGTATCTGAACAAAAGGTTATCCTCAACACGTCATACCTAACATGATATTAAAATGCATCTGTATAGAAATGATGGTCTAGGCTCCGTCTGAGTGTTCGGGACAGTACTCTGACCGTCGTTGTCGATAGTACGTCACACAGTCTGACATGCAAATCTTGTTATCCTCTGATTTTCTGATTTGTTTTTTTTTCTGCAAACTGTACTGTTGAGTCACACAACATGCAGCCAGTATTAGGAAGGTTTCAAAAATGTCAAGCGTCCGACAACCTCACAATTTTTTTTTTTTCTGTTGTATCATCCAAATTGCTACTTATGTCGGCCTTTGATTCTGAAACAGAGGTTCATATCAGAAATCATGTTTAAAAGTCATACAATATCACACGTACAAACCAGTTACGTACAAACCAGGTGATGTTCATGGGAGGGAAAATAAAAGAATAAAACGCTTTCCTTCAGATTTCTGTCAGGGGGCACAGAGTACAGTACCTGCCTCTGGTACAACAGGTAAGATGAGATTTGCTGCAGTGGTAATTTAAAAGGTCCCTTGGAAATGGCACACACTGTGCTTCCTGTCAGCTGCTGTTTGCTTCTAGACTTTTGAATGAAGTGGGGAAAAACATGCAGGGCCAAGACTATGCGCTTTTATATATTCTTTTAGGACTGCAGAGGGTGAGCGGGGTAATAGCTTTGGCCAGCGTGCCAGAACATTGCTCAGGGAGGTTATCACTTAGTCTGGTAAGTGTAGTCCCAGTTCTCTCTCTCTCTCTTTCTCTCTCTCTTTCTCTCCCGCTCTTTCTTTTGTAGTCAAATGTTCCCTCCTGAAGCAGCATTTAATGGCTGAGGCACAAGGAAATGTTTTTTTTAGGGGAAGGTAAAGCATTGTAGCTGACAGATCACCAGTCTGTGACAGCATGAATTACCTACCTAATCCCTCTTCCTCTCTCTTTCTCTCTCTGTCTCTTTCCTTCTTTCCTTCTTTCTTTCTTTCTTTCTCTCTCCTCCACTCTTTCTCTGTTTCTCCATGGCCTCGCACCCCCCTTCTCTCTTTCTGCATCATCTCCCCTCTGTTTCTTATGTAAGCTCCGCAAACACAACATTGATATCAGTCATTTTTCACCCCCCACCACTTGCCTGCTCTCTTTCGCCCACAGCCAAGGTTAATTAGCAGTCATTACAGCAGAAATATATTGCCTCTGCAGGCGCACGAGGGAGAGATAGTGAAAAACGAGGGTGCCGCCGAGTCGTGCGTGGGCAGACGGGAGAGAGAGAGAAGGGCCATGCCTGCGCCCGTCACCATGGCAATGGCAACCGGGGGAGTGTTAGTAGCGGGTTTGGGCCGGGCCAGGCCGGGCAGGGCCGGGCAGGATGTTTTTTTTTTTTTTAATTGATCTCGGATTCCTTCAGATACCCTTCAACACGCTTGATTAACAGAGTCATCAAACCGAGGCAGGCGGTGAGAGGAATACATATCGCTGGACAGGAGCTCCCTACTGGGCTGACCGCAGACCTCTCGTGAGTCTGACCTCCCATTAGAGCCTGGCCTGACTGAATAGGAGAGTGGACGAACTGAGCTGAGCTGACAAGCATGGGCATCGTGTTTGGACAAGACATGACCACAAGCAGGGATGTAGTGGAGGATAAACGCAAGTAAATGGAGTTTACCCATCTCTCAACAGAGTTTATCCACCTATCGGTACAGTTTATTCACCCTATTGTTGAATTTATGTACCAAACAGACTAAACAGTCCAAAATCACACCATGTCATCTATATGTGCACTAAAGACCATTAAAATGCACTGGGACTGTTCAGACATGTTTTGCATGTCTTTTTTAAAACATCTTGTGTTGTACTGTGCATCCACCACACCGTGATCACCAAATTCATTTTACTACTACACCCCTGACCACAAGTCATGTCTTTGACAATGACCAAGGTCTCTAGTAAATCCTCGAAAAAAACAATTCAACTTGAAATACTTAGCTTCTCACTTTCTCACTAGGTAAAATGGTTATAGATTTTTTTAAACACAGGCTAAGATATTAAATCCATTGTGCTTTTGGTTATGGGACCACAATATTCACCCCCATATGTTACGTGTCCACACCTATGCAAACCAATTCACCTCCACTGTAATAAGAGATCCCACTTCACAGTGGCATGCCAGAGGCTATATATTAGCAATAGCATACATTGAAAAAGAAAAAAAAAACTTTGAAGGATAATGTTTCCATACTAGTCAAGGTTTTAATTTACTGGCTGAAAAAAATCCATACAATCATCAAAGTGAAGCCGCAGCTTAAATAAATTGCTTTGTGACATATAGCAACAAGCTGCAATGAGCAGGCCAAGCAAACCAGCAGGGCAGAGTTGCCAGGGCAACTTGATATTATTGTGTTAAGGGAGCGGAAAGGCTGAGATATGAGCTCATTTCCTGTTTGGTGGCTGTCGAATGTGTCAACTGGCTGTTAAACATGGACGAATGCATCTGAAATTTAAAAAATGTATCTTACATTCCTCAGAGCTAGCAAGATCATTTGTGCAAAACCATGAAATGAAAAAATGTAAAATAAAAAGAAATATTATAGAAATTGGGTTTGTAAAGTGATCCACGGAATCCAGCTGTTTGCCCTATTTTGAAAATTGGGCATACTGTATGCCATATATAAGTTACATTAGTTGCATTACCCACTTTGAGCAGCTGGTGGCGCTGTAGTGCTTGAGGTGCACTAATGAAACGTGCTCATAAAAATCCTGATGCTGTCCCCAATCTGTGTGTCTAAGACTTTTTGCCACACCACACAGTTCTATGGCAGGACATATACAATCTAGCCACATGTAGTTAACAAGAGACAATAATAATATAAAAGCCTGTGTGTCTGTGGAGTTCTCCTGCTTGGCGCTCAGTGAGGATGTTACAGTAACGTAATTTGCAACCAAATCTATCATATCGCTGGGCAATAAACAAAGTCAGTCCAACTAAAGCCCTGTGTAGCCAATTAGTTAAAACTCAAGTCAGCTTCTGAATAGACAAGACCTGTCAGCCACCAGTGGATTCCTTTACCCACACACACACACACACATACACACACAGTGCTTAACCACCCTGAAGTTCCACAGCTCTTCATTACTGACGACAATGACTTTTTCTCTTACCCAGTCAACTGTAGCCCTCAACACAGGTGACTAATGGGCACAACTGGCCCACTGACTGGTCTGGTAGACTCTGAACATCGTGAGTTCCTGCTCCGAAACCACCCGAAAAAATGCCTCTCCCAAGGACCAGCAGGCTCAGCAGAACGTCTGCAGGCTCACTCCTCCACACTGTAGGGGAGGGTGACAGATTCAGCCTTACATTCCTCATAAAAAAGATGTGTGATTTTTTTTTTCTCAAAATATCTCAAAGCCAGACAAAAGTAGCAGAAACAATAATGTGACCCACACCATGACAGAGACAGATAATGAGGACCAACATTCAGTCTAAATATTACAGTAATGTGCTCATTTTTAGACAGCAACCTTACTCGAGATACAACAAGTGACTAAATAGATACTTTGCAGGTTATATGAATATGCCATGTATATATGACCTGTCCTCGTTGGTCCGAACAACGCAAACCCCGTTTTTGTACAGGCCGAGAGTTAACGCAGTGCTCGCGGCTCGTGTATGTGTTTGTTTGTTTGTTTCTTTGTTGTTAGTTTGTTAGTTTGTTTGTTTGTTCGTTATGTCTCTGGACAGTGTTTGAGTGCCCTGAGAGCGAGAGGGTGTTCAGGGAGGGGGTCAAACTGCACAAGTAAAGCAAAGGGGTTTTGTTTTTGAGGATCCATGGGCAGAAAAGCTGGGGGGAGGGAGACAAGTAAAGGGTACAGCAACCAATATTGTTTGGTTGATGACAATAGAAAGGAGATGGCTAAAAAGGGTGGATAGATAGAAAACAGGGACAAGTAAAGATCAATAGACTTAACTAGGTAGATAGATAAATGGAATGTATATATCTGTTATCAGTCGTGGCTTCGGCAGCATTAGTCTGGCCAAGAGTACTAATCCTGTTTCTGGACTGATAAGGGTAAAAAGATAAAAGGGAACAGAGCAACAAATCTTTTTGCCCCCTCCTTCCTTCCTCCTTCGTCGTCCTCCTCCATCGTCATCCTCCTCCTCCTCCTCCTCTATGCATCCAGTCAAAGCATCTCTCCAGTTCCTCAAAAGTCTCTCCCCTATCAGAGGGCAACCGATTTCTCAGTCTTATCTTCTGGGGCAAGGCTGTAAGAGAGAAAGAGCTGCTGCTGGATGCCAAGTTCTTTTATTTATTTGTTTATTTTTTCTTTTATTTGTTTTATTTCCCAGACTCGTTGCCGTGCCCTGTGCTTCAGCAGGGGCAGACGCCAGTGCTTCTGTTGGTGGGCAGACGCCAGTGCTTCTGTTGGTGGGCAGCCACCTCCGATCTGCCCGCTTCACCAACCCGAACCCCAACCCCAAACCCCAAACCCCAACCCCAACCCCGACAGCCCGCCACCACTTCCCCTTAGACCTCTTGACCGCCAGTCTTTGTATAGGTCTCTCCAGTCCGCTTGGAGTCCAAGTGACAGCCTCCTTTCATGTCCACTGTGCTCACGCAGTAAAGGGAGGCTGAATAGAGAAGCACCAAGGGGTCTGTTTTGATCTTCTATGGGTGTCTCAAAAGAGTCTTTTTTACGATGGAGCTGGGAACTCTGTCTTTAGGATGGTGTGGTGATGTCATTTCATGGCTTTCTAACATGTCAAGGTTCTGCAAGAGGGCAAGAAAAGGATTAATCCAATTGGATTAATGTTTTTTGTTCCCATAACTGAGCAACCAGACGGATTATGCTTTCGATGTTGTGTAATAATTAAGGACTTACAAAGGCTCCTCTCCTTGTACTGCAAACAGACTAATAATAACTAATTAATATTTTACTACAGCACTGTCAGCTTCAGGAACTTACAACAAGCAATCACACACGATGGCAGCTGTTTCATTTATTGCTTGCCTAATTTGTGAATAATATCACAAGAAGTAAGACAATGGTATATGCAAGGAACGGTGGTATATTTGGGCATCTGTGGAAGATGCAGCATGTATAGCCACATTTGTTAGTCGCGTCTGATTAGACTGCTGACTTGAGTAAATGTTATTATATATTGCTGTGTACCACTGTATTTCTATACCATGATCATAGTACATAAGATGGTTACCTGTCCTGAGGCTAATGCCTGTTATTGCGGTGGAAGGGACGGCTGTGTTAGACCTTGCTGCGCAGTAAGCCCCCTGTTGGATGTTCTGGGGTACTGCACTCCGACGAGTTCTTGGCTTTGTCCTTGTTGTTGTTGGGCTCGTTGTCTTTGATGATGTCATACTGACGGCAGAAGAGAGCAATCACGCCTGGAGGATATGAGAGAGGGTGGAGGGGGGGTGGGGGGGTTTAAAAGCCATGTGGGAATTGAGGAACAAATGTGGTAAATATTTGTAAAAGGAAAGATCACAGAAAATAACAACCGGTGTGAAGATATGTGAGGCCACGCAAAGTGGATAGTTCAGTGGTAGGTTATATTTTTGTTAGACCATGACTTGGTTACCTATGAGGTAGTCCCACAGTTTGACAGTATTTGACAATATTACACTTATGCATCAATCCGACATTTTTTTGGTAGACTTCAAATGAACTTTTGTGACAGTTTTACCAAAATGATGAGCAAGAACAGAAGTAGACAGAGTATCATAAGCATACTGCATGGGGATATGTTGTTTGCCATAGTAGTAACCATGTATCTTTGCAACTTTGAAATCTGAGAAAACCCGCAAGTTTGACTGGGAAATGTAAATCAAGTCATAGGTTCATTAAGTTTGTCGAGCTCCCCCTGGCAGTTAAGAAGAAAATGTTGAAATTCCATGTTATTAAATATATAACCATGCTTTCCATTGCGCTTATTAAATTCCATAATTTTGTCTCCCTCACTGTGGAAGTAACTAAGCCCTAGAACTAAAAGCATTTGCATTTCATACTATCAAGCCATAGAAGAGACAAAGGAGGAACAAACACACACACACTCACAAGCAAGGACCAACACACACACACACACACACACGCACACACACATGCACACACACACACACACACACACACACACACACACACACACACACAGCCTCACCTGCATCTCACCTGACAGCGGAAATGCGGCTGATTAGACTGGAGCACCTCACACTGTTCGCTCGCAGTTTGAGACACTCGCGGGGAACAGAAAGCTCCCTGGTGTAATCAGCCAAGAACTGTCAAACTATGTTTGTGCGGTTTTGTGGGATTTGATTCTAAGCCGCACCAGGAAAACAGCATGCAAATTGACTGCGCTGCCGAATGCTGCATTGAGTGCATGGTGCAGATGTGACATGTCTAAATTGCTCCATTTGTACACAGAGAATCACACAGAGAGTGCCATTGGTGTGCAAACGTATGGGATCGTCTGTCACCACTTTAAGCATGGCAGTACCCAAACGCAAGCCCAATTTTTACATAAAAGCATGGCGGCAGCTAAGAACCAAACTAAAAAGAAAATATGACTGTGTGAGACAGATTTTAGCATAGTAATGATTGGTATGAAAAAAAACCTTCTAAATCATATTTTACTCCACTAAATAGCTACCAAAGGAAACACGAATATTTTATCCAAACATATTGGCCTGGTTGCCACATCATTTTATCACTCGGCAGCACTGTTCAGAATTATTGTTAGAATTATGTATATTTACTTTATCGTCACAATATAGGTCACATGGGCCAAATCCAAAATGTTCTCTCATTGCGCATTGTACTCTATGTAGAGAACCGAACAATGTTACTCACACCCTGCGTAGGGCACTATATAATGAACAAGTAAGCATTTCAGACACAGCCATGGTCCCAGATGTGTGTGTGTGTGTGTGTGTGTGTGTGTGTGTGTGTGTGTGTGTGTGTGTGTGTGTGTGTGCGTGTGAAGGATGCTCTCCAGCCTATGGCCTGATTAAAGTGTATGAGAATGGATGTGTGTGTGTGTGTGTGTGTGTGTGTGTGTTTGCATGTATGTGTGTGTATGTGTGTGTGTGTGTGTTTGTGTGTGTGTGTGTGTGTGCTTGTGAAGGATGCTCTCCAGCCTATGGCCTGATTAAAGTGTATGAGAATGGATGTGAGTGGTCTACCTGCCCACATAACCAGCACCACCACGATGATGAAGAGTGGCCTACCTGCCCCCATAACCAGCACCACCACGAATGGATGTGAGTGGCCTACCTGCCCACATAACCAGCACCACCACGAATGGATGTGAGTGGCCTACCTGCCCCCATAACCAGCACCACCACGAATGGATGTGAGTGGACTATCTGCCCACATAACCAGTACCACCACAAATGGATGTGAGTGGCCTACCTTCCCCCATAACCAGGACCACCACGAATGGATGTGAGTGGACTATCTGCCCACATAACCAGTACCACCACAAATGGATGTGAGTGGCCTACCTGCCCACATCACCAGCACCACCACGATGATGATGAGCTCGCCCGCTCTCAGCTGAGCTGCCTGGTCCACCTCCTCCATCGTCACCTCGTCTGTGGGGGAGACGGGAACATCATAGGAACACCAGCTTCCAAACACTTTATTCATACACACGGACATGGCGTCTTTATAGAAACACACACACACATTCACACCTACACACACCACACAGACACAGACACACACACATACATGCTCGCACACACACGCATGCACACGCGCATGCACATACAAACTACACACACACACACAGACACACACACACACATACACATGCAGACACAAACATACACACACACACACACACAGACTGAGACTGGAAATAAACCAGTAAGTGTTTTCAGGCCCTTGTACATGCTATGACGATTCATACACTTAATGTTGGTGGTAAGACACAAAAAATAAACCTTTAACAGCTTCCTCAGCTTATTGTAGAGAAGGTAGTAGGGGTTTCTCCTGTGGCATTTTTTGCCATGAAGATCTCAATCAGAACTGTGCCAATCTAATTTGCTATTCCATCACAAATTGCACTGTGTCACGCTCATTTTGGGCGCCCACCTGAGCAGTGGCACAACCATTTTGGGTTCAGCTCCAAATGCACCTAATGAAGTGGAAAATGCCATCTCATTCAGAGCTTCTGCATTCTGTGTGTTCATTTTTGAATGTCAAGCACAAACAGGTGCATTAAAAATTGTGTTAGAAAGTTGAAACTGAAAGTCTGAGCAGAAACTTACGATAAATGGTCACGGTAAATGGTAAACTGCGCCCTCAATATTTGACGTTTTATACAGACATTATATTAATAAAATATATGTATTCTCTCATGGAGACAAAGGATATAGATGGTGTACTGTAGTTCAATTTTAAAGGAGTGTAAACAGGTTTTATTTGTTTTCACCCAACATTACACAGCCGGGTGTGCGCTGAAAAGAATCCCCAGTCAAACAGCAATGCTATCTGCGGAGTCTATAAGCCAACGAGCAAGCTAGAAACAGTACAGTTTACTCTTCTGTTACAGAAGATTCAGGCTTAAACATAATAGGATCCGTGCTAACCAAACAATGTTTGTTATATTCGACTGAACAGAGAATTATGAGTCTGGCACATTTTGAATTTGGATTTTGGATACTTTTCAGATTAAACCTAATGTTTCCTTTGTGGACTAATGTTATACATACTTAAACACACGTAGGGTGACAAAGTGACAAAGACAAAATGTAGGAAGCTGACTGTATGCTTTGCATTATAGAGTTCTTTGTCTCTATTTTGCTGAATATTTTTGCAAGTATGGATAGCGGCCTTTAACACACTCTCAAGTGAGCAGCCCCTGAGGTACTGAAATGCAAATCCAAGTTGTGCTTGGTTGACAGGCTAGGATGAGAGAATCTGTGCCAACTGATGTCATTCATATGGAAAATAAACCTTCATTTTCCTGTTTTGTTTATGCAGACTCAGGCAGTTCTGGGTTGGCCAACAGCCCCTTCCAGTGCCAGGACAAAATGGTTATATTGAAAATGTGAAAACACATTAACAATCCTTTGCATTTATATATTAACTGATTTATGTCTTGTCATCTTCTCTGAATATAGTGGCATTTAGACATACTTTAAAAATGGTGACGCTGGAGTTATAAAAAGGTTTATGACATTATTGGATTGAGGATACCGAAAAATTAAATCTTAACTGCATCGAATAGTTTAATAATTTGAAAAGATGTAAAATGACTTCACCGTAGACCCAGAAGTCTGTTATTCGCTTCTGATTATTTCTCAGTTCACTGTATCCTCACATATCCCAACATATGTGTTTTTATGTGTATGAACAGGGCAAATCCCATTTGACTATATTCCTGTACTGTTTTTGAACGTACACTTAAGTGGCCTGTTTCATGGGGATTTGGGTGTATGCATGTGCAGGCATTATTTGTGAAGTAATGACCAACGAGATCATCAAGTCCAACTCTCATACATCATTACACTAACACATGGGCACAGTCATATGTAAACACAATTAAAAACCACACATACACAGAGACAACTCTGCTGAAGGCATCACATACTGGTAGTCATATCAAATTCAGTCTCATCTCCATTCTGCTTCCCTTCTACACACAGAAACGGCACATAAATATATAAAAGCCAGTTGTTGAAGTAGAAATTCAGTGCCATTTCTGTGTGCAGAAGGGAGACAAGACCATCTATATATAAACACACGCAAGCTGCAGCATAGTTGAAGTGTTTTTCAGATGCATCCGCTCAGCTGAATGAATTTAATCTAACCATCAGAAGAGCTGTGGCGTGCTCTCCTTCTATACACACCCGAGCGGGAGAGTCTGTGGGGACCAGGGTTGCAGTTTCTTCTGCACAGTGATTCATGTAATGATCTTCCTCCGCTGCTGTTTTTTTTTTTTGCAGTCTCCCCATCGAGAGACTGCCCAGCCGGGCCACTAGGCGCACGGCACGCAGGCACACTGTCTTCAGATACATCACAGCCAGAGCTGTCGATGGCTGCGGCACTTGCCGTACTGCTAATATGACGGCTGTCTGGGTCTCTGCCTCAGCCTGCCGGGGAAGGCAAGCAGTTCAAGAAAGAAGGGAGAGGAGAAGAGAGGAGAGCAGAGAATAGGAGAGGAGAGGAGAGGAGAGGAGAGGAGAGGAGAGGAGAGGAGAGGAGGGGATGGGAGAGGAGAAGAGAGGAGAGGAGACGAGAGGAGGAGAGGAGAGGAGAGGAGGAGAGGAGAGGAGGAGAAGAGAGGAAAGGAGAGGAAAGAAGAGAAGAGGAGAGGAGAAGAGAGAAGAAGAGAGGAGAAGAGAAGAGAAGAGAAGAGAAGAGAAGAGAAGAGAAGAGAAGAGAAGAGAAGAGAAGAGAAGAGAAGAGAAGAGAAGAGAAGAGAGAAGACAGGAGAGGAGAGGAGAGGAGAGGAGAGGAGAGGAGAGGAGAGGAGAGGAGAGGAGA
>CM050201.1:21872500-21895000 GCA_027475355.1 Coilia nasus | reverse complement strand
GTAGCTCTCACACAGAGCTGTCCTTCACACAGTCCCCAGCTAATTCATATTCACAAAGTAGCAACAGAAAAAACAGCCATACTGCTTTATGCACTCTATATCCAGGTACGTACAGTATATTATATTATTAATGCAAGTACATTAATAATATATTACACTTAGCTGACGCTCTTATCCAGAGCAACTTACAGATATTTACAGGGTTTCAGTTACAGTCCCTGGAGGTGTGTGGAGTTAGATGCCTTGCTCATGGGTGGGGCGGGATTCGAATCGGCACCCTTCCGATTGCAAGACCAACTCCCTAACCACTAGGCCACAGCTGCCCCCACCCTGTTTCACACTAGTAGCTCTCACACAGAACTGTCCTTCACACACTACCCAAGCTAATTCATATTCACAAAACAGCAACACAAAAACAGCCATACTGTTTTATGCACTCTCTATCCAGGCGAGTACAGTATATTATATTATTAATGCAGGTGCGTTAGTAATAATAAGCTATCCCCAGGGCTGGCAGTACACACCTGGGCTTTTGGAGGCTAGTTTCTCCGACTCCTTGGGCGTTCGGAAGAGGACGGTCTCGCTGGGCGGGCTGGTCCCGCTCATGCTGATGGACTGCACATGGACGATGTACTCCGTGTCCTCCTCCAGGTCCCAGAGCGCGCACGAGCGCGTGGTGGTGTTCACTTCCTGGATGAAGCGGAGCATGCGCATGTCCTTCTTCTGTGGGCGGAGCCACCATGTTGGGGAAGAAGGTAAGTGGGAGAATTGCTGATGCACACACATATAAACACACACACACATACACATACACACATAAACACACACACAAACACACACACACACACACACACACACACACACACACACATCCATTGTAGATGTGTCAGCACACAAACTGACATAGACACACACAGTTCACTGCAGATCTGTTTTGACATACACAAACACACTCTCACACACATATAAACGTATGCACAGATACACACACACACGCACACGCACGCACACACACACACACACACACACACACAAAATACCTGCTGGGTGATGGCAAACCCAATAACAGGGTCCCCCTCAAGGATGTCCCATTTCACCAAAGCCGAGTTCACACCCTTAAACTCGATGGTCACATTCAATGGGGCGGACAGGGTGTCTGCAGAAAAGGGCAACAGTCAGAGTGGAAGGAAGCTATTCAGGGTATTCCTTCTCTCATGTCTTTTGATTTCTTTTTGATTTCTTTTCTGTCCTCTCTAAAGCTATAATGCTGAGAGAAAGAGAAAAGTGGTTTTAATGGTGTGATGAAGGCTATGGTTAAAATGTCATGATTCATTTTTCCACCTCCTCTCCCCACCTCTTCTTCTCCTCCAGGGGTTTCTTTCCCATCTCACCTTTTCCTTCTCTCTTTCCCATTTTACATGTCTTTTCCGCTTTTCCTGGCCTCGTGTCTTTCTCCATTTTGTGATTTAGAGTTGTACAGTCTGGCCTATTGAGTCAAAGCTTTGTTCAGTTGCTGCCTTTGCTTGACTAAAACTCCACAGGCGATCGATAGCTCTATTGCATTTTACCTTCACTTACTTGTGTGGGAGTACAGACAAGGTTGTTATCAGGATTAGTCGGCATGTCTGATGAACCACCGAACCAATTGCTGTGCAGAGCATTTAAGCTGGACTGCTCTGGTACATCCTTTTTGCTTTTATTTAATTTTATGTCTTTCTACGGGGAATGCTTTCTATGTATATGAGATTTACCATGTAACTAGTCTCTGCTATCTGTTATGGTTACTGTCTACATCTTTCTTTGTTTATGAGCTGTATACTGTGTGTCATACTGTAGTTTGTGGTTTCTGTGTTCATTTATGTGTTAATGTGAAATTACTGCTATTTTTTAATGAAAACTGTTAATCACAAACAAAAAAATTAGATTGCACCAAGGCTTATTACTGCTATTGTGATGAACTAGCCTAAGTATTGTAGAGAGACCAATTTTTGAAGTCTGGACAGAGTGTTTTAATTTGGAAATAAACAGAAAGTCATGGTCACTGAGGAAAACAAGCTCATGTTTATCTAGGATGACATCTTTGGACCCAAACATTTGCAAGAGTAAGGGCTGTTAGGCCTTAATAACAGTGCTTTGGATCTCATCTTCACTAAGCCAATTAGAGAATCACAGGAGGCGTGGTGTTGTCAGCAATTATTTACATACCTTTGTTTAGCCTGCAAAGCACTGAGACTCACATACCAGTAAAGAGACAGAAACTGTTTCGTATGTGTGCCTACAGCACAAAAGTGCTCATAAATGCCACAGCTCCAAACGGTCTCGTCCCCAGTGATCTGCTGGGGGACTCAGAAGTATCTCAGTACATGTCCTTTGCACCATGTCATTTATGTATCTTGGCACTAAATTACTTCTCATGCTGCTTACATCTGCACTGCCTTTGCACGGGTTGTCATGAAAAGTCATACACAGTAATAATTAGTGTCGTTTCTGGACAGGGTTGTCTTCCGTGGCACACTGAATCACCTGTGGGGAGAGTTAGTCTGCCTTGAAGACAAATGCTTTTTGATTAACTTATGGGACAATTCTTCAAACAGAGGCACCTAGGTCCTCTCATCAGTTCTGGAGCCTACACAATAAATCGTCTACCACAAGCCCCAAGTGCAGCAAACAACAGAACAAAACAATATGGCCCCCATGATATGTGCAGGGACAGAATTCTGGTTAGTTTCTATTTTGCTTAAAAATCTGCTATCTGTGGCCCTCTGTGGGAAAGGAGGTAATTTGGTGCATTTAATTAATCGTGGCAAAATTTTAAAGGTACAAAGGTTTTACTGGTTTTTGTTCTTCAGTTCAGTTTAGGGAGTTGTGCTGACAACTTTCACTTTTCCTGCACAATGAACCTTTCAGCTTTTGTGGTGTTTTGAAAATCCGCATAATCACCTGAACAGTGTTCAAGAAAGATTATTCTATTTTCTTTCCTCACCATGCTGAGTTTCCACTTCCTAATTAATATAGTGGCTACAATAGGTTAAATATGGAACCATTTTCAAATAATTTAATCACACCAAGTTAAGCATTTGTCAGAGTGTTTCCCCAGACACCGTTCATGTGTGTCTAATTACCAACAATCAGAGAGTGAAGACGAGTAGACATATGCACTCAGTAAACACACACAGCTGTTCCAGTCAAAAAAAAAAAAAAAAAGTCACAGAATTATAATGCAGCCCGACAAAATCTTGCCGGTTAACAGTACATTTGACAACCTCTTTATGACTTCCCCCATTAACATGCCACTCACATTTCCGCTTGTGGTGATAATGAACTGATCGGACGTTTGTTATGACACTCAGGGTTCCTACATGCGACATACTGTAAATGCAGCGGTTCCGATTCAGCATCTTTTATTGTGAATTACTAGGCGTTAATACATTTTAATTTACATGCGGATATCCTCATTACAGTAGAGATTTATGGGTCGTCAGAGGAGCTGAGTGCCATTCAATGCACCAGAGGGGCAAAATGACACATAAAGACACATTTTACAGAAAATCTTAAGATTATTTGAACAAATGTTCCAAGCTGGCCATTATAGGGTACTTGTTATTGAGATATTCTTCACAGAAAATCGAGTTTTCTTCAAGAAATACTGTTATCCCAGTTGTCTGAATGAAACATTCAGGCCTTTCAGCCTTTTGTATTGGAACAAAGACAAGGCTTTGAATCGATAAAAAGGAAATATCAAGGATTTGTACAATAATTTTGGGTTTGAGGGACACTTTTGACCTCACAGCTTCTATGTTTTGAATAAAAAAATGTGTAAAAGTTGTCCATTGTTATTGACAGACATTTGTTACATAATGAAATATCTGCTCCATAAAACAACACTGTTGGGAACGTATTGGCTATTCAGATGTATGATAAACATATCACAGATTTCATGACAATAGGCTGTATTTTTGAAGACAGTTTTATTAATGGTACTGGCTGTCTTATTGCTTTGGTTAAAATGTTATAAATTTCAATCTATTTGTGGTTGGCTTATTGAGTTCTTGTATAACTTCAGTTATTTAGAGTGTGGGCAGCTGTGGCCTAATGGTTAGGGAGTTGGTCTTGGGATCGGAGGGAATGATCTGGGTGGAGGAGTAAATAACAACTAGTGCACCCCTGCTGTACCCTCATCCATGGCTAAAGTCCCCTTCAGCAAGGCCTCTAACCCCACATTGCTCCCAGGACTGTACCCTGTACCTCGCTCAAGATAAAAGCATCAGCTAAATTTAATTGGGAACTGGCTGTCCTCAGCCAGACACTTAACAGTAACACAACAATCACACTGCTCCTAGGTGAAAGACAGAGATACAAATACAAAAACATCTCTGCTGCAATATGCTAAAGAGATCACCAATGCTGAGCTGCAGTCGGTGGCGTCTCAGTATTTACGGCCGTATAAGATTACCTCTCACAACAAGCCTGAAGTCACAACACCTGTGAGGATGTGGTGGGTCTAGTCTGCAGGCTGACGCATGCTGTGCCTCTGGGGCACTATACTGTATGCCATCACTAAACTGGGTTATTTACCCAGCAGCTCGAAAGACATATGCACATTTCCAGGCCCTCATTGCTCTCCTGCACAGTGCTGTGTGTCTATTCCAGGCTGCAAGGGGCTGTTCTAACATATAAGGACATTTACGTCAACATGGTGTAAAACACATTTGGGTAGCCTAGATGACACTTGACAAAATGGAAAAAACTACATGACACTACACGATTGAATCTTTAGGGTTGCCACTGTTATTGTTGGGGTTAAAAGTGACAATGTGTTTATATAGGCTATGGAAAACTACACTTTCAATTACAATTAACAAATGTTTTTGCCATACAGTAGCCTAATCACAATTTTCTAAATAAGTTTAGCACCCCTGAGAGGCACATCTGGGGTAGCCCACTGAATTGATAGCCAGTACAGCGAGTACAATGGCCACTGTGTAAACAATAGCAGTGATGTATTTCACCACACTTCCTAATGTGTCGATGTGCTCGTTTCTTTTTTATCAATACAGCAAATTACATTTAAGCCACCCCGAAACCTATTTAGATCCATGTCAAGATACCTGGAATGTACGCCCTCCCTTTGGTGTGACCTGTAACACTGTAAGTAGTGTGTGAACATTTACGGCCATGATTTACTGTCGGGTTCACTTTCAACCCTCTAATCGCCAGAGTAGTAAAATAAAGTATAAAAATGTTGCCTACTCCTTCACGTCAGCAATTTCGGCCTGCCATGCGTCTTGTTTATGTTACTGATGGTTACACAGACAGGATTTAAAAGGAGGCCTGTGCTATCGCACATTTAAACTGACTGAATTATTGTACTGGGGACGACATTTCCGTTTTTAACGTTATGTTTCATGAACTTAGTTGCTATAGTGAGAGTATTTCCCTGTTTTGACAAGAACACTTGTGCATAACACCTTACCATACCAGAGGCTCGTGCTCAATTGTATTTTCGAAAATTGGGGCGCACATCCGGGAGTGGTTTGTCATGCGAATTGTGTGCTGTCGAAATCTATCTGAATCATAGCACGCAATATTTTCTAAGTACCATGGCCAACACATGGCTGAAACGAGATTGTATTAAACTTGTGCATAATATTCTACCGTGACGGGGGGAAGACTACTGTTGCCTGGTAGTGAAGCTGAACAGGTAGTGGGTAATCATTTTGAAATCACTGTCTGCAGTTACGTTAAGACTCATTGTCGATTGCATTTCTAAACTGTGGTTGCTTGTTTTAACCCATACAAACGTTGATGATACTGATTTAGAAAGGCAGCACATAAATGCCATGCATATTGTCCACAGCCTTCGATGACACGACGGCTGCCTTTTGAGAAAACCCCTGTCGAATGAAATATTAACAGGTAGCCTGTTACGTAAATGGCTGTAAAAACATAAGTAAATGCAAACTTACCGGCATCAACTGATGACACAGAAAGATAGCCAAGAAAAAGCAACGCAGCGTTGATCCCTTTTTCTTCCATCCTTCAAAGAAATTATTACATTCTGTTCGGAGGACGTTGAATCCCATTTACTCTTGGATGTGTTAACAGCTAGATCGCCGTGTATTTGTAAAACAATCACGACTGTCTAATGCCACCTTGCTCTTTGCGTTGGCTACCTCCGTGCAGGAACGGCGTCGGGTCTAAACTCAGTAGTTGCCGCAGAAACGCGACATGGGGGTCTGGGTTGCCTACAGGACCTGGGACAGCGCATCCAGCTCTGCATTCAAGACGCGCACACACCATTCTACGCACCTCTGCTCTTTGCAGGCAAGCTTGCCGCGCTCATCAGCGTCGACGTTGCTAATTGCTGACGGATTGATATAGTTTGTGCCACACACAACAGCGGGCAAGCTGTTGTGCTTTCCTGTCGCGTTCATCAGTTGTGCCGAAGTGCACGTCTGAGGCACTCGAGTTTACTGGAGTGCTGCAGAATAGGATGTGTTGTCACCGTTAAATCCAGCCCATTCACTGTCTCCTCACTCCCCTCCTTCCCCTGTATTGCCTTTTTAGGGGGAATAGTAAGCATTAATGATATTACTGCAGAGGTTGGGACTTCCCACCTCCTTTCTTACTCGTGCCAAGTGGTAGAGGACACCGACGGACACTGCATACTAATCTTATTGAAACCGCTCATTTATTAGATTGTTTAGCTGTGGGGTGTTCTGATCAGCAGTCAGTCACAGGTGATTTTATATGACTTGAGAATAATAAATGCAGTGGATTAATAATGGCTTTTTCAGAGATTTTAGGGCCACCATTCCAGATTTTTAGTTCTATCACATGCAACTTGCAAAGCTTAGCTACAGATGTGCAATATTATCTTTTTATTTGCATTTCTGTTCAGTCATTTTGGGGGTTGTGACCCCAAACATTTGTCTTTTTAAACAATTGGTGTATGTTTGTACATCTTAAAAGGATAGAAAAATGACATGCTTTTTAAGCATTCATACTGGCCTAGAATCAGCAACAGTCTCAAACGTGGTCTAACGACACAAGACCTGCACTATATCTACTGTACAGCATAACAATAATAGCTCAAGGCAATACAACATGCTGAACATCAATTTTACTGTATTACACCTGATATACGTTAGCCTTCTCTGTCCAAAAAGGCTTTCCATAAAATGAACAGTAGAACAGTAAGGGCTGATTCGGTTAACAAGCCTTAAAACCAGTAGATAAATGTAACACTCACTGTCTGCATTCGGTCCCTGCTATTCAGTCTCACATTTTTCTGTGTGTGTGTGTGTGTGTGCGTGGTGTGGTGTGTGTGTGTGTGTGGTGTGGTGTGGTGTGTGTGTGCGTGTGTGTGTGGTGACATATCCATGTCCTTTTTGGTGTTGTCTTTCTATGTGCACCAGAACTGCCAGGCAAGTTAATAATGTTTTTCTCAAACCATTTATGAGTACATGCCGTAAGGAACTGGCGAGGCCTCTCATTTATGCATGGGTCAAACCCTGAACTAGCATTTCAAACACCAGCCTTTACTTGATGTAGCTTAATTAGGTGTTGTGGCTACACTAGTGAGATAATTACACAAGGCTTTGGCAGTCTGGGCCATGCATAACACAACCCGCAGTACACAGTCAACGTGGCATTTGCCTGGATGAAAAAATGCAAATGGTTGATAATATAATAAGGTATGTCAATGAAAGAAAAACACCATGAGATTTTTATTAGGTCTCTCTAGACCACATCTGTTTTAATCTATTACACAAATTGGTTGGAACAAGAGATGTATCGATTTGTCATGTGATTGTATGGTGTGTTATTTACATTAAAGGAGGGAGCACATGCTTTAATGATTTTTCCCGTTCTACTATTTAATATATATTGTAGCCTACCTTTAGTGTAGTGTAGTGTACACAGCAAGTTTAAAACATCCATTACACACCAGAATAAGAAACTATGTCCCAGACAACCTGTTCCACATGCCTAAAAATATTTCAGTGAAATATCAACCACTTTAAGGGAGAGCAGACACCGAGGTGACCTGTTCTGTGGAAATAATGGTGAGGTAAAGGCAAAGTTCCTAAAAAGTTAATGCCCACTTTATTAGCCAGTCAGAAAAGAGAATACCATCGCTATGGGAGATATGACCTCATATTGCAGCCCTTATATACTGCCCTGAAGATGTTTTTACAGTTAAAAAAACAAAAAGTTAAAAACAACACAAACAAAGTTGCCCAAGGTAAAACATGGCTATTTTCAATCTCATCAGTTTCAAGCTTCATGTACAGTATTTTTGTTATGGGATAAAGCTACTGGCATCACCAATCAGTACAGAGTTGGCCAGCTGACCACTGACGCTGTAACCAATTTGGGGGTTTGAGGCCTTGAAACATGTCAATCTATTTCAGTATCTCAAAACATGAATATTACATACATTATAATAGGGAAATATGCATGCAGTCCACTTTAAAGCTGTGCAACAGCTCCAGATTTCCCTGCTATCTTTCTGTGACATGTTAATGAGCCATGCATTTCCCCCATTTTCCAATAGATCAGAAACAAACTTTCCAGCCATTTCACTCCCAATGGGTGCAAAATGATTTATTGAGTTGTGAAGCTGTGATGAAAACTCCCATAAATTGTACATGTTAAATCAATACAAATTGCAATTCACTTTTTCCCCCTCTAACAGACAGTGGCTAATGGTGTATCTGTCTATCATGTCTTTCAATAAGCTCGTAAAGGTTTATGGTGCCTCCCCATCTGAGGTGATTGCCTGCCGGGCAGTTCCGTCCACTCAGTTCTAGAACTGTTATTTAGAACAACAGCGCAGTATTAGAACAGTCTTGAACAACAACTTAGCATATATATAGTAGTATTAGAATAGTCTTGAAACTGTAGTAGAGAGAAGACACTGGGTCCCTCACCATAGTATTTCAGTTATATGCATACACCGAAGTCTTTTATTCTTCAAGTGGCATTTTATAATAGTGCTCCTTGAAAGGCTTTCACAGTTTGCTGACTCTTGAGAACACAGGAAGAGGTTTTTTTTTGGGACGAGGGGTGCCTTGGAGAAGGCGCTGGCATTGTAAATAACTGCCATATGGCCCAGAATAACACATGGAGGATTTCACAGCCATCTGCATTTTACTTAACTATCTGCCAACCAGCATCACTATAGCTATCAGTGTTTGTAGTTTCAGACCCATTCAATGTCAAGCATTAGTTTCTCTCTTTAGTTTCTCTCATTGGTCTTTCTTTCTTTCTTTCTTTCTTTCTTTCTTTCTTTCTTTCTTTCTTTCTTTCTTTCTTTCTTTCTTTCTTTCTTTCTTTCCTGTAGAAAAAGAAAATTGGGCAGTGGATGGTAATCTTACCAAGCCAATTTCCCCAGGCCGTGTGGGCTGCGTTGAGATAACAGTGGGCACAGAAGCACCATAAATTGCTATGCAGGCGAACTACCCCGCTGCCATTCTCCACGGTCCAAAGAGACCCCCAGCTGATTCCTTTTTCTTCTTCTTTCTCGTCCTCTTCTTCCTCTTCCTCCTTCTTCTTCTTCTTCTTCTTCTTCTTCTTCTTCTTCTTCTTCTTCTTTTTCTAAACTTCTCTCTACCCAAGTGTGTAGCCGTGGCCCACTTTCGAATTGATCCCACTTTTCCCTAATGAAAGGGCTTCTGCCCTCTGGGAAGGGGCATGGGGAGAACACAGCTCTGCTGCTATGTGTGATTTTTTCATTACCAGGCCTGCCACTGGGACCAGCTCCTCTGTGTGTGTGTGTGTGTGTGTGTGTGTGTGTGTGTGTGTGTGTGTGTGTGTGTGTGTGTGTGTGTGTGTGATGAGGGGAAGAGAGTGGAGAACTACAACGGCCTCGACTCTCACTTCCAGTCTGTGGGGAAACGGCGTTACATGAGACGCAGCAGAGATCTGTGTCACGGTGTGGTTGCAGATTTAAAAACAAAGAAAAGGAGGAAAAAATACTAGCTTTCAGTCCTCTAGCATGATTCACTATAGGTGCATGCCAGGTGTCAGTGTGTGTGGGTGGGTGTTTTTTTTTTTTTTTTGAGGCAATTTTTGCCAGTATTTTCCCGGTCTGAACCAAGCTCTTTTTGACTCGTTTCAGATAGGCGCACGCAACAAGGCTGAAGATGAAGCAACATGGGTCCTCGAAGACCCAGCACAGAGAGGCAGCATTTCACATGTGGGGGTTCGAGATGCAAATCAGCACTTGTTTAGTCCTCCAACATAACTCACCTCATGTGTCTCCTTGTGCACAGTTTGTTGATGATGTCTACACTCCTACAGGGACTCACAAAGGCCATTTGTTCACAGGAATTAATTGCTTTCTACCAAGTGCTGTCATAAATATTCAAAGCAGAGTCTATGAGATACAGTACATTATAGTGATATTGTGAAATTGTGCTGTTTACTGTATGAAAACCAAAAAGGTAGGGAAATATACTTGTATGTTGTTTAATTCTCCACTGGCTCAACAAACTGTCATTTATCTATAAATGCAAGGAACGTCTGTCTGTCACCCTGTAACTCTGTCTTTTCCACGCAAACTCTCGAACCATTCGTTCCACTTAGCTCAAATTTGGTAGGTGTCTTGCTAATGACACGAGTGAGTGCAGTGCCAAGTTTCATGTTGTTAGGACAAAAAATTGCCAAATTTGTCAGTAAAACAAGCTTGAATTGCCTGTTGTCTCTTCTGTGTATCACGCTGGGCACCATAGCCACTCTCCCCTCTCACACAACACAGCTGTGCCAACGGGGTTTGCACTGGATCTAATGTCCTTAGATCTAGTGTGCTGTTAGTCTCTAGTAAAACTAGGCAGACTGCAGTGCGATATGTATTATGACTGCAGCAAAGGTTTGTACTCAGGTTTGGAATGGTAAAATAACTGAAAGGTGATGTATAAAAATTGGTGACAGCAGCATCCTAAAGATTTATATTCTCAGGAAAATGCATCATCCTGAATGATATACCTGATAATTTTCAGACGGTTTTAGGGCTCATTTCCACCAACTTGAGCGTATACAGCACGTAACCATTTACAATATGTGTGTATGTGTGACAGCATATGGTCAGATCACACGTACGGTGGAAATGGTCTAATCTGTTAATGTGCATTCTAAATGAATACGGACAGAGGCACAGAAAACTGGCACTTGCTGTCTACGTGCTGTATACGGAAAGTGTTTGGTGGAGATGAGCCCTTAGTTTTACAACAGACAGCAACAGTTGAAAGTACTAATTATGTAGTTCAATTGATGAAGCTGATATATATATGATATATATATATATATATATATATGATATATATGATATATATTTATTTAAATTCAGTGTCCAATCAGTTAAAAAGTGTCTCAGTTTGTTTGTTGATAGCATCTGTTGTGCACCAGGGGCCTAGGCATATGACCTAAGGACACTTCTTTCAAGGAAAGAAAAGAGGAAAAAAAATCCCTCATGAAACCTTTGTGGCCGTGCTGCCTGCTGCATCAGCACCAGTGACTGTCATAATAAGATACAGTTTGCTGCTTTCTTTGCAGCAAGAACAGGTCCACCTTGAGCAAATGCAATAAAGCTCACTGTATCTCCTTATGCCTTACATGCCCAAATGTTTACTCTAACCCCTTCAGTGTTTGTGGAGGAATCGTGTTGATAAAATTTGGTTTCATTAAATGGGTCAAGTCTTGCGCTGACAGCAGATTTTCACAGAGGATGGCTTACACAGCGGGGGTGTAGTGAACCCTCCCTCTCTCCGCTCGACTGATTGGCTTTATTTATTTTTTTCTTTCATTTTGCAGCCTTGGCGTCTTCTGTCCGCTTGAGGAGTTTTCAGCTGCTGCTGCTGCTACTGCTGGGTGCTCAATGCTTCCACCCCCCACAGTCAGCACACCAACAAAGGACCCAAGCACTTCATTAAAAGTATGTCTAGACTGAGCAAAATAATAACTTATTTCATCATTTTTTCATAATTTAAACTGACTGTTAAACATCCTCACTGTTCACAAAACTTCATCTTTGATAAACTTCAAAATCATTCACATTTTCTGGTAAACCTTTGATGACATAGGGAAAGCATGGATTTGTTTTCCCATATCACCTCTGTGATTTTTTTGATGTGTCTCTTAATGACAGCTTTGTAGACTAAGTAGTCTGAAGAGCAAGTGTTGGCAGAAGTGAAGCAAGAATTACTGTAGACCAGAAGCTTGTTTATTTAGAGTGGGCAACAGCTGCCAATCATGTTTCCAACTCTTCCCCTACTGCAATGTCAGTGTAAGAGCAGCCCGCATCATACCAGGCCAGCAGAGCACTCAGAGAGAGAGAGAGAGAGAGAGAGAGAGAGAGAGAGATGGGGAAGGAAAAAACAGCTGACATCACTGCATCACCTCTCAGTCATGAATATTCTCTATCCAGGCTCTCCGACCTCCTGTCCTTGGAACAAAACACAAACACACACACACACACAGACACACACACACACACACATGGGTGCGCACGCACACACACACAAGCACATGGCACACATGTACACACACTTACTTGTACATAGTGAACACACACACACATGCACACACATGGCGCACATGTACACACACATACATAGTGAATTCACACACATACACACACACACACACACACACACAAACACACACACACATGCACTTGGCATACCCGCACGCCATACATTTGCTGCATGTGAGAGCTCCCTGGCTTGGCTTGGCAGGGCCTGGCGTATCCAAAATAGATTGGAGCTGAGCGCATTTACTAAAGAGATGGCAGGATGCAGCGTTGGCACTGGCAGCCACGGCCAGGGTTGTCCCTTTGATAAAAGAAGACGTTTGTAAAAGATCCTGTGTGGGATGCAGGCTCTTTCATTAGAGCCTTACCTCTGCACAAGGGCAACCATACTGTAAGCACACAGTGCTGAGGGTGCATTCAGGCTATTAGGGACGTATACAAAATGGCCACAGTGTTTACAGACCTGCCTGCAGGGATATAGTGGAGGATAAACATAAGTAAAAATGGACTTTACCCACCTCTCAAATATCTGAAAGAGTTCATTCACCTCTCAAAAGAGTTTATCCACCTATCAATACAGTTTACTCAGTTATTTATACAGTTTACAGTTTACCAAACACAATTTCTAACATTCCAAAATCACACTATGTCATTTATATGTGCACTAGAGACCATTAAAATACACTGGGACTGTTCAAGCATGTTTTGTATGTTTTTTTTTTTTAAACATCTTGTGTCACACCGTCCATCCATCTCACTGTGATCTCCAAACTTCATAGTTTGCCCACCTCTGCTTTCACCATTACACTGCTGCCCACAGGGCCAGACCAGCTCCATGGAGCTTTTGGTAACACTCCTTTTACAGTTCCTTTGTTAGGCTATCTACTTGTAATGCCATGTATTTTTCACTCGGTGAGCCCTGCGGTTGTTGATGTTAAGAGGTGAGCTTTCTCATAGATCCATTTCAACTCCCCCCAAAAGCCATCTGTAGTTCCCTTGAACTTCCCGTGAAGCTTCTGGCGATAAAACTTAATTAGCGTTCGTTTCAAAAGCCGAAGGCCACTGAGAATACTGATAAAGATTAGCAAACGAGATTTGGATAGAAATAAAAAAAAGGGGTTCACTTGCTCCTAAGAATCTGCAGCATGTACTAGGCCACTTCTGAAGCAGACTAGACCCAGGAAAGACTGAAGTCTCCCACAAGTACGTTTCAGAGTTTGAATCGGTGCAAAAAACTACTACAAAAAACAAAAAACAACGCAAGAGTCAGTTTGCTACTGTATTCATCTGCTCCGGCACCGCTGGACTGCAAGAAATGTTGTCCTGTAACAACCCTGCTGAACTGTAAAGCACTTTGAGCTGCATCTTGCATGTATGAACTGTGCTATACAAGTAAAGTTTATTATTATTATTATTATTATAATGTTTCCATTTTTTAACTGAGGCTGCTCGACCATGTGTGTCGAAGCGTTAATGGTTTGTTGCACCAATTAAAATTACCACGGTATATATAAACCCTAATTTATTCTTTGCATATGCTTTATAGTGCCTCAGGACTGTGCACCTTACCCCCTTTTATTGTTAATCTTCTCTTGCACTATTATGTATATTTATTCTATGTTGTAAATATTCTTCATACATGTCAGCACTGGAGAAGGGGCTGCTATTACACATTGTACATGTGCACATTGTACATGTGTATAGTGACAATAAAAGGCATTGTATTATATAAATCAGTAAAATTATATAAATATATTAGATATTTTTATTATATTATATAATTATATAAATCACATAAAGTAGAGGCAGACAAACCGGATTGGGAAAGTAAAAGTGCCGCCATGTATTCCTTCTGCCTGTTCTCCCAACACAGGTGACTTCACTAATTAGCTCATCTACCTAGGACCAGCTGGATGAGTGAATTGGCTGGAACAAATATGTGGCAGGACTTTTACTTTCTGAGCCTGAGATGTCGGCCTCTGCAAAAGTACTCTGTGTGCTCCGGTCTGTCCTGGGTCTAGTCTGCTTCAGGAGTGGCCCAGTAGTAGCTGCTGATTCTGAGGTTGAGATGGGTCTCTGCTCCTGGCACATTCACATCCCCAGTCCTTACGCCTGTACTGGCGTGTACATGAATCATCTCGAGGGGCACTGGCACCAGACAGGACATTTTTCAGTACATGCCGAACCGAGTTAAACCATTATCTAGACCAGGGAACTAAATAACTAAGATATTCCCTGCCTCAGCCTTGGCTGTATTTTTGTCTAATAGGCTGTTTTACAGACATGACTTATTTAATCTACCTGCGTTTACAATATATTACTGATTTCATTAAAGCAGCGACTTTTATTGCCACCCATTCCACATGCCACCCGTGTTTCCACCTAACCATTAGGTCTTGCTTGGCTGAAGATCTTGTAAATGAATTCGCACTTTTATGTATCACTGGCAGTCGAAGGTGACAAGGCAACATGTAGAACATTCTGAGCAGTCAGTCAGTCAGTCAGTCACTGAGAAGAAAAAAATGAAGAGCGTTGCTCTTCGCTGCGTGATGTTCGAGGGCGGCTTATTAGTGAAGTGAACCCTGGGATAGAATGAGTCACTGCCCTTCACTCCCACATTATTTCCTTGGGCTTTATGAACCATTTTAAGCTTTTCCAGGTACATGATCTCACAGGTAAGGTTTTTTTTTTTTTTTGCTCTGCGTCATTTTACCATTTTGCCTATTTTCCATGCCATGCTCCACATGGCGATTATGTTAACCCAAGCACGAAATCATTTAATAACCTGTTTTATAGAAATACCCCGACACACACATGCGGGCCTACACATGCCAATGCAATCTCTAAAGTGCACACACACACACACATACACACACACACACACACACACACACACACACACACACACACACACACACACACACACACACACACTAAGGAACTTGCACACACACACAAACAGGCACACACATACACACACTTACAGTTTCTTAAAACTCTTGTGCAACTAGGAACCCAGAAACAGGCACAGTCTGAAGCTCACACACCTGGACACACTTTGTACAGAGACACACACACACAAAATGAACACAACACGCTCTCTCTCTCTCTCTCTCTCGCACACACACACACACACACACACACACACACACACACACCAATGCACACATACTGTAGAGGTACAGACCAACGCACAGAGAGGAGAGAGACAGAGAGATAGAGAGAGAGAGAAAGAAAGAGAGAGAGAGAGAGAGAGAGAGAGAGAGAGAGAGAGAGAGAGAGAGAGAGAGAGAGAGAGAGAGAGAGAGAGAGAAAGAGAGAGCACATTTACAGTGAAATGTTCTTTTCATGCTGGGGTAGAAGCTGCAGTCGCCTGTATTCACCGGCGTGGGTGGAGGGGAACACGAGAGGGAACGAGCGAGGGAAAGTCAGAGCAAGACATTTAGGGAAGAGACAGACAGAAAAAAGAGAGAGAGAGAGAGAGAGAGAGAGAGAGAGAAAGAAAGAATGAAAGAAAGAAAGAAAGAAAGAAAGAAAGAAAGAAAGAAAGAAAGAAAGAAAGGAAGAAAGAAAGAAAGAAAGAGAGAAAAAGAGGTGAAAAGAAAATAACATGGATGTGAGGCAGACGATGCTTCACATCCTCACATTTGTGTGTGGGAGAGAGAGAGAGAGGGAGAGAGAGAGAGAGAGAGAGAGAGAGAGAGAGAGAGAGAGAGAGAGAGAGAGAGAGAGAGAGAGAGAGAGAGAGCGAGAGAGAGAGAGAGAGAGAGAGAGTGAGAGAGAGAGTGAGCGAGAGAGAGAGAGAGAGAGAGAGAGAGAGAGAGACAGAGAGAGAGAGTGTGGAGGGGGGGAAAAGCCCCCGTGGGCTCAGATGCATATTTATAAATGTCAAAGCGGGGGAGAGGAGATGCATTTGAGTGGCATTTTATAAAAGTGCAATAATCAATTCTTCCTGTTGGACATCTTTGGAAAAAATGACACCGGATATCTTGATGGTGACCCTATGTAAGGCTGTGAGGAGGCGTATGTTTATTTTTGATTTACTTTATCTGACATACAAAACTTTTCTGAATAGACTTAAGCTGCTGTGGACGATTTTCTATGCACTGCCTACCTCATCGGCAGTCTAGACTGTAATATGTGTATTTTAAGCATGCAATTCCCAGTCAAGCATTATATATATATATATATATATATATATATATATATATATATATATATATATATATATATATATATATATATATATAGGCATATATATATATATATATATATATATATATATATATAGGCATATATATAAATAGGCATATTGCATTGTAGTCGCTTTGGATAAAAGCATCTGCTAAGTGTAATGCAATGTAATGTGATGCAAATTCACCAGGTCTACCACACCCAATCATCTACCACTTCTTAGTTAGACTCTTAGTTTTGACTCTATATTAGTGGAAGAAAAAGGTTTTAGTCTTGGGGTAAATAATGCATAATAAAGCATCTTGCCTATCTAACCACGATAGCAAAGCTTTTTGCAAAACTGTCTTGACCCAGAGTCAGACTGAGGCGTGTGTTGTGTGAGTGGGGGCTAGGCTTACTCGCACAGCTGGGAGAGGAACTAACATAATTGCTTGGCTGAGTCTCAGAGTGTTGCCTAGGTAACAGGAAACATTTCCTTAAAAAAAAAAAAACATTTCCTTTGATTTTCTGTTCCATCAGTATGGTATACAGTACACTTGGCAGTCCACCAAATGCCATAAGTACTGTATTTTGGTCTTCTTCTGATGCATACACCTTGTGACAGAATAAGCCTTTATGTGTGGCATGTGAGAGAGTGAGACTATTTGACATATCCCAAAGTAGAAATTGATATGAATCAGAACTTATTAGGAATTGGAATCCAATCAGTCATGTATTTGGTATTCTTTTGACCTCATCGCTACATTACATTACATGTTACGTTCTCTCTCACACTGCATGAATGGAATGGAATGGTGCTAACTTAGATGTTTTCTTCTTTGGAACTTTACATTCCAGGGGAGGAATGACAACAGAGAAAATCGTCTAGTACTAGTCTAGTCCAGTCTAGTCTAGTACTAGTTCTAGTACACTGAATGCCCTGCTCACTCCATGTAAAATTATTTTTTACATTTGATGTTTTTTACATTATTATTATGCAATATAAATATTGTTATTATTCAAAAACACTCCTGTTGTGTTAAATGTGCTGTATAAACAAAATGACTCGACTTAGCTAGCTGTAAATCCACTTCCTCCTTCACAATGATACTGTGCAGCTTTTCTCCTTCACATGGAAAACTCTCTCAGCCCACGCCAGGATCTCCTGAACACACAGTAGCGGACCACGTAGTGGTGAATCATCCCATTCAGATGCATTGCCTAATGCACTTCCCTGGCTGCTGATAGGCACAATGCATAAGGCGGGGGGGGACGTGTGCAGGTGCAGGTAGGTAGAGCTAAAGCCGAATCCTGGGCTCTCTTCACAAAAGAGCGGATCGTTGTCTCTGCATGTGCTGAATCTAAAAGAGAACAGAGGAGAGGCATTCATCCCTAGGAGAATTATTCACCGGGACACCAGGGGGAGGACCTGTAATCTTCTCTGACATCTCTCCCTCTCACTGGGCAAGAACTGCCTTAAACAAATGTAGAAGGGGAATGAAAATTGGATGTACATGTCTTAGTGCATACAAATTTACCTGTGCAGGGCTTGAGGTTATTTCTAACATTGGCAGTTTATTCCCACCGCCATGTAATTAGAAAAGTGCCATTAATTCACATTATTCTGTGTGCTACACTCACATTGCCTGGGACCTTCCTGACCTCTAAGCTGTGGAAAACAGTTTGTATGTAAGCGCATCTTAAGCTTGTAATGTATTTTGTTGTGATGGAATGATTGAATACTGAACAAGGCATTACATCAGTGCCAGACAAAAGATATTGTGCTTTTTTTCACGTGAGTGAAATAGTGTGGTCTTACTGGGAATTGGAGTGTCTGACCAGTGTTGCACATGCTAGCAAAATCACAGTCACAGTGGCACTGTATTCAAATTTGAGACACTGGTGTTAAGAGGAGACAATACACTTTAATGCATGCTTGCACTCCGATCGACTTTCTGTGACTTTGAAAATAAGATTTACATAAACTCCATATTTAGAATATTTCTGTGGATGCAAAATGGTAATTTTTATAACTTTACATACTTATCTTGCCTAAAAGACTTAAGAAGGTTAATCCTGAATAGATTTTCTTCTATGTGAGACCAATACATGTGCAGTGTACTGTAGTTCTATCATCTAAGAATGAGGAATGTGACTTCTGACCATCTTGCCAGCTCGGGTCATATACTGTATTCCTTTCCTATGCTGACCTACAAAGCCAAAAGGTAGTAACTGCATAATCTGTGAAATTGAGTTTAGACTGGAAATTAACTTTATAACACCTCCTTTTGTCGTGACTAAATCTTTTGCTTCTTCTCATTAAGAAAGTACATAAAAAACATGACCAATATTATGTTTGACAGGGCAGTGTATCAAGTTTAAAGGATTTTTTTCTCAGTTTATATGTTTATGTAGTTACTGCACTTTGTCTTTGTAGGGCAAAACACTGTGTTGATGCAGTCACTGCCCGGATCATTCACTAACACAAAATATGTAGGATATCTTCTGGTGAATGAAGTGTGGAATTTTAATGATAGCATTGGTATAGGGAAAGGCTTTTTTCTCAGTCTCTATGTTCATGTAGTTACTGCACTTTGCCTTTTGCAGGGCAGTATGGTCCAGTGATGGCCCTGTGCCTTTGCGGGATGTCTAAAGAGTGCTGGTCGTCTGTTGCCAAGCCGAGGTGATGTGTGAGAGAGTCACCCACAGAACAGCACATTATGCAGCATGTAATTATCAGGGAGAGCAGGGGACTGTGCTGTGCTCTTCCAGATCCCCATGACATGGCACGATGCTCACCTTCATACCAGCACATTAGTCCTTGCCCTCACAACAAGATGGTAGAAAGTGTAAAATGAATGTTACCCGTGTTCAGCTGGACTTGTCTGTTAAAATGTAGGTGATGAGAGGAAAGAAAAGGGATTATGAGCTAATGAAGCCTGTGAAAGGATTTTCTCACAAAAACATTGTTATTTTTTGCCACATGTTAATCACAATTGTCTTGCATGAGAACAACATGTGTGTGTTTATATATATATGTGTGTGTGTCTGTGTGTGTGTGTGCGTGTGTGTGTGCGTGCGTGCGTGTGTGTGTGTGTGTGTGTGTGTGTGTGTGTGTGTGTGTGTGTGTGTGTGTGTAAAATAGGTTAATGTCAGCAAAATAATATATAAGAAATGTTATGTAATGTAATATCCATCACCCTGTGTGCATGAGGCTTTGCTGAAATAGCAGTTCATTCTGAATCTTCACCCACCACCACCACCATCTCCAGTTATATTTAGAAGAATTTAGGTTTCGTACGTTTATCTCCACAAGTCAGCAGTGTCGATATGCAAATATGTTTTTGTGAAGTCTGGCTGGCCTGCACATTATAGCCCTAATGGCTAGCTGTTTGTCTTTCTGCTTGCCAAGCTGTTCTGCCCCACAGCTGCGGATGGGAAGTAGTTTGATGGGTAATGAGCTTTCCGTTGCGGGAGTACTGTTGTTGATCCCATTAGGTCCCTCTATTTCTGGCTTATGCTGAATCCGGCGCATTCCAAAAATTTGCCAAGGTAAGGCTGAGACTTAAAGCCCATGAAAGCTTAAACAGGCTCTTCGCTCTCGAAAGTGCACTTTTTTTTTCTCTTAAATCTTAAAGTTATTTGCTGTGAGGGCATCTTTACTGGCTCCTGAGAATGGGGTTAATGTTAGGGCTTGGGCTAAGAATAGGGTTATGGGTTAAAGAAAAGGGGTTGGGTTGAAGTAACCCCTGACATCTGGATAATACAGTAATGTTTTATTGTAACAACCTGCCAACCCCCCACTACCCACCCGCTGTGGCCCGTCCACAAATACACACTCACGCGCGCACACACTCACTCCTGCACGCATGCACGCTCACGCACAAACACACACACACAAACACACACACACACATACACAAAAATACACACACACACACACACATACACACAAATACACACACACGCGCACACACACAAAATACACGCACACAAATAACCACACACACACACATACATGCACTCACGCACTCACACACACATGCATGCAGCTCATTTTCAGACAACATACATAATTTTATTATATGACTCACTGATAGCTAGGTATACTTTCATACATATTTATTTATGCCTTGCATAATAATTCATGGATTTATCATGTCAAAATCTACCCAGATCGTGTATCAGGTGTGCTCAGTCTATGTAATTTAGGACTTCTGCAATCCAGTTGGATTACTTGGTGTTGCCAACGCTGTGATATGAATTGTTCCATGGCCCAGCTCACAACTTTAATATTCACTTATAACTCATTAACATGCAGGAACTGTATGCCATGTCATTCATGATTATAATTTCATACGATTAATAATGAATTAAGTCTCGCTTCAATATGCACACATTTTAAAGTGTACACTCATACAATCCATCTGGATTAGACTGTGTCGATTTAGATTGATATGTAATAAATGTGTGGTATGGCTTGATCTGGGAGTGTGATGTGAGAGATGATTATAATGGTTGAAGATGTAAAATAGTAAAAAAAAATGCAATCTACCGCCAGTATGTATTTTATGTCCACATTCAAAACATTGCACCTATGCAATCACTCCGGATTAGACTGCAATGGTTGTAGATTAACGTGTAGTAAATGTGTGGTATGGCTTGAGCTGTGAGTGCGGTGCTGACTCATGAAGTTTTCTATAGCACACAACATTAATATTCACTCATAACCCATTAACGTTCAGGTACACTCTAACGGACACCAGTGATAATTATAATCTATTAATAATGACTAACGTGTAATTAATTAAGATTAATGGGTAATAAATATGTGATAGGGCTTGGGTTGTAAGCGCAATATTAGTGATGATTGTAAATTAATAATGAATAAACTTAATCTAGTGCCGTTATGTATTTGACGTAATAACATCGCACCTATGCGATCTGACTGGATTACTGGATCGCATTCGTTGAGTGTAGATTAAAGAGTGTTAGTGTTAGTGAACGTGTAGTAGGACCTGTGTCTGTGAGGGGATACGGTGCAGATTCACGGGCTGTGTGGCCAGGGTAGAGTGAGGCCAGTGCAGGCAGGCAGGTAAGTGCACAGGAGAGCGGGAGAGCAGGCAGACGCATGGGAGAGCGAGAGCGAGAGCGAGAGGGCGGGCAGGCGGGCACTGGAGGAGGAGGACGTGGCTTGATGAATAACTGCGGTACTGCTACTGACAGCCACGCCACCTCCACCTAGCTCCCAAGCACCCCCACCTCCGCCACCCCCACTTTCCCTCATGATGTCCACAGGCTGAAGAAGGATGGGTGTGTGTGTGTATGTGTGTGTGGGTGAGTGGCTGTGTATGTGAGTGTGTGTGTGTGTATGTGTGTGTGTGTGTCTATGTCTGTGTGTGTGTGTATGTGAGTGGGTGTGTGTGTGTGGGTGTGTTTTGTGTGTAAGTGTGTGTGGGTGAGAGGCTGTGTATGTGAGTGTGTGTGTGTGTGCGTGTGAGTGGGTGTATGTCAGTGAGTGAGTGAGTGAGTGAGAGTGTGCAAGCATGCTTACTCATGTGTGTTCTCCTGTGTGTTGATGTGGACGAATCGCTCTCTGTGTATGTGTCTGTGTCTGTGTGTGTGTGGGTCGATGGGTGGCTGTGTATGTGAGTGGGTGTGTGTGTGTTTGTGTGTGGGTGGGTGTATGTCAGTAAGTGAGTGAGTGAGTGTGCAAGCATGCTTACTCATGTGTGTTCTCCTGTGTGTTGATGTGGAGGAATCGCTCTCTGGGTGTGTGTGTCTGTGTCTCT
>CM050201.1:21852500-21860000 GCA_027475355.1 Coilia nasus | reverse complement strand
CAAATATTGGCCTGTCATCGCCCTGAGTGTGCTGTGTTAAAGGCTGTAAAAATGGGATTTAAGTGAAGCTCTGGCAAACATTTTTGTTTCTATTTGTCTCTGTCTTTCTCTCTTTCTCTTTTTATTTTTCTTTCTCTTTTTATTTTTCTTTCTCTCTTTCTCTCTACCGCTCTCTCTATCTCTGTCTCTCTGTCTCTCTCTCTCTGTCTATCTCTCTTTTGCTCTCTCTCTCTCCCTCTCTCTCTCTCTGTCTGTCTCTCTTTCTCTCTCTCTCTCTCTAATTCCATTTGCCTACAGCCTGGGGAAGATGTGCAAGGATAACATGCCTCTAATCCCCAGCTAAACTCAGCCATGCTGTCATCTCTCTTCTGTTAATATGCCTACATTAACAATCTGGCAGATTTGCTGCGCGGCTTAAAGCAGCGTATCATATTACCATTGCTAACACCATTACATATTCGTGTCCACACACAGTACAGCTCAAAAATTTGGGATGGTTAAGAAAACAATGAAAATACATATTTTATCAATCAAATAAGGTACAAAATGAATCAAAAATATAGCTAATAAATTAAAAGGTTGCCATAATTTCAGCTAGTTTTTTCCTTTTGAATTTGTTTTCATAAAATAATTATTCTCAATTTGGACCACTTAGAAACTTCTCAGTATTACAGCTTATCCAGTTATTTACCAGATAAGGCATGTATAATTTGGAACAATTCTCTTGTTTTTTGTTGCAGTGCAAAACTGGCTAGAGTCAATTGACTTCTACATGTTGTGTCAGGCTATGGGATTATGGTATTATGGACTACAATCCTTTCTTGTTTAGGATTCTGTTCATGCTGTGTACAAATTACCAACACCAAAGCACCCCTATTCAATCTTACTGTATTTTTTTCTGCTATGGATGACAAGTGGTGCTATGCAGTTATTTTGCATGTGTTAATTTGTTTTTTCACTTACAAACAGGGATGTACTGGAGGACAAATGGAAGTAAAGGGAGTTTACACACCTATCAGTTATTAGAAAAAGAATTTATTCACCTCTCAACAGAGTATCCCCCCTACAGTATAGTAGAATGTATGTACCAAACACCATTTCCAACTTTCTGTGTCACGTATATGTGCACTAGAGACCATTAAAATGCACTGGGACAGTTCAAACATGCATATCTTTTTAAAAAGTCTTGTGTTGCACCGTGCATCCACCTTAGTGTGATCACGGAATTCATAGTTTACCCACCTCTGATTTTACCACTACACCCCTGCACACACAGTCTCTTTATCAAACATCTTAACTTAGACTTGTCTGTTCAGAACACATTTTAGACACTCTTCCATCTAGTATCTGTTTCCTTTTTGTCTATTGTAAGTTTTATTTTCCCTTCCACAGGCTTCTTCTCTGCTGTGTCTTCTTTTCTTGGAAACCCTGGTTTGAAGGCCAGCATTCCAGGGCTTCCTCAGTGATACTGATGAGACTGCTTTATGGGTGCTGTGTAATAAAACCGTCAGCTGATGATCTGGGAGGTATCTTTTCCTCAAACTGGATATTCTGATTATTTTATCTTTTTGCACCGTTATGCACCCAGTACTTGTTTCATACACTCTAAAAACTAATGTGGCCAGTAGTGGTTCTTCAGAGCAATGGCATAGGGGAACCATTTTCAGTGCTTCCAAGAACCGTCAAGGCAACAGTTCTTTAGAGAACCATTCGACGCTGATATGACAGAGCATAGCCCATTATGATCTGCAGCTCTGAAGAACCATTTCGGCCAGAAAGACTCAGGGAAGAAGAGTTTCAATTTAAGCAATTTAATACGGTCAGAATTAACAACTGAACATTAAGTAGGAAGTAGATCTTCGTTGGCGTAGGTCCGGTCATCAGCCTGGGTCTTGCATCGTTGGATCCGGCAGATCCAGCCGTTGCCGTTTAGTAGAAACCAGAGTTACCCCCAGGCGGATAAACAGGGACCAAACTGGTGGTGGTGGGGAGGGAGGAGGATGCGTCGAAACGTCGGCACCTGAAGCAGCGGAAAAGGTAAGTTAGACAAGTCATTATAAAGCAGGTGGCGGCCGCTGATTGGTCGAAGACAGCGCCCGTCCCACACATCGCCATCTTCCTGGCAGAACTTTTGCAGGCTTACATTTCTAATGTGAAAAACCATTCACCAAAAACCATCCAGAGATTTAAAGGAGAACTTCGGTATAAAATGAAAATTGGCATGTTAAAACATCATACCGAGTTGGTATGTGTACTGAGAAGCAAACTTGATTTAGCCTGTTGCATTCAGAGTTTAACTATTTTTTATAGTTTGACCCAGAAGGCTAACAATGGAAGTGGTAGGTGCCCTTAGACGAAGCATGACGACTACGCTATTTTTAAACCATTAAAACAGCTCGAAGAAACTCCACATTCCATTGGTAGTACAACAAAGGCTCTGGCATTCAAAACGAACCACTGAGAATATTGTAAATGTACACAACATTTATTTAAAAAGCTGTTCTTACATGCAGTCGTTTGCAGTTGTTTCTCGTTGCCGCCATGATGAAAGTCCAAACAAGTTGATTGTACTACCTCTCCTCCTATTCTTCCTGCTGGTTTGTGTTCGTCAATCGACCTGTGCAGACTTTCATCATGGCGGTGACGAGAAACTACAGCAAGGTACTGCTTGTCAAAACTGTTTTATTAATAAATGTTGTGTACACTTACAAAGTTCTCAGTGCCTCGTTTTTAATGTCAGGGCCTTTATTGTACTACCGATGGAGTGTGGAGTTTCTTTGAGCTGTTTTAATGGTTTAAAAATAGCGTAGCCGTCATGCTTCGTCTAAGGGCACCTACCACTTCCATTGTTAGCCTTCTGGGACAAACGATAAAAAATAGTTAAACTCTGAATGCAACAGGCTAAATCATTTTTGCTCCTCTGTACACATACCAACTCGGTATGATGTTTTAACATGCCAATTTTCATATTACACCGAAGTTCTCCTTTAAAGAACCATTTCAGCATCTTTATTTTTTAGAGTGTACTTAAAACTGACATACGCCGTCCTGTGAAGTTTGCCATTCACACCATTGAAAAACATCTTCAGTTCCTCTTCAACATCTTTAGCTTCAGTAGAGATTTACAAGCTTGGGTTGAATAATAGTTGCCCGTTATATAGTCAGGCATTCTTTTAGGCCATTTTTAGACCGTAATTACAAACCCCTTTCTGAGGCACGCTTTCTGTTCGACCATTTGCAGAGCGTAATCAATCCCACAAGTGCTTATGCTCCAGCTATTCTTGTAGCCTATGGTCAGCTTTATTGCTTTAATAAAGCAAGTCTTCCGGTCATAAACTTAATTGGAAAGGGCTTTTGTAATGATCAGTTAGCCTATTAAAAGTTTCAAGTAAGGGTTACCTAATATAATGTGGCATTAAAACACAATGGTCAGGGTGATCTACAATGTATCAGACACTATAGTGTAGATGTTGTTTTATGGTTGTTAATGATAATTACATACAAATAGTTACAATTACAAAAATTACAAATAGTTTATTTTCTATTTTGAAGAATTCAAAAAAGTGATTTTTCTTAAAATCTTTTTTCCAGTGATTCCAAACTGTTGACTGCTAATATATTTTTTTGGTCAGCAGTTTAATCTTTCTCATTTTATTTATACACTAGAATAGAATAGAATGCCTTTATTGTCATTATACAAGTATAATGAGATTACAAGCTTCCCCATAATGTGCACACATAAATAAACAAGGACAGATATGTACAATAAAAACTACTATAAAACTACTAAGTACAAGAATTAAGTACAAGAATTAACATAGACTGTACAATAACTAATATGATCTACTGTCTGTAAAAAGTTGCATAGACTGTGCATAGACTTGTGCAAAGCCTGGAGATAAACAGGCACATATCAGCAGCAGGACAATAAAGTGACTGGTGTGACTGACAGCATAAATAGATGGAGGTATCAAGGCATTTTCACCCACCTATTCCAATATGTGCAGTAGGCAGCTAAAGAAACAGATGGACTGTCTTGATATTATAGTGCAATTGATAATTAACAAATAACAGTAAAACAGATAGAGTGCAGATAGCAGTAACATAATGGTGCAAATGATTACAGTGATAATATAAATTAAATAAATGTTAATTACAGTACGCAGAGTGATGCCTGTCAGGTTGGCTGTCTTAGAACGTAGTGCAGTGTTACAGTGTTATGTTCAAGCAAGTCAGTTCCTCAGTGTAGGTTGGAGTTGAGTATGGTGACTGCCCTTGGGAAGAAGCTGTCTCTAAGTCTGTTTGTTTTGGCTGGTATGGCCCTGTAGCGTCTGCCAGAGGGCAGCAGGTTGAAGAGGTGGTAGCCAGGATGTGTGTAGTCCTTGATGATGCTTCTGGCTCTGCCAAGGCACCGGGAGTTGTAGATGGTGGTCAGGGGAGGTAGGGGGCAACCGATGATCTTTTGCGCAGTGTTGGTTACCCTCTGCAGTCTTTTCCTGTCAGCTTCTGTGCAGTTTGAGTGCCACACTGACACAGCGTAGGTCAGCAGGCTCTCGATCGCTGTTCGGTAAAAGGTCACCAGCAGGTTGGTGTTGAGTTGCTCCTTCCTGAGCACTCTCAGGAAGTAAAGTCGTTGCTGTGCCTTTTTGACCAGTGCAGTGGTGTTAGCTGACCAGGACAGGTCGGCAGAGATGTGGACCCCTAGGAATTTGAAGGTCTCCACTCTTTCCACACTCTCGCCATTGATGTACAGGGGGGCAGGGGCGACCTTGTTCCGTCTGAAGTCCAGGATGAGTTCCTTAGTCTTAGCGATGTTCAGTGCCAGGTTGTTGACTGCACACCACTCGCTGAGTCTAAAGACCTCATCTCTGTAGGCCGCCTCATTCCCCTCTGTGATCATCCCCACCACCGTTGTGTCATCTGCAAATTTCACAATGATGTTCTCAGGGTGGGTGGGTCTGCAGTCATGTGTGTATAGTGAGTAGAGAAGAGGGCTCAGGACGCAGCCTTGGGGCGAGCCGGTGCTGAGCGTGCGGGCGGATGAGAGGTGGGGGCCCAGCTTCACGTGCTGGGGTCGGTTGATCAAGAAGTCTTTGATCCATGAGCAGGTGGAGGGTGGGAGCCCCAGGTTGGCCAACTTGGGGATGAGGATGTCCGGTATTATTGTGTTAAAGGCTGAGCAATAGTCAATGAAGAGCATCCTGACATAGCTCCCCTTTTTCTCGAGGTGGCTCAGTGCAGAGTGGAGGGCAGTGGTTATTGCATCTTCGGTGGATCTGTTTGGCCGGTATGCAAACTGATGTGGGTCGAGGGTGGGGGGGAGACAGGCTTTGATGTGTCTCAGTACCAGTTTCTCAAAGCACTTTGTGATGACTGGGGTGAGTGCTACTGGGCGGAAGTCGTTCAAATTGGTTGTGGGTGACTTTTTGGGGACTGGGATGATGGTGGCCGACTTTAGGCAGGCTGGGATGTTGGCTTGTTCCAGTGACAGGTTGAAAATGTTGGTAAAAACAGGAGCTAGCTGATCAGCGCATGCCTTGAGTACTTTGCCCGGTACTCCATCCGGCCCTGTGACCTTCCTGGGGTTGACGGCACGGAGCACTCGTCTGACGTCTCCACCTCCACAGTGAGTGGGGGTGTTTCTTGTGTTTGTGTGGGTTGTAGAGGGGGTTGGGGTGGTGTGGCTGCCTTCTGAGCTTGGGACTCAAAGCGGGCGAAGAAGCTGTTGAGCTCCTCCGCCAGTGCTGTGTCTAAGTCCCCAGAACAGATACTATAAATAGTATCTTTAAATCCAGACAGGGAGGGGGTGGTGGTGGTGGTGGGGGGGGGGGGGGGGGGGGTGTATTTATTTCCACTGTCCTCTGGGCCACAAAATAGACTTTCAAGATAGTTTCACTAGAAAAGACTGTGGGGAGGCTTATTCCAGAAGTGTGATCTACACTTTTACAGAGCCATTACACATGCTGAAGACCTGGGCTGGCAGCACAGAAGACATTTCTACCATTCACCAAGTCTCTCTCTGCAGCTCCCATTCTTTCATTTGTGTAATTAACAGTCTTAATTACCACCAAGTGGGAAGAAAGAGAGGGTGTGTGTGTGTGTGTGTGTGTGTGTGTTTGTGCTGACAGTAACTCTCCTGTGTGTGCAGGCTTAAGGACAGACTCGGAGGGCCAGTATTAATCTGGGCTATTTCTTCTTCTTACTGTGTGTGTGTGTGTGTGTGTGTGTCTTGAAGTTATAAAGTTTTATCACACTCACTGGAGGCTGCTGGTCCTGGACAAGCTGCGCTCTCTGTCTCATTCTTTTTATCTTAAACTCCTTTTATCTCCCTGCTCCTCTAGCTCATGTGCTTGCAGTCACACACACACACACACACACACACACACACACACACACACACACACACACACACACACACACACACACACACACACACACACACACACTCACTCACTCACGCATGCATGTACATGCACACGGACACATGCATGTGTGTGCGCACACAAACACACACTCACACACACACACACATACTCAGACACACACAGAAATACACTCAAACACACAAGCAAACACACACACACACACACATGCATGTACATGCACATGGACACACGCATGCATGTGCGCACATACACACACAAACACACACACACACACACACACTTGCAGGCACTCTTTACAAAATCACGGCATACTGTATATGTGTCTGAACAGTCTGATGTTGTAGTAAGATACCCCAGCTTGTATGTGTGTGTGTGTGTTTGTGTGTGTGTTTTGTGTGTGAGAGAGAGGGAGGGAGAGGAGAGAGAGAGAGAGAGAGAGGCAGAGGGAGAAGTAGAGAGACGGCGAGAGCCTGTCCATTCTCCAGGGAAATAAAAAAGGACTTTCCCAGGAAGGGAGTGTGTGGACTACACTGTCGGCATACCAATTGAGTGTATTTGTGAAGCTCTGTTCTGTCTGCAGATAAAGTATCGACCTGAATCCTAAAACATATCCCTTTGTTTCACCAGGGGATTTTTTAATGTATGTTTATTTGTTTATTTATTTGACTGTCTGTAATGTTTATGATTTTAACATGTGATGTTATGATGTTATAGTGTTTCCACATGTGAAGTGTTTACGTTGTAAACAAATGCTGTTTTATTCCGTCCACAAGGGGACGCTGTAGTTTTCATTGTGGGGTTAAAACTGCAGTTAGCAAGTCTTCATTTCTGGGGGAAAGCTCAATGGTGGTGATAAGCATAGACATCTTATAGGACATGTATAGGATGTCTATGGTGATAAGTGTAAGCAATTGCAACTGAGGAGTTCAAGACTTCAAGACTTTTATTGTCACTGAACAGTTGCCTGTACAACGAAATTAAGCAGCAAGTCCACTAAGGTGCAAAATGAAAGTATCAAAGCTCAGTAGCTTTTCTCCCGAATCTGGTCGGACCAATCACATCGGTCTATCGAGTCACTGGGCGGGCTTAACATGTTGACGACAGAGCTGCGACA
>CM050201.1:21837500-21840000 GCA_027475355.1 Coilia nasus | reverse complement strand
TATTAAGCAATAAAACAGTCAAAGAGTAAAATAAATGTAAAAATGAAGGAAACAAAATCACATAAATTAGATTTTCATAAAGTCATAAAACAATCAACTGCAGCAGTTTTAAAAACAGATATGCAATTAATCAACTAAAACAGGTGCAGATAAGGCTTGGGTGGCTTGTAATTATGTAAATGTAATTATTCTGAATTCTTCATGGGCGACTAGTAAGTTCAGCTTAAGTAAGCATCATCTGGAAGTCAAGTAGAAGGGATATTATATCTACAGACAGTTATAACTAAAAGAGATCTACCCAGTTCTGTTTAGACTCATTGGATCAGGTCAGATATGGCCAAATGCCTAACAACATCATCCCCTACCTTGTTGTAAGGCAAGGATTGATACACTTAGCCACAGTTTGGTAGTCTTCAGGGTATGCAGTTTTTAACAGTGAAGAGAACTTATACAAGTACACTGCTTCTTAGCAAAGCTCTGTATTTACCCCTTGGTTGGGTTACTCCCCCCTCCCCCCCCCCCCCCCCGAGGTGTGTGAGGAGGCATTGTGAAAGTGCAAATGATTGTGTGTGTGTGTGTGTGTGTGTGTATGAGAGAGAGAGAGAGAGAGAGAGAGTAATATATGTATATCTGTATGCAACTGTGCGTGAGTGTGTGTCTGTGTGTGTGTGTGTGTTTGTGCGCACGCGTGTGTGTGTGTGTGTGTGTGTGTGTGTGTGTGTCCTCCCAGACTGCTGTCTGTGGTGCTTAAGTTGTGTTTGGGCTGTTTGGCCACAGCAGGAGTGTGAATCTCTCTGATGTATTAGGGCAGTGAAACGGATGGACTCTGAATCACCTCTGCAAAGGGGATTAGGTCCTGGCTGGCTACAGTGTGTGTGTGTGCGTGTGTGCGTGTGCGTGTGTGTGTGTGTGTATGTGAGTGTATGACTATGGGGTTGTGCTGTTTAGGCTCTGTGATGACTGGCCCTTCCTAAATTCTGAACAGTGTTTTTCTTTTTCGGCAAGTTATCACATGGATCTCTTCCAGCAAGCAACACACAACCACACACCCACACACACACAAATGCATGCACGCACGCAACTGCTCATACACACAGACACACATACCACACACACATGCACGAATGCACACCTGCACACATTCACACACACACACATACACATCCCCAAACACTCACATGCACCCAGACACACACACACACACACACACACATACACACACCCACACCTACACTGCCCCCCCCCACACACATACACACGCACACACACACACACACATTCACTGACCATTAAAGCAAACGATCTCTGCGCACAGGCCCTGAGTGATCCCATGTGTATACGTGGGATATAAACTCACTAATTACATGGGCTGTTGTGCCTGAGTAATGGCTCACCCTCTCACTCATTCAACAGAAACATCTGAGTGCTTTAATGGACAGGCCTCTGGAAGACATGTAACCATTCAATGTAGTTGGTTAATAGAAGTGATAAGGATGTGATTTTTTAAAACAAGCTTCTTGTTGAAATGGCTAGTACTTCTGTGTAATCTTAATTAAAAAGTAAATGGTGATAAGGATGTGATTTCTTTAAAAACAACTGCACAAAACCAACAATATTTTTGTAATGGCTTAAAGTACAGTACTTCAGTGTGATCATTTAAAAATAAATGAAAAAATAGGTCATATCTATTTTTTTATTCCTACGTAAAATACAGTGCTTTTAAAATCCATTTGCTTGCAGTGTTAGTCATTGTAGGGCTTGTATCTCAAAGGCGTTTTAAAAGACTGTTGACACTCTGTGTCTGGGTAATCGTACTCAGCTTTAATGTGTTTAGAGTAAAATGTTTTGTTTTTTTTTCTCGTTGGATATTATACAGCATCTGCTGGCATTTTCGAACTGCATATTTGCACCGAGTTTATTGCAGTCTTTGGCACCTTTAATGGGACCTCAGCTGGGCTAACTGCCGGCAGCAGGCATCGATCCTGGAGCTAGCGATGCCAGTCCTCTTATCCAGCTAGGAAATTATGCCCACTGTGCCCCCAGTGAGCAGGAAAACGCTATAAACTTCCTCCGTCTTTAGACGCGCCCATTAAACCACCTGCTGTGGGGGCTCTGCCATGTCCTCGTCCCTTGCGAGTGCTTTAAAAATGGATGCCATCCTGGAGGTTTCATCGGCTCTTCTCGAGTCTCATCACGCAAAGGCACTCTCTCCCGTAATGGCCATCTAGGGTGACCTCCTACTGGAGGCTGTCACATGAATGCCAACGGCTGTGCGCAAACTGGTGATAATTTTCAGTTTGGCAATGACAGTTTTTCCATCTACCATTAACCATTTTTTCAATATACATGCAAATAACTGCCATTATGTGTCTGCTGCTGTGTAATAGTCATTTTTGTTTGTGCATATGTGTTTGTGCATTGAGGCAAGCAGTGATTTGATGAATAAGTCATTCATAAAGGAGGAGCTTCATACATGTTCCACAGATGGTGTGGGAGTTGC
>CM050201.1:21810000-21827500 GCA_027475355.1 Coilia nasus | reverse complement strand
AGATAGACAGACAGATAAACAGAAACAGAGAGAGAGAGAAAAAGACAGACAGACAGACAGACAGACAGACAGACAGACAGACAGACAGACAGACAGAGAGGAAGATAAATTCATTGTCATCACCTTTTAAGAGTCATCTCTTTTTTTATTACTTTGTCTCCTTTTTGTCCTCCCTGTTTAACATTCCTCTGCACCATCCCACCCCTCTCCCTGTGGAGCTGGAGAAAAGCAGTTTAGATGGATTGAGAGACGCTTGTCAGCCTCAGAGATGAGTGCTGTGGGTTTCATGGGATTGTTTGTTTGTTTGTGTGCTTGTTTGGGGACCCCTTTAGATGTCCATCAAAACTGCCTGAGTAGTAAGACAGGAAATTAAGTACTCAGGAGGGATTTGGGTTCGTGATTTAGGCGACCTGTCAACCTGTCACCGGACCTTTTGGGTCCTGTCGCATTACGGCAAATTTAGGGATTTTTTTTAATGGATGTCCTCCGCCCTGTCTCCAGATCTTTGATTCATTTGCATAATCTGTAATTGATGTGCATGAAATCTCATTTTGCCCAATCAAAACGTTTTTTTTTTTTTTTTTTTTTGTGGCTTTTTCTTTTTTTTAAATAAAAATTGGCAGTCACTCTTTCTAATCTGTGAAACCGCACAGTGATTAAAAAACGTAGTGTCCCATTACGAGGGTCAGTGTGTGTGTGTGTGTGTGTGTGTGTGTGTGTGTGTTAGAGACAGAGACAGAGAGAGAGAGAGAGAGAGAGAGGGAGGGGGGAAAGAGAGGGGGGTAGAAAGAGCCTGGTCAAGATCACACACAGCCTTTGGCCAGCAGGATGTCGTCCTTGGCAAAAACGGTCCGAGCGGAGAGTGGAGAATTGTGGGAAATGACGAGGGATTAGACGGTCTGTAATACCCTGTGACCAGTAGGACATGGTCATCAGGACTTCTCTTCACTGTCATGCATGACTGAAAAAGCAATCAGATCCTATTTTAGTAACATGTCCAGACATCCCTCTCCCCCTCCTCTCCTCCTCGTACAGTACATCTGCACATGTTGCTTAGCCCTTAGCTCTGAGCTCGCCTTTTCAGTCTCAGCCCAGACCAGTACATTGCTCTGAGCTCGCCTTTTCAGTCTCAGCCCAGACCAGTACATTGCTCTGAGCTCGCCTTTTCAGTCTCAGCCCAGACCAGTACATGTTGCCGCCCTTAGCTCTGAGCTCGCCTTTTCAGTCTCAGCCCAGACCAGTACATTGTGCTGCCCCTTAGGTCTGAGCTCGCCTTTTCAGTCTCAGCCCAGACCGGTGCACGGCAAGCTCTGCTGCTGCACTCTGAGACCTTGGGCTGTTAAGGCCAAACACAGTCCACAAACACAAACACACACACACTGAACACATATATATACACACACACACACACACACACACACTCCCACACACACACATATACAAACACAAACAAAACATGCATGACACACAAAAAACATGCAAGCGCACACGGACACACACATACACACATGCACACACACACACACACACACACACTGAACACATGTGCATGTGGACACACACTCACCCACACACACAGACAGTCACTTACATACACACACACACACACACACACACACACACATATAAACACAAACACGCATGACGCACACAAACACGCATGCACACACACCACACACACATGCACACACACATACACACTAACAAACACGCATGACACACACAAACATGCATGCATACATGGACACACACATTACACACACGCATGCACACAGACACACACACACACCTGTGCACACACACGCTCTGACATTTATATTACATCATGCATTTTAACATTGAATTACTCTTACTGACATTTTCATCTTGCCCCGTGATGACTAAACCATATCGGATAGATAAGGAGCTGATTAACCCCGTCACTTTATCAGTGTTGACAGTGCTTTCATAAACCTTCATTCGTATGTGTACACATCACACAAAAGACACGTTCCCTGCGCCTTGCTGTCCCCTTTTGTCAAAAGACTATGTACTGAAACAGCCTTCTAATGAAATTAATCGCTAATGGTGCTCTAAGCGTTGTTTTTTTTGTTGGTTGCCATGGCACCCTTTCTTGTCACGCTCCCAGTGACAGCGTGGCCTGATACTCTGGCGTTAGCCCTAGCGCGCTAGGCTACAGTGCACACGGGGCAACGGCCATTCACAAGGGAGCTAATCGCTAACACAACATGCCTGACAGCTCTTTCTAATGAGGCTTAATGAATGCAACTAGACAGGATGCAACGGTATATCTTAACACATTGTCCGCTCCCCTGACACAGACACACACACATACACACACACATGTACACACACACGACACATGTGTACACACATATCACACTCATATACACACACACCACACACATGTACACACACATCACACATACAGACACTAACATGTGTACAGCTACATTTTCTAGCTGATATTACAAGTTTTAGTGTGCTCCTGTAATAGTGGCTAATGAGAAGTAATGTGGGCCTGGGAGCAGATGTAGCATTGTAATGCTAGCATAGCATAGATAAGAACTTGTTGACGAGGCTTTGCATAAATTTGCTCAAATGTCATTATGTAAAACGCCATTTCACTCTTCAGAGGATGCTCTGAATGGGTGTTGTTCTTTAAAAGGGGTGTCTGGTTTTATAAGGGCAGTTCACCACTGTGTAACAAACACATGTTACCTCTAGCTCTTTGTGATGGGCTGAAGAACAGACTTTGGAATCAGGTCACAAGTATGACTAAAATTATGTTATGGTTAGGTAAACAGTTTTCATTACTGCCATGCAAACATCACTGACACATATAGAAATGGGTCACTGGATTTAATGTAGCTGCCCTCTGAGGAACCTAAGAGTAAAGATTAAAAACATTCATATACTGTATATTTTTTACCTCCACCAGCGGAGGTTATGTAATCATCGGCTTCTGTTTGTTTGTTTGTTAGTTAGCAAAATAACTCAAAAAGTTATAGATGGATTTTGACATTTTCAGGGTAGGTCAAAAATGGGTCAAAAAAATTAAAAAGTGATTAGATTTTGGTGGTGATCTGAGCTGCCCTGGCGGAGGTCTGCGCTCTCTGAGTGCTTTTCTAGGTTATGAATATGACATAACCTAATGCAATGAATGCTGCTTACAAGCTGAACTTGACAGGCATGTGTTCATCAGTGTAACAAGACAGCCAGTGTAAAAGCATAAGACACACACATGCGTTGCACACACTCAACCTTGAGGTCACTGAAGTGATGGAAGGACAGTGCAAACAAAGCAGAATGAATGGCACAGTCCTCTGCTCCTCTGCTCTGTGACGTCAGCATCTCCAACAAGAGCCCCAGTATTCCTATTGACTGATGTTTACAGTACAATTAGCATGGAGGTCAAGAGGTCACGGCCATAAAAGAGCATCTCCCCCTCACACACATGCAGTTACACCCTTGAGCAGGCACATGTGCTCTGCTTCTTTCATCCACATGCCCTATTATCTCAGTTGCACACACACACACACCCACACACACACATACACACACACACACACAAACACACACCCACACACAAACACATGCGCGCGTTCATATACCCACCCAGGCCTGCTAACAGTCTTGGCTGGGCCTGGGACAAGATAATCTGATGCACCCCCCCCCCCCCCCCCCCCCCCACCATATTCCATAATTTAAGGAGGGACCAGTTCTGGGCCCCCCCCTTTCCCATGGCCTGGGACAAGAGACCCGTTTGCCCCCCCCCCCCCCCCCCCCCCTTGTCAACGGGCCTGTACCCATCCGCACACACATGCACCCACACACACGCACACAATGATTTTCCGTCAATTAGCTATGGGGAATTGTTCTAAGCACAAATGTAGTAATGATTTCCCATCATTGTGCAGTTCTGTCCACAATCTTTAAAACTGCAAATGAAACATTTTAATGCCACAAGACCCAGCATCTGACCCCAATCTGAAGCTTAGCATGGTTAGCTATTGTGGAAACAATAGGCATTTTAAAATGACCACAGCTAGTGTTACTCCTACACCATTTTGAGAAAAAAAGGTTGTAGGTGCCTGACCTGTGGGAGTTTTCATTTTTCCAGATGTTTTTTTGTTATTCTAAAGCCACTTAGTCTACTGTGAGATACGCATCGCTATCAGAGTGTGTCTTCTACAGTTATTCAGCCTATTAGCTTAGTGATGTTAGCACCTTACTCAACCTGTTATGCTATGAGCTACTTTTTTCCAACTTATTCCTTGTTTTCTTTGTACTTTTTGTACAGCTACATTTTCTAGCCGATACTACAAGTTTTAGTTCTGTAATAGTGGCTAATGAGAGGTAATGTGTTTTAGTTCTGTAATAGTGGCTAATGAGAGGTAATGTGTTTTAGTTCTGTAATAGTGGCTAATGAGAGGTAATGTGTTTTAGTTCTGTAATAGTGGCTAATGAGAGGTAATGTGTTTTAGTTCTGTAATAGTGGCTAATGAGAGGTAATGTGTTTTAGTTCTGTAATAGTGGCTAATGAGAGGTAATGTGTTTTAGTTCTGTAATAGTGGCTAATGAGAGGTAATGTGTTTTAGTTCTGTAATAGTGGCTAATGAGAGGTAATGTGTTTTAGTTCTGTAATAGTGGCTAATGAGAGGTAATGTGTTTTAGCTGTCTTTGTACTTTTTGTGCTTGACACTTCATCATGGTTTTACTTCATCTTGCACCTTAGTGGCCTTGCTGCTCAGTTTCATTGTACAGGCAACTGTTCAATGACAATAACAGTCTTGAAGTATTTAAAGGGCTTTTCACACCTACAGCAATAACTATAAGGATAAATATAACTATATCTTTGTAAAAATCATTTTAACTTTAGTTATTGGTGCTGTTCACATATCAGCTATAACGACAACGATATCTATATCATTGGGATCACTTTAACTATAAAAGCACTGTCAGCCAACCAGAATTCATAAAAATTCACTGGATGTCATGTTCTAGATGTTTAAATCACGAGTAGAATGTTGCCGTTAAAATGTCGTTCTTCAGTGTGGATGCCCATATCGTTGTAGTTATAGTTGTCATTATCATTATAGTTCATGGAGTGAATGAACCTTAAGTGTCATTTGCACATGAGGGACTTTATAGTAGTTTCATATGTTAAGACATGTCACAGGGTCTCATATAAGGACAACATTCCCCCTCCATTTTTTTTCTTACTGTAAATTGAAATCTCCTTTTAGCCTGTGAGGTGCTATTTCTGCACGCCCAAGGAAGTATACATTTTCTGCTCCTGTGGTCGATGGCCGCCACTTTCCCTCCCGAACCTCAGTGACTGGAATCACGAGGCCCCAAAAACCGCTGTGAGAAAACAGCCGTGGCAAACAAGGTTAGTTTTCACTTCCTGTTTGTTTTGTCTCCTCTCTCTCTCTTTCTCTCTCTCTCATTCCCTCTTCCCACTCTCTCACTCTCCCTGTCTCTCTCTATCTCTGTCTTTTTTTTGTTTTCTCAGAATAGTGTTTGTTTTCCCAACGACACACACAAAAAAAAATGCCAAAGTCGCATCAGTTTTCAGTGAGAGCACAGCCGTCAGGGCCGCACCATAATAAGCACCTCTGACATCTCGCTGGGAGCATGTGAGGTGGCTGCTCGCCACAGGTGCGGCGATGTTTGTGTGCGAGTGTGAGATGTGTGTGTGTACGTATGTGTGTGTTTATGTGCATCTGTGTGTGTGTATGTGTGTGTGTGTATGTGAGATGTGTGTACTGTATGTGAGATGTGTGTACTGTATGTGAGATGTGTGTGTGTGTATGTGAGATGTGTGTGTGAGTGTGTGTGCATGTGTGTGCGTGTGTGTGATAGAGAGAGAGTGAGAGCGAGAGAGGGAGAGAGAGAGCGATGGAGCAAGTGAGAACGGAGAGAGAATAAACAAGATGTGGGAGGAATGTTAGGAGGGACCGAGGGCGGGCGAGCGAGATGGAGAGAGAGTCTGATGAGGAATCTGATGGCGTTGTTGGACTCGGCTTCTCCAGCTTGAGGATCTAGATTGTACAGCCTCTCTCTCTCTCTCTCTGTCTCTCTCTCTCTCTCTCTCTCTCTCTCTCTCTCTCTCTCCCTATCTCTCTTCCTCTCTCTGAATCTGATGGCCTTGTTGGACTCGGGTTCTCCAGCTTGAGGCTCTAGATTGTACAGCCTCTCTCCTCTCTCTCTCTCCCTCTCTCCCTCTCTCTCCCTATCTCTCTCTCTCCCTCCCTCTCTCTCTGTCTCTGTCTGTCTGTCTCTCTCTCTCTCTCTCTCTCTCTCTCTCTCTCTCTCTCTCTCTCTCTCTCACCGATAGTGGAAAGTAAATCTGAGGCGACGGGTCCGTTTTCCTCTGCCCCCCGTACGAGCTGCCCCTCCTGGGGAGAATGGATGTGCCTCAGGGGGGGGCATGGCCAGAGGAGTTTCAGCAGAAATGCTTTTCTCAGAAAGGAGCTCTCGTTAAGGCAAATTATGGCCTGTGACAGTGGGTTGGGGGGTTTGGGCGGGGGGGGTTTGGGGTGGGCAGAACAGCTGAGCTTGTGGGCGATTATCATTTTCAGTGGCACATCACAGTATGAAACTCCACCGATAATTGCACCATTTCAGGTAGCAGGAGTTTCAGTAATTGATTATGATTGCTGTGCAATATGAAGCAGTTTGATGGGAGTGAAAAGCCAGCTGAAAGCCACCGTGTGCCCAATCTATACAAATGGGCACATTGTATGTCAGAACATGCTAGGATCATGTGTTCTCTTCATGCATACGATTATGCGCATTGGTGAGCTGGCATAAAGTAATACATTAATCTGGGGCTGTTTCTTCAGCATGTAATATGCATATTTATGAATTTATATTATCATGTCCTTTCTGTTGTGCATGTGTGCACGTGTGTGTACTGTATGTATGTGTGTGTATGTGTATATGTGTGTGTGTGTATGTGTGTGAATTTGTGTGCGTGTCCTTGTATTACACAGAGACAGAGAAAGAGAGAGACAGAGCTATTGTGCTATTGTGCATTTCTGTCTGTGTAGCTACAGTACTGCCAGGCCAATCCGTGGGACATTGTCACTAGTGGTCACTGATGTATGCCTTCATTCCTTTCGGCTCCCTTACACTTGCTACAGTATGCATGCTCAGTGTAACAAGAGCCATTAGTCCCCTAATAGCGGCTAACACCCAGAAAATCTGCGTGGGATCACAGCAAGTTTGATTGACAGCTAAAAATCACTCAACACAGGCAGGAGTTTTTTTTTACCAGATTTTTTTTTCTCCTCACACAGTTTGCTTTTGTCAGATTTTTTGTCCCATTTTTGTTTGTTTTCTGGGCCCCGTTGACTGACACCGATATCTGTCCATCAGTGTCACCTTTATCTCTCCTGTCCACTCCCCTCACCCCCCGGTTGCGCCTCCTCCTCCTCCTCCTCCTCCTCCTCTCTTCCTCCTGCTCCTCCACTCCTCTGCTTCTGCTGCTTCTTGTGTGCTTCTTGCTGTCCGTCCGTCCCCGGTGAACTATCTTGTTTTCCTGCACTCGTCTCTCCCCGAAACGTAAACACTCGGGGAGCGTTTATCGTGGCCGGCGGGGAATTCCTAACATTTTTCCCAGAGCAGAGAGGGAAGTGGGAGCGTCTGTGGTCATGCCGAAGGACACGTAGGGAAAAAGAAGACAGAGAAGCAGAGAGGGAGTGAGCGAGAGAGAGAGAGAGAGAGAGAGAAAGAGAGAGAGAGAGAGAAAGTGGCCACCACGACCCGACCCAAGCTTCCTTTCCCCTGCACTGACCATGTCAAACTGAGGCTAAGCTAAGGCACCCTGCCTCCGCAGAGCAGAAACCAAAATAAAGCCTTAGGACTTTAGTTTTGTCACCCCGCCCTAATGAGGCCAGATTGGGATCATACTTGTGGCCGAGAAACCATCTGCTGAAGCCACGTGCAGATCTATGTGCTGCATGTTCTCGCACTAAGTTTTGCTAAGTAGTCTTTCGCTTAGTAGCGCCAAACTATGTGACCTATTTTTTTTTTCTTCTGTTGTTGTTGTCGTTGTTGTTTTTGTAACTGCAACTAAGTCTAAACATTTGCAGTGCACAAAATAGTCACACCACACACTGTAGAAACAGGCTTTCTTTTTTTTTCTTTCTTTTTTCGCAATCGTGAACAATGTAAACAAAACGTGAGATGCCAGACCTCACTCCGAGGGCCCACATGTCCTTAACCACTGGCACTCATGGAATCAGCCATCCGGCACCCGTGAGGTGGCTCCTCTGTGGCCGCTGTGGTTGGGGACAGAACGGGGAGGCGCCAGGGAAGGGATGGACATCCGGTTGTCCGGCGCTCGCTCAGCACGGGGCTGGACTGTGGTTTGTGACTGGGATCAGCCGGAGCAGAGTAGAGCAAAGCGGAGGACGGAGGCGTAGAGCGTCCATCCTCACATCTTGGGGTCATGTGTATGTGTGTATGTGAAATATGTGTACTGTATGTGAGATGTGTCTGTTTGTGTGTGTGTGTGTGTTTACATGTGTGTGTGATAAAGAGAGAGAGAGACAGCATGAGAACGAGAGAGAAAGAGAGAGAGAGAGAGAGAGAGCGATGGAGTGAGTGAGAATGGAGAGAGAATAAACAAGACGTGGGAGGAGTGTGAGGCGGGATCGAGGGCGGGCGAGCGAAAATGGAGAGACAACGCCGGACGCCGGTCTTGGGGTCAGGAGGCTACGGCTCGTGCAGACAGAGGTCACAATAGCAGACAAGTCATGTGATGGGCAAAAATGTGGACAGGAAGTCGTGTCGGAGGTCATAAGCGGTCAGAGACGGGATGCTGAGGTTGTCTGTAATTCTGCAATTTGAAGAAGTAGTAGTCCCTAAAATAGTGCTTATGGGTGCATACAGGAAGTCACAATTTCATGCACGGAGATCCCTGACGAGCGGTTAGCATTGTCTAAAAAACCACCAGCACAGCTCAGTACACACAATGACATTACAGTAACATGAATGCAAAATACATATGCGAAAAATGCCTTTAAATGCAAAATCCAGATAAAAGCCTTACATGTGTCATACAAAACAACATGATGATGTGAGATAAAATGTCAAATAACTGTATTGAAATATTTCATTATGCAGTAGCCCTATTGTTGAGTTTTCACATAATTTACCGCGTGTCCACAGAATATTGTGCAGGGTTTTTAGGTGTTATATACTCTTATCACCTTTTTTTAATCACAAGATAGGGGTTTAGTGAAGTGTTGCGTGGCTGCTTTTAACATTATGCATTAGCTCTTGCCGCTTCACCAGCTAACTACAGCCTAATGAAATTCTACTGCAAGCTTGCACTTGAGAAGAGTGAGGTTTTTTTTTTGCATCATCATCATCATCATCATTCACTGCTGCAGCAGAAATGAGATGTAATAATGAGCCAGGGTGATGCACCTGCTGTAGCCCAGCTCACCGTGAACAGTTTGTCAGTGCTGACACAACGGAGCAGCTGAGGCCTGGTTGTCCCCGTGTCACACCTCAACTCTTTTTTAAAGTTTCTAAATTTTATACCGCTCTGGAAAAAATTAAGAGAAAAAAAAATCTGTCTGTCTGTCTGTCTGTCTGACTGTCTGTCTTTTGGTATGTCTGTCAGTCCGTCTGTCCGTCAAGCAAATGCAATTGGAAATGGCACACTTTGCATCACTTGAAATATCCCATAATAGTGGGGTGTGGAGTGCCATGTGTTGTTTTTTTTTCTCTCTTTTTTCTTGCGCTCTCTGCTTAGAGGAGCATAATGAACCATGACTCCATATCGCAGGGTGTCAGCCTCCCTTAATTGTTGTGAATGTGTAATCTGATCTGCTAGATTCTCCACTAAAGTGATACTCCCTCTGTGCGTGTGTGTGTATGTGTGTGTGTATGTGTGTGTATGTGTGTGTGTGTGTGTGTGTGTGTGTGTGTGTGTTTGACAGTCTGTTATCAGGGTGTACGTGTGTGCCCTTGACTTGTGCTGTAATGTGACTGTGTATTACTATACGATAATATAAATGTGTGTGTGTGTGTGTGTGTGCGCTTCTACCCGTGTGTCTGTGTGTGTGAGTGAACGCATATGTGTAAGTGTACTTATAACACTTTTTTGCTTTCATTCTTTCATTCAGCATATGTTTCAACAGTTTGGCACTTTGGCTCTGTTTCTACTCGCAGCACTCCAGCAGCAGCAGCGATAGCAGCAGCGATAGCAGCAGCGATAGCAGCAGCGATAGCAGCAGCGATAGCAGCAGCGATAGCAGCAGCGATAGCAGCAGCGATAGCAGCAGCGATAGCAGCAGCGATAGCAGCAGCGATAGCAGCAGATGGCTTTCCTGAGCCAGAGCCCCCATCTTAGATGATGCTGACTGCACCTTGTCCTTGGGAGCCCCTGATTTGTGGCACTCACTCTTCCAGAGAGCGCTAGCGAGCCAAGGAGACTGCTTTATAGAGTGTGAGTGTGTGTGTGCCTGTGTGTGTGTGTGTGTGTGTGTGAGTGTGTGTGTGTGTGTGTGTGTGCGTGTGTGTGTGTGTGTGTCTGTGTGTGTGTGTGTGTGTGTGCGTGAGAGAGATAGTGGAAGTGTGTGCGTGTGTGTTAATGTGTGCATCTGTCTTCTCTGTCTAGTGAATTCTTTAATTATTTGCTAAAATTTAGTTTCAAATCAATATGCATCTCATTAAACTTGAATAATTTCTTAAATTACTCGGCTGGAGGGCTGGAATGAGTCACTCTCTCACAAAACTTCAAGAGAGGGTGTGTCTGTGTGTGCGCCTGTGTGTACTTTTGTGTGTGCGTTTTTTGTCCCTGTGTGTGCTTGTGCACGTCTGTGTTTGTGTGTGTGTGTGTGTGTGTGTGTACTTTTGTGTGTGCATCTTTCTCCCTGTGTGTGTGTGTGTGTGTGTGTGTGAGAGTGCGTCTGTGTGTACTTTTGTGTGTGTGTTTTTGTTCCTGTGTGTTTTGCTGTTTGTTTGGGATAGTTAGCTGCCCGGGCCCCACCCTGTCTCCCTGCCTCTGTCTCTCAGCACCTCCTCCCCTCCCCCCTCCCCCCTCCCCCCAGGCTCAGGGCTCACCACCTCCTCCCCTCCTTCCCCAGGGCTCAGCATCTCCTCCCCTGCTCCCCCCAGGCCTCAGCACCTCCTCCCCTCCTCCCTCATGCCCAGGGCTAAGCACCTCCTCCCCTCTTCCCCCCAGGGCTCAGCACCTCCTCTTCCCTTCTCCCCCCAGGCCTCAGCATCTCCTCCCCTGCTCCCCTCAGCACCTCCTCCCCTCTTCCCCCCAGGGCTCAGCACCTCATCTTCCCTTCTCCCAGACCCAGGCCTCAGCACCTCCTCCCCTCCTCCCTCATGCCCAGGGCTCAGCACCTCCTCCCCTCCTCCCCTCCTCCCTCGAGGCCCACGGCTCAGCACCTGTTCGACATCGGCAGCTGTCATTGTTCCGCTGGGAGATGTAAGTGATACTCAAGATCTCCCTCCTTGCCTCCCTCCCTCCCTTCCTCAGCCCTCCAGTGTAGTGTGGCCCACACCTCTGCCCCATGTAAGACAAGCACGGGGAGTGTGGAAACTTAGCTGGAGGAGAAGTGGTTAATAACAGAGAGAGAAAAGGAGAGAGAGAGGGAGAGAGAGGAGATTTAACCTTTAAAAGTGGTGGTTAAATAACACATAACAAAGAAGAGGTAGTTACTCCAAAGATAATGGTATTTAAAATTAGACAGGCAGACAGGCAGGCAGGCAGGCAGGCAGGCAGGCAGGCAGGCAGGCAGGCAGGCAGACAGACAGACAGACAGACAGACAGACAGACAGACAGACAGACAGACAGACAGACAGATAGATAGATAGATAGATAGATAGATAGATAGATAGATAGATAGATAGATAGATAGATAGATAGATAGATAGATAGATAGATAGATAGATAGATAGATAGATAGAGAGGGGGACAGAGAGACAGGGAGAGTGAGAAAGAGAAAGGAGGAGAGAGAGAGACAGAGGGAAGAATAGGGAGGGAAAGAGAAAGAGAGGGAGGGAGAAAAGAGGGAGGATACAGAGAGAGAGGGAAAGAGAGAGAGAAGGAGGGAGAGAGAGACAGAGAGAAAGAGAGATGGAGTAGTAGTGGCCCCTGCTGCGAGGTGGAGAGCGGATGGGTGACAGCTCGAGCTCCAGATGGCTAAGAGAGAGGGCCTGCCGCCTGCCATGCTCACGAGGAGCCAAATACCCAGGGGCCCAGGCCTAGGGTTACACACACACACACACACACACACACACACACACACACACACACACACACACACACACACACACACACACACACATAATCAGAGGTTGCACTTGGTCCTTCACAGTGACACACACACACACACAAATGCACTTGGTCCCTCACAGTGGCACACACACACACACGCACACACACACACACACACACACACTAAAGTAGATTCAGATCAAGAGCGTAATCCACAGGGACTCTATCCCCCTTCTTTTGTTTCGCTTTCTCATATTTCTTTCAAGTCTTCTGTCTTCTTCTTTAGCCCTTTCTATCGCTTCTGTCTTTCTGTCTCTCAGACCCCTGCTCCTCATTCTTTTCTTTCTTTCTTTCTTTCTTTCTTTCTTTCTTTCTTTCTTTCTTTTTTTCTTTCCTTCTTTCCTTCTTTCCTTCTTTCTTTCTTTGGTATTGTTTGGTTTCTTTCTAGGCTTGGGATAAGATGTGGCTTAAACAAGACTCTTCTATCACTCCTCTTCTCTCCTATCCTCTTTTCCTTGCATTGTGTGCCTGTCATCTACTTCAAGTTTATGATATGTCTCAGATAAACCTTCTGCTCTATTCTATTCTATTCTATTCTATTCTGTTCTATTCTATTCTATTCTATTCTATTCTGTTCTGTTCTGTTCTGTTCTATTCTATTCTATTCTATTCTATTCTATTCTATTCTATTCTATTCTATTCTATTCTATTCTGTTCTGTTCTATTTTATTCTATTCTATTCTATTCTATTCTATTCTATTCTATTCTATTCTATTCTATTCTATTCCTACATCCCTCCCCCACCCCCAAACACACACAGTTATATAATCGTCTCGTCTGTAGGTTTAGGTGAAATGGAGTATAGCTGCTTTGTAATGACTCTCATTAGTTGTTCAGACAGTCAGTGCTCTGCGTTCTGTGACCCCCATCATAATGGCCTCCATTTAAAAGTCAACTTTGTTACATCAACACGTCGCGGGACATAAAAAACAATTCCTCCCACACGTGTGGCAGGGTGAGCCGACCATCAAACGCAGCCAGCCAATGACACGCCACCTTGCTCGTGTAATTCAGGGCGCAGGCCAATCAGCCACAGGCAAATGACACCCAAGTCACCCAGTGACGCATGTTCACCAAGGGGCCAGACTGGATGTCAGTCCGGTCGGGTGAAAAAAAACATGTCACTGTCTCTGCTTCCGATTTAAACCTTTCTAACTTTAGCCCTGAATATTTCATTATGTTTTCTGTGTTCAGATTAGATTTTTCTAATTTATTAGTATTCCCACCTCCCCCCTCTGCACCACATCACCACATTTTTTTTGCCGGTGGAGATTGATACCTAATGAAATCCTGTCGCACTGATATCATTACGGCACCTGACTCGGCCAGCGGTAATGTGCCGGATAATTAAGTCCTGTGTTATGAAGCCTGTGGGGTCTGCTGATTAACGGCCTTGCTTCCCCATTACCGTCCCCGGTGATGCCATGCGATGAGGAGCAATGAGACGCGATGCTCTGCGCCACACGCCGTTAATTGATTGGTCACGCACTCGCTCGCCACCAGCTACCCGCTTTGTGATGGAGGGGAAAAAAGGCGGCAAGACAAGAGGGTACAAACACCCTAGGAGGTAAAAAAAAAAAACAAAAAAAAACAACAGTGTGGCGACAGTTGGTGAGAGTCTCCAGTGAAACAGCAAGTGTGTCTGTGTGTGTGTGTGTGTGCGTGTGCGTGTGTGTGTGTGTGTGTCTGTGTGTGTGTCTGTGTCTGTGTGATGTGTGTGTGATGGTGTGATGTGTGTGTGTGTGTGGGGGGGGGGGGGGCTGGTAAGTGTGTGTTTGTCTGCGTGATGTGTGTGTGTGTGTATATGTGTGTGTGTATGTGTGGTGTGGTGTGTGTGGTGTATGTGTGTGTGTGTGTGTGTGTGTGTGGTGTGTTGTGTGTGTTGTATGTGTGTGTGTGGTGCATGTGTGTGTGTTTGGTTATGTGTGTGTGGTGTGTGTATGTGTGTGTGTGTGTTTTCAACTGTTTTATTTGGCAATTGCTTGCCATTTCACACAGTGGAGGAGTAGTGCCAAGTGGCCCATCCCAGGATTTAGTTGTCTGGGGGTGACTGTCAGCTAGTTATTTGAGGATGATGGTCAGGCCTGGCCAGCCCTGCTGTTGTCATTCGCAACAAAAGGCAGCCTGTGTTAGAGCAGTGCAGTGGATCTCCCAGAACTCGCACTGACTGCACACTGAACTTTCAAGCCATATTAGCCCTGCACTGCACCCAAAACAACGCTCCCAACCACATGACATTGTCACATGTGCACAACCAGTAACTGTTCATATCATACTGAGATATCACAGAGATTCAAAGAGCAAAGCTGAAGGGAGACAGAAAAAGAGAGAAAGGGAAAGCAAGACAGGAGAGAGAAAGAGAGAGTGAGACAGACAGAGACAGATAGACAGAGAGAGACAGAGAAGGTAAGGAAAAGGACAGAGAGAGAGAGACAAAGCTGAAGGGAGACAGAGACAGGCAGACAGATAGAGAAAGGGGAAGCAAGAAGGAGAGAGAGACAGAGAGAGAGAGACAGATAGAGAGACAGAAAAACAGAGAGAAGGTAAGGAAAGACAGAGAGAGAGAGAGAGAGAAAGCTGAAGGGAGACAGAGACAGGCAGAAAGAGAAGAGAAAGGGAAAGCAAGAGAGAAGCAGAGAGAGAGAGACAGAGGGAGAGAGAGAAGGTAAGGAGAGAGACAGAGAGGATCAGCCGTGAGTGCAAAGCCACTGCTCACTGCTTTGTGGGCCCTGAGAGTGAGAGAGAGGGAGACAGAGAGACAAGGTAAGGAAAACAACACAGAGAGCGAGAGGGAGAAAGAGAGAGAGAGAGAGAGGGGGGAGAGAGAGAGAGAGAGAATGAGCATCAGCCATGGGTGCAAAGCCACTCCTCTGTGGGCCTGTGCTCTATCTCTTTGTGTGGTGTTCTTCGTCATCGGCAGTCTCAGGTGAAGAGACAGATGTCACAGGTAGCAGGTAACACAGCCTGGGGCGTGTGTGTGTGTGTGTGTGTGTGTGTGTGTGTGTGTGAGGTGGTAACACAGCCAGGGGGGTCAGTGTGTGGTGTGGTTTGTGTGCGTGTGTGTGTGTGGGGTGGTAACACAGCCAGGGGTGTGTTTGTGTGTGTGTGTGTGTGTGTGTGTGTGTGTGTGTGTGTGTGTGTGTTGGGGGAGGTGTGTTGCTCATAACTGAGTTTCTGGATCACATGTAGCACCCAGTCCAAGGGGAGTGCAGCCAGTGTTGGGTGCTGGCAGATGGCATCTGTACGGTGTGCCAGTGGCTCCAAACAGCAGAGCATGGGTATGATCTAGCAGATGGGGCTTCGCCTGGCACAGAGAAAGAACAAAAGAAAAAAAAGAAAGAAAGGGAGCAGAGAGAAGGAGAAAAGATAAACAATGACAACAGACAAACATCAGACCATGAGCCTGCACAACAGAGAAAGAAGGAGGGAGAGGGGGAAAAAAATATCGACAGGGGGAGAGGGAGGGTTTGTTTTGGTGTTTTGTCAGTTTGGGGTTGTGAGTTGGTGGATGTGTTTGTGTGTGTGTGTGTGTGTGTGTGTGTGTGTGTGTGTGTGTGTGTGTGTGTGTGTTTGTTTGTGGCCCGAAATAGCTTGTTGTGTAATGAGCCTTTTTCAGTGTGGCTAACTCCAGGAGGTAAGAGAGGAATAGGTGTTGGAGAAGCTGAAAGAATTAATCTATAAGCCATGTCTCTATAGATTTCTAGGCTCTCCTGACTGTACTCATTGTTTAATTGAAAAACACCTCTCAGCTTATATTTCCCCATAGTAAGAATGTTTGGTAACAATATCTATGCACTCAATGTTCGTAAGATGCTATAAACACATTCATAACGGGTTATAATGCCTTCATGAAGCCTCATAATGATCGACATAATTATTCACAACTACGTATACACACTCATGACTGCAGTCGTTAGGCATTATAATGCTATGCTATAAGCCTCTACAACTTTAAATGACACGGTATTATAAAGCTTCTTTGACCTTTTTCACCTCATCACGGTCATTATCAAGAGGTCAAAATAGCATATATTATGCACTGTGTCACGTTGTAAAGGCTTATAACATAGCATTATAATGCTTCATGAGTCATGAGTATGTATAAATAGTTGTGTATACTCATGCCAACCATTATAAAATTTATGAAGGAATTACGAACCTTTATGAATGTGTTTATAACATCTTATAAACACTGGGTGAATAGAAAGGGTTATCAAATATTGAATCACTAATCATTTGGAATTTCCATGGAAAACATGTCTAAGTGTATTGTGTTTGAAATTAAATCACTGTTGTCTGCTATTTCCTCAAGCTTAGCAGAGACACTGAATACAGCTTAGAGCCTCAACAATGCCACAGTTTCCCTTTCCCTTCAGGTGAAGAGTTTGGGTGTCACCCTTGACAGCAATCTCTTTTTTGAAGCACACATCAATAATATCACCCAGCCTGCCTATTTTCACTGATGCCATATCAATCGTTTACGTCAGGCTTTTCCCACTTAGTAGTTCTATTCTTGGACACGCTTTAGGTACTTGCTTAGATCACTGTAACTCTACGCTCTCAAGTCTTCCGTAAAAAACTCCTCCATAAACTTTAACTGGTTCAGGATACAAGCTGCCTGTATCATTACCAGAATCCTTTTACAAAGAACATGCCCCACTGGCCACCCGTTACAGGAAATACTGGATTGGTTTCAAGACCCTATTCTCAACCCAAAGACACGTCATAACCCAGCAACTCATTGTTGTCGTTGTTGTTGTTGTAATAGTAGTAGTAGCAGTAGTAGTAATAGCATTGACAGTAGTATTACATTGCTTTACATTTAGCAGACACTTTCATCCAAAGTGATTTACAAGTGAGAAACGGCACACCAGTTACAATACTGTAGGGGATCTATCTGTATGTACTATGTAGGAAGGCCTTAGGGCCAAGGGCAAGGTCAAGGTATCTTTAATGTCCTCAAGGGGCAATTTGTTATACAGCCAGCAGAGAGATATGCACACCAACAATAAATACATACAAAGATACACTCACAAATAAGACACAGACATAAGAATATCAAAACATAAATACTGACAGCATTAGGACATTAAAATGTAAATAACAAACAAGTAGACATGTATAGTGGGCGCAGGTTAGGATGTCAGGTGTTGGATTGTTTGGATGGAGAAACAGGAAGAGAAG
>CM050201.1:21787500-21790000 GCA_027475355.1 Coilia nasus | reverse complement strand
GAAGAGAAATAGTTTGACCCACGCTCTTAACTTCTAGCTCTCGTTTTTTCCCCCTCCTGCTCTCTATCTCTCTCTCCCCATCCTCTCTCTTTTTTTTATTGAGCTTATCTCACAGTCACAGTTTTAATATTTAGTCCAGCACACATACACACACACCCTGAAGCATACACACACACACACACACACACGCACACACAGAGACACACTTGAACTCGATCATACATGTGCATATTATATAATGACACTCGTATAGATTGTGGTCCGTGACTTCAGAAAACAATTAAGTTTCATTTCTCGAAGCCAATGTGGGATGAAAAAGCAATTTAGGAGGAAGACATTGTGAGCTCAAAGTCACTGTGGAGAACAATTTCAACTGGCCTCCAGACACACATAAGCGTCCGTGGTAGGTCAGTTTAACCTCATCCAATTGTCATCTGGAACGTATTAGTTCAGTCTTAAACATTGTACGGTTTGTTTTGAGAAGCTGTTAGAAAATGCCCTGGTGACTACGACATGCTGTTTTCTTGTTCATGCCATCATAAAAAAGCCTTCTTCCTGTCACACCGACCTTCTGTTCTGGAAGAAAAAAATCTTCCAAAAAGGAGTCTTTGGCAACGTGCTTGTCACAGACAAAGTGCAGTAATGAGAAACCACTGTGGATAGTGCATGGGGTAGGTGGCCATGATTACATACCTCATCTGTCAAACACTGGCACTTAAGTGCAGGGAGATCGAAAGAAGTGTGTTGCGAATGTAATGGCACGGGCGACAACAGCTTGTTCGCACGACCGCAAATAACACGTGTCACACCGGCCAATTGTCACCTCGGAAGCAGGTGGGGAATTTTTTCAAGCTATGGCTGTCTTACATGCCATAGTCACTGTCACCTATCATTGACGGGCATTCCTCACGTGTGTGAGTGTGTATGCGTGCGTGTGTGTGTGTGAGCTCTAACGTGCAAAGCTCACGTTAGTTGGTGGTTGGATGTGCGTGCACTATGCTTCCTCTTGCTCACACAGACAGCTTGTATTTCTCTTTTTTTTCCGAGGATTGTTGGGTGAACTGTCATTCAATTTCCTTGAAATTACGTTTTACATCAGAATAATAAAAAAGAAGATCATAGAGGTTTTACTGTGAAGCCCCAATGGTGGAATTTCCTCTTTCTATTGTTGCGTTACTGTGGCATTACTGTATATGACAGCACAGAGAGACCATGTTATTCCCCAGTGAGAGAATTCTGGGAAGGGCTGGGGTAGAACGGTAAAGGGAAGGATGAGGTGGCAGTGAGTAGCTGCTTCCTGTAGGAAGTGACAGACGGACGGACTGACTGATTGACAGTTGGAGCGGGCAGATGGTGACCTCACGTCACCCTCACCTTGACCCCCAGCAGCAGCAGCAGCAGCATGGAGGCAGTCTGTCATCTTTCTATCACAACCCACAACCCAGGTAGAAACACACACACACACACACACACACACACTCACGCACACACACACACACACACACACATAAACACATACATCAACATACACACACACATAAGCACACACACACACATATATATGCACACACACACACACACACACACACACAGTCTTCTTCCTGGATTTTTGCCTCACTCCAAGTCAAATGAGTTAGCATGATAGATTCCCACTGCCATCCTTGTCTATTCATCAACCTGCCACGCTCATCCATCACGCGATCTTTTGCTTTTTTTCCATCCATCCATCCACCCCTGTCCCGCATCCCTTCTTCCATTTGTGCCATCCCCAATCCATTTCCTTCCTTGCCCTATTCTCTCTCTCCGTCTCTGTCTCTCTGATTCACTCTCTATCTATCTTTCTATCTCTCTATCTAGATCTCTCTCTCTTTCTCTCTATCTCGCTCTCTATCTTTTTTATCGCTCTATCTAGCACTCTCTTGCTCTCTATATCTTTTTATCTCTCTATCTACCTCTCTCTGTCTCTTTATCTCTCTCTCTCTCTCTATCTATCTATCTATCTATCTATCTATCTATCTATCTATCTATCTATCTATCTATCTATCTATCTATCTATCTATCTATCTATCTATCTATCTATCTATCTATCTATCTATCTATCTATCTATCTATCTATGCCCCCTCCCCTGTACTCAGGTGCATGCCTCAGTGTTAGTGGTAGATCAGTGTTAGGGGTAGATCAGTGATAGGGGTAGATCAGTGATAGGGGTAGATCAGTGTTAGGGGTAGATCAGTGATAGGGGTAGATCAGTGATAGGGGTAGATCAGTGTTAGGGGTAGATGGCGGTCGGAGGTAAATATCAGTGTTAGGGGTAGATCAGTGTTAGGGGTAGATCAGTGATAGGGGTAGATCAGTGTTAGGGGTAGATCAGTGTTAGGAGTAAATCAGTGTTAGGGGTAGATGGCGGTCGGAGGTATAAATCAGTGTTAGGGGTAAATCAGTGTTAGGGGTAGATCAGTGTTAGGGGTAGATCAGTGTTAGGGGTAGATGGCGGTCGGA
>CM050201.1:21757500-21780000 GCA_027475355.1 Coilia nasus | reverse complement strand
TCTCTCCCTCTACCTCCCACTCTTTCTTTCTCGCTCCATCTCTCTCTCTCTCCCTCTTTCTCTTTCTCTCTCTCCCTCTTTCTCTCTCTCTCCCTCTCCCTCTCTCTCTCTCTCTCGCTCTTTCTATTTCTCCCTCTTTGTCTCTGTCTCTCTCTCTTTCTCTCTCTCTCTCTCGCTGCCATAATGGCCGTAGCTCTAATCAGCGCATGCTCCTGCTCCTCCACCAAGCAGCTCGGGCTCCCGCCGCCATTTAAATGACTTTGCTGGCTGAGCGCTGTGATCATATTATCCCATAACAGGCTCAGGGCTCCAATCTCACTAGGCTGACCAAGACCGCTGACACGTCCAACACACACACACACACACACACACACACACACACACACACACACACACACACACACACACCCACGCACGGACACACGCACACGCACGCACGCACACACGCACGCACACAACCCCCCCCTTCACTCCACCACCACCCCCAGACACACACACACACGTACAACACGAGCACAGATGGTGCTGTGTGACAAAGACATCAGGCCAATTGATTTGGTATAGTGGGGGGTGTCAGGGCGAAGGTGTCTCAGTGACACTCGATCAGCCCATTTTCCTCACTCCTCCCCTGAACAGGTGCAGAGAGAGAGAGAGAGAGAGAGAGAGAGAGAGAGAGAGAGAGAGAGAGAGAGAGAGAGAGAGAGGACAGAGAGATGCGGGGGAGGTGGTGGTGGTGGTGGTGGTGAGGGGGTGCACACATCTCTCTATCTGTCTTTCATTTTCATCTCAAAGTTCACTTTCTTTTTCTCATACCCATTGCTTCATGCTGCATTCATAACCCAGGGAGTGAGACGAGGTAAAAGTAAGATGGGATGTCTGATGACTCACAGGGGAATATGCCTATCTCTCTATCTCTCTTTCGCTTTCCTCTCTCAGTTCACTTTCTTTTTCACTGCTGAATGGAGCATTCATGAGAATGTGGGAAGGCAAAAAGTCCCATTTTTAAGTGGCTGACCTTCTCAACATTCCACTTTTAAGTGGAAGCCCTTCAAAAGCTCCAACGAGAACTTTTTTTTAATGTCACATTCAAGATATTGAAATATCTTTTTCCTTGCTCAAGTCAGTCGCTTAACAGTTTATTGCCTAAATCAGTGCAGTTGACTGAGATGTTAGGTGTTTATTAGATTACTTTTAACTTTTAGAGTTTACTACAGAATGGTAGCCTTCTGGCTAGTTAGCCTGCGAACACTAGCATCATTACCAGTGTGTTGTCATCAAGTGAACGGCCTGTAATGAAAACTGAAAGAAGGTTCCAAAGCATGAACACACCACAAGTCACACTAAATTACAAAATGTGATGAAAACATCCCAGATGAAACCTCCCCCTTTATGGCAAAGATATAAATCTTAAGAATACGAAACCAGCTAAGCATGCTAACATGACTTGGAATGCACATAAATACAGAAACTGATGCTCCAGTAATAACAAATACATCACGGTCCATTTAGCTTTGTATGTTTGCGCTGGTGTCCGTCTCCTGCTCCTCTCCTTGATTTCCCCGCTCCTCCGAGGGTTGTCTCGCTGTTTCGCCGACCGTGCCAAGCCGCCCCGACTGTGTTTTCCTTTTGCGATTATTTATCCCTCGCAGGCCTCTCTGCCTTGCAGAGGAGCCAGAGGAGGAGGCCCGCAGAGGAAGCAGAGGAGGGTATGAGTGTGTGAGTGTGTGTTTGTGTGTGTGTGTAGGGGTTGTTTGTTGGGGCGGTCGGGCCAGGGTGCAGAGCTTGGATTGGGGTTGGTGAGGGTGGATTGGACTGGTGGCAGTGGTGGGGGTAGGGACGGTTGGGTCAGGGTGCAGGGAATGGATTGGGGTTGGTGGTGGAGGTGGGGGTGGGAGGGGGGTGGCAATAGATCACTGATTCTGCTTCCCACAGAGCGAGCCAAGGATCTGCAGGAATGCTGTGGAAAGAGGAATAGAGGAGAGGAGAGAAGAGGAGAGGCGCATCCTCTTTCTCTCTCTCTCTCTCTCACTCACGTTATTACTCAACATATTTTCTTTACTTTTTGTCCCATCTCCCCTCTAATGACTATATGTATTTCTATCTATCTATCTATCTATCTATCTATCTATCTATCTATCTATCTATCTATCTATCTATCTATCTATCTATCTATCTATCTATCTATCTATCTATCTATCTATCTATCTGCCTCTGTCTGTCTGTCTGGCTGTCTGTTTGAGTGACTGTAGGGCTATTGGTGTAAATTCTATCTTTTTGTGAATGTCATTTTTTTGGTGTGGATTCTGCCTGTCTGTTTGTCAGTTTCTGGATGTGGATCCTGTCTTCCTGTGTGTGTGTGCGTCTGTGTGTCTGCCTGTCAGCTTATTGGTGTGGATCCTGTCCTCCTGTGTGTGTGTGTGTGTGTGTGTGTGTGTGTGTGTGTGTGTGTGTGTGTGTTTCTGCCCGTCTGTCTGTCAGCTTGTTGTGTGGATCCTTTGCTCCTGTGTGTGTGTGTGTGTATGTGTGTGTGTGTGTGTGTGTGTGTGTGTGTGTGTGTGTGTGTGTGTGTGTGTGTGTGTGCTCTGACCCAGTGATTTATCTCTCTTCCTCTGGCAGCCACTGCCCTCGCTTGGAGCCAAACTTCTCATTGGCCCACCCTCACTACTGAACTAAGAGAACGAGAGAGAGACAGAGAGAGAGAGAGAGAGAGAGAGAGAGAGAGAGAGAGAGAGAGAGAGAGAGAGAGAGAGAGAGAGAGAGAGAGAGAGAGAGAGAGGCAGAGACAGAGAGACATAGACAGGGACAGAGGGTAGAGAAACAGTGAGGGAGGGACAGAGAGACAATGACAGAGAGACAAAAAAAGAGAGAAAAAACAGAGAGATTGAGAGAGAGAGAGAGAGAGAGAGAGAGAGAGAGGCATAGAGACAGAGAAAGGGTAGAGATACAGTAAGAGAGGGACAGAGAGACAATGACAGAAAGACAAAAAAGAGAGAAAAAAACAGAGAGATTGAGAGAGAGAGAAAAGAGTGAAGAAGGAGAGGAAGGAGGAATAGAGGGCGGGGATACAGATCAATACTACATTTTGGATTTTACAGTTTTTCTCTATCGCTTTGGTACATTTTTCGAATCTTTCTTGCAATTTGCAGAAGATCGAGTGCATTTCTCAAAACAGTTTGGACAAATAGCAAAACACCGTGGATCACCTGCAAAAGCCAGCCTCTTGCTCAAAATGCTTAGTTCATCCCTCAAAAGCAAGTTTTTGTGTCAATATACGTGTCAGTGCCATCAGAATGTTTAGTCATTGTGTCACTGTGTACGGATAAGACAGTCAAATTCATTAGTCATGTTGGCCATTGAATAGTGCACTTCGAAGGGACATGTTGATGTAAAATGTGGTTTAGGTGTGATGACAAGTGTTGTACATTTCACCTCATATAATGTATATGTGTGAGATTGATTGTAAAAGACAAGATTCACATTTACAGAATTACTTCTTTATTGGCAGACATTGACATTGCAGTGCGTAAAGAAAAAAAAAGACAGTACTGGACAGAACAAAGGTAAAATACAGTAAGTAAACATAGGTCAAAAATATAAACATAGGTCATACAGTAAGTAAACAAAAAAATATGAACATCTCCCTAAATTCTAAATCCTTATCCTGATCTTCAGCTTCTTCACATTCTCGTCTGTCAGGCCACGAATTTTCACCCACGTGACACCGGCAGCGTGGATAGCATCTTCTGGAGTGCCTAATCCTTCCTCTTCCAAATCCTCCACCATGCAGCCTCACCCCTCTTCCTCTCCTTCTCCCTGTTGTTGTCCATTTTCTTGTCCTTCCATTGTCAGACATTGTAACTTTGTATTGTGCTCTGGTTATATACTTTCCAGTAGATTGTTCATGAGATGCTCCCTTGAGCTCATTCAGAAAACCGTTGATCATTGGTTTCTCAACTCTCTTCATTAGAAAAAGTCTAGATTCAAGCAATTTACCAATTTAGATCATGTTTACAAATGTCTTATGGAAATGTATAGAAATGTGCTTGACATGTTATGATAGCTTGGTAAATCATTTTGCATGTTAAGACTTATATGATGAACTATAGCCTAAATATTTTGAGGAGTGAGACTATTTGATAGATTCCCATAACAAAGCATTTTGATTAGCATGACAAAGGCAATTGATAATGTACGAAAAAACTGAGAATTGTACACAATCATTTGCATGGATGGATAAAAGCATTTGCAATTTGTTCAATGCAATGAGAAATTGCCTTTTTCATCTGCACAAATGGCATGATGATGTGACAATTGAACAAGAACTTTTGAGAATTTCAATTCTGATGTGAGAAATGTACCAAACCAATTGAGAAAAACTGTAATTCTGCTTCCACCTGGCCTGCCGTGCTTCTGTTCAGATGCATTCCTGTAGACATATCCTTTCTATCCTCCCATTCCTGTAGACATAGTTTCTCACAGATCCAAATGACACACTCTTCCCAGGTGCCCAGATGAGTTTGTGCATGTGGGTGTGTGAGAAAGAGTGTGTGTGTGTGAGTGATTGTGCGCGTGTGACTGTACATGTATGTAAATATGCATGTGGGTGTGTGATAGAGAATGTATTCACGTGTGTGTGTGTGTGTGTGTGTGTGTGTGTGTGTGTGTGTGTGTGTGTGTGTGTGTGTGTTTGTGTGTGTATGTATCTACATCAGTGAGGGGACGGATATGACAGGCTCATCCTGTGTTTGTCAGGCTATGAGTCAGCCTTGCATGCACAGCGGGGAGTGTGCATACAGTGTGTGTGAGTTGCCTTTTCTGTGTGCATGTGTGTGTTTGAATGTTTTTCTTTTGTGCGTATGTGTTTATGAGTGTATACATATGTATGTGTGTGTGTGTTCGTGTGTATGTGTGTTTGTGGGTGTATGTATGCATGCTTCTGTGTGTGTTTGAGTGAGAGAATGTGTATAAATGTGTATATGTGTGTGTGTTCATGTGTGTGTGTTTGTGTGTGTCTTGAGGAGACCTAATGGGGTAAGGATTTATGGTGTGTCTGGGTGCATTGGCAGCAGCAGCGGCGATGGAGGATGCTTCTGTGGCCCTGTTAGAGCAGCGGCGATGGAGGATGCTTCTCTTCTGTGGCCCTGTTAGAGCAGCGGCGATGGAGGATGCTTCTCTTCTGTGGCCCTGTTAGAGCAGCGGCGATGGAGGATGCTTCTCTTCTGTGGCCGTGTTAGAGCAGCAGCGATGGAGGATGCTTCTCTTCTGTGGCCGTGTTAGAGCAGCGGCCGGCGCTACAGACTCCCCTTTCAGAGATTTAGTGGCCTGGAAAATGGATCCGCCCACAGATCTGTCAATCAGTTAATTGACTATCGATGATAGGCGCCTTACCCGGCTGTGAGTATACGCCACTGACGTTTGTGGGTCTGAAATGGCTGATAGTTGGCTTATACTACATTCACTGAAGAATGGATAAGCAACATACACACACACAGACACAAACACTCACACACACATGCACTCACATGCACGCTCACACACACACACACACACACACATACATGCAAATGCATACACACCAAATACACAAACACTGCATACACAAACACACCAAAAAAAGCTGTCCTAATATGTCATGCCTCTACACACACACACGCACACACACGTATGCGCACTCATTCATACACACACACACACATGTACGCACACTCACACACCACACACACACGCACACATGAAACAAAAAGTCCTAGCATGTCACGCCTCCACCAACACACACACACACACACACACACACACACACACACACACACACACACACACACACACACACACACACACCCATCTCCAAAGTTCAGCCCCTTATGGTGGTTGTCATGTCATTCAAATAGCAACCAGCTCAGAGACTGTTGCTTCCAGTTATGTTTTTAACAGTGATGGGGGACAGCGAGAGACATACAGAAACAGAGAGAGACAGACAGAGAGAGAGAGAAAGAGAGAAAAATACAGAGAGAAGAATAGAGAGAGATAAACAGAAAGACAGAGAGAGTCAGACAGAGAGAGAGACAGAAAGAGAGAGAGAGGGAGAGAGAAACAGTGAGAAACCAGCCGATGGACCGAACGAGGGGAGGGGTGTCGGGACCTAAGGGGTTTGAATAGACGACGGGAATGGGAAGGGAATGAATGAGGGCCGTCGGCCACAAAGAGACGTCTACAAGTGACTGACGGCTGCTCAAAAGCTTGTCTGCCTATTATGCAAATGGATGAGGCTGCGCGTGTATGCAGCCGAGCATGTTTAGTAGATTCCTTTGCATATGTGTCAGTAAATGGCCATGTGTGAGTGGGGGAATTGAATGATTTAGGATAATGAGCACACAGTGCAGTGCAGAAGTGCTCGTAATATAAGGATGCTTTCAAAAACAATCACATTAATAGCTTTTTGCTTAGTGAATAATGAGATACTGAGTGCAAGTCAAGACAAGAAAATAAAATCAATATTTGGAGTAAAGCCCCCCCCCCCCCCCCCCCCGCTGTCTTCAAAACAGAATCGACTTCTCTGCTCATTTGCCCAACTAGCTACAGTTCCCAAGGCACGTAGGTTGTTTCGAATTATTTCGGAAAACTTGCTACAATTATTTGGTACATTTAAACTGTCGCGATTCCTACTGTTTATACTCTCATGTAATTCCAAGGGACATGAGTTTCTGCCGATTCTGGCTGTGTCAATTACTCCTCAATCTGCACTGTGATCTGTGACGTTGTTGCTTGATTTCTGGGAGGACATGGTAAGATGCAATTGTAATACTTTGCAATTTCAAAATTAGTGTTTTGTAAGTATGAATATGATGAAATATGATATTTCCTAATGTGAAGGACTGCCTGAGATATATTTTTTGCACTGTGCCATCTGATTATGCTTATACAGTACATGTGGATTTGTTTGTGTGTGCGTATGTGTGTGTGTGTGTGTGTGTGTGTGTGTGTGTGTGTGTATGTGTGTGTGTGTGTGTGTGTGTATGAGTGTGTGTGCGTGTTTATCAGAGAAAGAGAGACATAGACGGTGTGTGTGTGTGTGTGTGTGTGTGTGTGTGTGTGTGTGTGTGTGTGTGTGTGTGTGTATCAAAGAAAGACAGAGATAGACGGTGTGTGTGTGTGTGTGTGTGTGTGAGAGTGTGAGAAATTGGGTGTGTAGGTGCCTCAGCATCCTTTTTCCCATGTGACGTGAGCAGGAAGCTGGCTAGTTTATGGGAAATGGATCGGTGCAGTGGGATGCGCGGAAGAGTGGGAGAGCGGGAGCAAGATTGAGAACAAGAGTGTGTATAGTAGTGTGTAGTGTGTGAGTGGTGGATATGTGTATATGTATGTGTGGGTGTGTGTGAGCGTGTGTGTGTGTGTGTGTGTGTGTGTGTGTGTGTGTGTGTGTGTGTGTATGTGTGTCTGTGTGTTTGTGTGGTGGATACCACTCGTTCTGGGAAACCGCTCACACGCTGCTTGACTCGACACTCTCTGTATTCCCCCACGGTGCTATTTTCCCGTTTTTTTTTTTCTTTTCCTTTTCCGATTCTTTTCTTATTTCCCCTCCCCTCCTCTCTCTCCTCACTGCCCGTAAATTAAGATGAAGGCCATCCCATGAGTCAACTGTAAATAACCTCACTGCCTCGCCGCCTCGCCTCACGGAGGCCAATCAGAGGCTGACATGCTCAGAGACCTCATGTTGAATTCATAAGTGCCAGTCTTATTTTGGGAAACAGCCAGCCACACACACACACACACACACACACACACACACACACACACACACACATACACACACACATACACACAAACACACATACATACACACACACACATACACACACACACACACACACACACACACACACACACACACACACAGGCTGGTACCTGCAGCCTGACTCTATCGTATCCTCACTGAATACAAACGTAATGCATAATGCACAGACTCCCTGTGACACACACACACACACACACACACACACACCAACTCTGATATGCTACATGCTAAAACACACTCATTCCTGCACACGTGCGGATTCCCTCACACTGCCAGGCGGACCGGCACACATGAATATTTCACTCGCGCTCAGATGCGTGTGCTCAGCTCCGCCCCTGCCCTCCCCCCACAACGCCGCCTCCTATTCAAAATTCACTGCTTTGTAGTGTGTTTGTGTGTGTGTGTGTGTGTGTGTGTGTGTGTGTGTCTGTCTGTCTGTCTGTCTGTCTGTCTGTTTGTTTGTGTGTCTGTGTGCACGCATATGTGTGGGTGTGTGTGTATGTGAACATGTATATGTATGTGTATGTGAATGAGATCATGTGTGATAATACAACGTACATGTGTGCTTGAGTTAAGCATTTTTAATTCAATCACCTCAGGGACTTTCCTAACCGGCCCTAAAGTAAACTCAGTCGTCGAGGTCACCACTCTTTTTTCTTCTGCATTTGTGCTTTTTTACCAATAACTACCTCTGTCCAGTTGTGTAAATCTTTAGGACCTCGGTGCTCCTATTGAGCTAAACAGGCAGCTAACATTGTGTTACTATTGAGCCCAGTTAGCCACTAACGCCGGTCACACACGCTAAGCCCCAGTGGACGGGCCTCCAGCACTTAGCCTTACAGCCTGTGGGAGTTTAGCCCACTTTCTCGTTAATGATGTCTGACGAAAAGAAATGTTTACCAAATGCACAGCCAGTCCATCCCCAAACACACACACACACACCCCAAAAAATGTCTGAGTCAGAGCCTCCAGAGTATGTGTGTGTGTTTTTTTAGTTACCAGCAGGACTTTATGGGGCCTGCTTGGCTTAATGAGGTTGAATTGGTTAATTGTTACATTTTTACAGCGACAAAGTTAATGAGGCATTTATTGAATCACTTTATTGACTGGGACGTTTGAATGCCACAGAATGTCAGGAACAAATCCATTCTCAGCCCGTGCCTGCCTAGGTCTCTCCTCTGCGGCAGAGGAAATGTTACTACTGGGATATGTGTGTGTGTGTGTGTGTGTGTGTGTGTGCGTGTGTGTGTGCGTGCGCGTGTGTGTGTATGGAGTGGAGGGGGGTGTTAATGTAGTGAGAGGGTTAGGACGGTTGTGTGTTCGGGTGTAGGCAATAACGATGAGGAGTGTTTGTTAAAAACTGCTTTGCCACATCTAAAGAGGTGATGGTGTGTGTGTAAGCACCCAGTGGAGGTTGGAGCTGCCGTGTGATGCAAGCTGATGAAAAAGTGTGATCAAACTAGGGGGAAAGAGAAAAAAAACGGCAAGAAGACCCTCCTCCTCTCTTTACTGAACAAGCCGCGCTTCACCTCGCCACCCAATCACTGAGCTCCGTCGTGGTGACATCACAGCAGCTGCCTGTCATCACGTTCCTCCTCACATTCCGGCATATTCTCCGATTCCGGTGTCCCATTTCACCATTTTACATGCAATTGTAACATCCTCATGTGATGCTTGTGCTGAACTTTCAACTCCGGTGAAACCCTAGAAAACTGTTGCGGACGACTTACAAAGCCAGCTTTATGGCAGACCAACAACCGGCCTAAGTTCTGATGCCCTGCCTGAGTGCATGTGTTCCTGCTGGCCTTGTGAGTTCACTCCTGCCGGACGTCATCGGAGCCACCGTGAACCAAAGGCCCCATTGTTGCGCATCTGCATTTGCAAGCCTGTGGTCAGGAGGGGAAGCATTTGTGTGTGCGTTGTGGGTAGGTGGCCCGAGAGAGAGAGATGTTTTTGGTGGGTCATGCTATATGTATTATCTGTGAAGAGGTTTGTTTGCGTAAGAGAATATCCCTCTCATCCGGGGGGCCTCCGCCAAACACACCGGGTGGTTTTGCTGTCCTGTGAGAGAGACCCGCTCCACTCTTTCGTTTCCTCACTCACATTCACTCTCTCTCTCTCACACACACATACACACACACACACACACACATGCATGTGAACTCACACACATACACATGCACACCAAATATTAGCCACTCTCCCACCATGCTCAAACATACTCCAAATGTTCTCTCTTCTTTTCTCTCTCTCTCCTCTCTCTCTCTATTTCTCTCTCTCTCTCTCGCTCTTCCTCTCTCTTCCTGTGTCTTTCTCTCTGTCTCTTACACTCACACACATACAGCGCACCCCCTTTGCTGGCCACCACGGGTCACTTCCTCTTCCTGTGCCAGAGAGAGGTTGGGGGGGGTCAGGGTGAATCCAACCCCCTTGTCTCTGCCAAAGAACACTGGAGCTCTTGGGGGCTCTCTCTCTCTCTCTCTCTCTCTGTCTCTCTCTCTCTCTCTTTCTCTCCCCGTACTCTCTCTAAACACCCAACTGTCCACTGGGCCCCACACACCCCCGCCTTCCCCACTCGCCTTTCAGCAACTCTGATAGAGGAGAGACACGCTGTGTCTGTGTGTATGTGTGTGTGTGTGTAGGGGGTGGATATGTGTATGTTTGTTTTAGGGAGAGAGAGACTCTGCGTGTGTGTGTGTGTGTGTGTGTGTGTGTGTGTGTGTGTGTGTGACTGTGGTGGGCAATGTGAGAGGGAAACCCTCAGAACTTGTGAATAGTTTAAAGAGGCCTTTTTTCATGTTCACTCTTTATGTTAATTGATCTGTGAAATCCTGTGACGGCCAGACAGGAAGTCCGCCGGAGAGCATGTGTGCGACTGTGACGCCACTCTGCACGACACTCGCAACCATGGGAACAGAATCTGACTGGTCGCTTGGTTCCGATGGAGCGATGTTGAGTGAGGACAGTGAGAATGTGACGTCACAGCAAGCACTGTGACTAATGGTGTTACAGTAACTGGGTACTTTTGCATTCTGGGCACCGAATAGTTTCACAAAGTGCAGCTTTGTGCTCTAGCTTCAATCTGAGAGGGGGACATCCCAGAATTCACACCATGAATAAAAATGTGTTGAGCTTTCAAAGGCACATAGACAGCCAAAGATTGTGACTGGTTCTGTAGCTGTACTCGTAGTATAGGGTGATCAGGCCTCTTTGTTTTCTGAGGACAGCCCCCAGTTTTTGGTGGCGTGAAATATGAAAGAAAGCACTTTGACCCCATTTTTTTGGTGGTCTTTCCCTCGTAAAACATGTGAAAAAAACATAACATAGCTAAAACATTACTGACTTTAATGATATTTACTGCTGAACCTGAAATGTCCCTGGTTTATCAGAAAATCTTCCCATTTCATCTCCTCATTTCAAAGATCTGGTTACCCAATATTAGTGTGTACCCTATTGGTACACGGTGTGGATCAATGATGTGTGTTTTTTGTGGTCCTGGTCCGCTTCGGCTACCCACAATAGGGACTTCCTGGAATTGACACGGTGAACGCATGGGTGAGTGGCTTCTTATCAGCGTCTATGAATATGCACACAAAAAGCTGTTCACTGGGGTCAAAAGGTCACTCAGAGGCAGTAGTGTGCGCCTCTGTGGTCTATGTTCCCAGCTTTACGCATAGCTTACGCATGTGGAAACCTAATTTAGGCCTTTGTACCGCTGTACTGCATAAAACTCCAATCATTCAATACCGACACACTCATATATACAGACCAAAACGCGCACAGAGGCGCACACAGATAGATATATACAGACCAAAACATACACACACACACACACACACACACACACAAAAATTCATCAGACCAAAATACACATTCACACACATTCACACACACACAAACACACACACACACACACACACAGCTATTTGCTTTAAAATGCACTGACAGCTGTAATTTCAGTAAAGTTCTCTCCATACGTTGATGCAAATGTAGCTCCGGTGATTCTGTGTCAATTTATGCAGCGTATTTTCTGTCCTCTAAATCCCCACCCCCTCCTCTGCACTTCTGTGGTTCATCTTCCCAGCTTTACGCATCGCTTATGCATGTGAAACCCTAATTTAGGCCTTTGTACTGCTGTATTGCATAAAGCTCCAATCATTCAATAGCCTACAGTCACTGTATCATTATTAATAGCCACCATTATCGATCCATCACTATCACTATCAATATTGAACACATATTGCACAAATGTCATATGTTTTGTACGTTAACATATGAATTGCCCAGATGTGTTTTAGTGATGTTTTGTTGGCATTGTTGTTGTTGTTTATCAGACACTGGTGATCTAATGACCCCCGTTTTGTAAACCAAAACTACACCTGAGGGGATTTGTGTCAAGGTGATAAGGCATATGGCGATGCCTTACCAAGGGAATAGATTCCACAAAAGAATTGCTAACTGGTCTTAAACATGATGCATCAGCTCAATTTCATTCAAGATCCTCAAGATGGACTTTATTTGACCTGCACTTTGTCAGTTCTTTCTATGTTCATCTTTACTCTCTCTCTCTCTCTCTCTCTCTCGCTCTCTCTCTCTCTCTCTTCTCATTCCCCCCACTCCCTACCCCAGCCTTGAACTGCTTTATCATTTCTCCTCCCTCTGCAGTGATTATAACTGCCTTACAGAAGCACTCAGAGTGCTCTCAATACCAAAGCCTGTGACGGTAATTGTTGTTTGACTAGGGCATGGAAATCACTCTTTCAAGTCTTTATAAAGAGCTGCCTATGGCTTTAATTTATAAACTAGAAAAGCACTCCGACAGCACAGACCTCCGCCAGGGCAGCTCAGATCACCACTAAAATCTAATCACTTTTAAGTTTAAGTCACCCATTTTTGACCTACCCTGAAATTGTCACCAAAATCCATCCATCTAACTTTTTTGAGTTATGTTGCTAACTAACAAACAAACTAACAAACAAACGGCGATGATTACATAACCTCCTCTGACGGAGGTAAAAAGCAGGGCATTATCCCAGCTCAACTTGTCATCGTCATCGTTTAAGTTGCAAATAGTAGTGACAGTGAGCGAGGGGAAAACAGTTAGCGACTTTAGCGAAGCAGAGGTGGATTAGCGCTTGGCTAATGCTAATGAGCCGACGCAAAGCAGATAAGGGTGCCCTGTAACACGGTATGGACCGCACCACAGGGAGGCCTGAGGTCCATCTGGAAATGTACGGAAAGGGGATTGGGGATTGGAAAGGGGAATCCCCGATGGCAGTGGAGCGGAGAGAGGGGAAAAAACACCTATGTAAATGTTACTCTGGTCTCTATGGTGACCGGAGAGCACCTTGGACCTTGAAACAACAATAAACAGAATTAACAGTCTCTCTCTTACTAAAGTCCACACACACATACAGACACCCACACACACACACAGACACACACACACACTGCCCTCTAAATGTCAATAGTATTATTAGGTAAAGATCAGGAGTTAGATGAGTTTTTTATGACCACGATCAACGACTGTAATATCCTAGTTGCCCTTCGTAGAGATACCTTATCTGACTTTATCTTTCACCCTGACAGCCTGGAGAAATTTAAAAGACTATGAGAATATTGTTTAATTATTAGAGCTAATAGAGTAGGTAAAAATATACATATTATGATAAAATATTTAGATGTATTCCTTTTCACCATATATATTAAACTTCAACTCTATCTATCTATCTATCTATCTATCTATCTATCTATCTATCTATCTATCTATCTATCTGTCTGTCTGTCTGTCTGTCTGTCTGTCTGTCTGTCTGTCTGTCTATCTCTCTATCTATCTATGCTATTACTGTCTGAATACACACGCACACATTGCTTAGCCTACTCATATGCTCAGATCCCTACCCAAGTACACACATACTCCAGTCTCTACACCCGCACCCCTCCCATCCCCCATTGCTGTGTCCTTCAAAATCCTTAATCACCTCCCTAACCCCCCTTTCCTCTCCCAAATGTACTGTCCACTGTGAGAATTATCCCCCTACGCACATGCATGCACACACACACAAACACACACAAAATCACATTAACCTATCCACACACACACAATCACACTCAACCTATCCACACACACACAGTCACGCACACCCTATCAACACAAACAAACATATGCATCCTGTTGGCTCTGTGTCCCCCAAGCCCCCTGTCCCCCACACCCCAATACACTGCATGGGGCTACTGCTGCTAGTACTGGTGACACCGCCACCATCCACCATCCCTCCCTGCTGCTGGGGGCCAGTCCTGAGGGTGGGTGGGGTCAGTGCTGGGGTGGGTGTGGCCAGTCCTGAGGGTGGATGGAGCCAGTGCTGAGGGTGGGTGGGGGTCAGTGCTGAGCTGAGGGTGGGTGGGTGCTTACTTAGCGGGGCCGCAGAGAGTGACCCCTGGGATCCACCTAATCCAGATGAACACTGTCTAGACGATTCATTACATTCTAATCACAGCCGTTGGGGAGAGGCTGCCGGCCCCCGAGGAATGTGTCCTAAGGAGACACAGAGAGAGAGGGTGTTAGAGAGGGAGGTGGAGAGAGAGGGAGAAAAGAAAAGTGAAGAGGGAAAAAAGAGAAAGAGAGACCCACTGCATGTGTGACTGAGAGAGAGGAAGAGACAGATACTGAGAGGCAGACAGACAGAGAGAGAGAGAGAGATGAGAGAGAGAGAGAGAGAGAGAGAGAGAGAGAGAGAGAGAGAGGGAGAGAGAGAGAGAGGAGAGGAATGGTAAGTGTTTGGGGATGCTGAGGGGACTAAAGTGTGAATAGGAATGCACCCCCCCACCCACCCACACACACACATACACATCCACACACACATACATGCACACACACATACACACATACACACCCACACACACATACACGCCCACCCTGCCCTTGTCTTGGTTGAAGGGGGCATGTGGTGGTGGTGGTGGGGTGTTTTTGCCTCCTGTAGCCTCCAGTGTGGGCAGTGGCTGATGGATGATAGGCTGTGCAGAGGCTGGTGAGGGATGAGGGGTGAGGGGTGTCTTTGGGGCCGGTTTGAATAGAGATAATTAGTGATGTGGATGAGTAGAGTAGACACACTGCAGGGCTCGCCACTGGGGAAAAGCTGAGGGCAGAGGCCCTGGACAGCAAACACACACACACACAAACACACACATGACCGATAGAAGCTAATTTACACACGCCACACACACAGTCAAAACAAATGTGTATTCACTCTGACACATTCACACACACACATAGTTACTACCACCACACACATAGACAAACTAAAAAGACATACATATTCACACATACACACACACACATACATACACACACACACACACACACACACACACACACGTCCAGAGAGACACACAAACAGAATTTTAGTCTCTGCCTCGTCATTAAACAGCTGTGATTAAAGACTGCCAAGGCTGTGTAAGGCTGTGTGACATCATCCCCTGGGCTTCCATTCGCTCTCATCTGTTTTGATTTCACTCTTTCTCTTCCATCTCTTATTTTCTCATTCATTCTCTCTCTCTCTCTCTCTCCTTCTCTCTCTCTCTCTCTCTCTCTCTCTCTCTCTCTCTCTCTCCTCTCTCTCTCTCTCTCTCTCTCTCTCTGTCTATCCCAGAGGTCCATGTCCCTGAGCTGTGGATGAGGTGAGGCACAGGTTTATTTTGGTGCTATTTTATAATTTAGAGAAGCATTGTGCCTCCTCCCCACTCCGCTCCTGACTGAGAAAGCGGGAGTGGAGGATGGTGCGATTCTCTCGAGCAATCTGTCAGGGAGACTGCATGTCTTCGGTGCACAGGGGAATACACTGCACACCCACAGACGCACACACACAGACACAGACACGCATATATACAAACCAAAACACAGACACACTGACACACACACACACCCGCACGCACACACACACACACTTACAGACAACATATCTGCAGATATATTGTACATACAGACCAAAACAAACATACACACACACACACACACACACACACACACCATACATCTGACCAAAATACATACACATACACGCACACATAGCTTTCTGCTTTAAAATGCACTGACGGTTGTAATTCCCGTAGAGTTCTCTCAATATGTCGGTGCAAATGTAGCGCCGGTGACTCTGTGTGAATTTATGCAGCATATTTTCTGTCCTCCAAAATTCCTCTCTCCCTCTCTCTCTCTCTCTCTCTCTCACTCTCTCTCTATCTCTCTCCTTCTCTCTCTCTCTCCTTCTCTCTCTCTCTCTCTCTCTCTCTCTCTCAGAGCCATCAGCACCAGCATGTGCACCATTTATGCTCACCCTTTATGCTTAGTTAATCACCCCCAACCTTTTAAATTAGAGACCCACTCAGGCACTCACACACACATACACACACTCATGTACACACACTCACAAACACATACCTACCGTACACACATTTACGCACACACACTCACACACACACACTCACATACACGCACTCATGTACATACACTCACGTTCACACACTGAAGCACACATACCCACAATACACACACTCACGTACACACACTCACGCACACACACTCACCCGTGCACATACCCCCAACCTGTTATTATTTAATCACTCCCAGTATAGACACACGCATGCTCATGCACACCACGAGGGAGAGAGAGAGAGAGAGAGAGAGAGAGACAGAGACAGAGACAGAGACAGAGAAAAAAAGAGAGGGGAGGGGGTCCCCTGGCTTTCGTGCTATGTGACCCCCCACTTTTGTGTTGGTAGGGGCTGGAGTGTCAGGTGAAGTCATGAGGCATGCAGGATGGATGGATGGATGGATGGAAGGATGCAGAAATAGATAGCTGGATGGATGATGAATAGATGAATGGATGGATGGAGGAATGGATAGCTGGATGGATGGATGGATGGATAGATAGTTGGATAGATAGATGGATGGATAAGTGGATGGATGGATATATGGATAAATAGATGGAGGGATGGATGGAGGGATAGAGGGGGCTGCACGGCAAATGATCCTGCCCAGACGCAGCGCAACATCACTATGTATAGTGACGTGGACGACAGCCTCACTCCCTGGTGTATGTATGTATGTGTGTGTGTGTGTGTGTGTGTGTGTGTGTGTGTGTGTGTGTGTGTGTGTGTGTGTGGGACTCACTAAAATATTTATGAGGTGCAGGCAGACAGGAGGGGATTTGATGCTGTGGTGCTTCTCTCTCTCCCTCGCTCTCTCTCTCTCTGTCTTTCTATCTCTCTCTCTCTATTTCTAGTGTTCTAGTGCTCCTCCTCTCTCCGTCCCTCTCTCGTTCCCTCTCTCTCTCTCTCTCGTTCCCTCTCTCTCTCTCTTTCTCTCTCTCTCTCCTCTCTCTCTCTCTTTCTCTCTCTCTCTCTCTCTCTATTTCTAGTGTTCTAGTGCTCCTCCACTCTCTGTCCCTCTCTTGTTCCCTCTCTCTCTCTCTCTCTCTCTCTCTCTGTCTCTATCTCTCTTCTCCCCCTCCTTTATCTCATCATGGCTTGCTCCCCACATTCTCAGTCTTCATATCCCCTCTTTCACTCCATCTCCACTCTCTGTGTCCATCCTCCATTTTTCTCCCTCCTTCTTTTTTTTTTCTCCTTTGCTTCTCCTACATGCCAATTTTTATCTTTCTACCCTAACTGCAACCCCCATTCCACACACACACACACACACACACACACACACACACACACTCTCTCTCTCACACACACACACACACACACACGCGTGCGCACACACACCTACACCCACCCACACACACATTCTCTCTCTCTCACACAGACACATACACAACACACACACACACACACCCTCATTCTTGAGAGCCTTTCTACATTCCCATCCTGTATAGCGCTTCAGCTGCTACACTCTGCAGTTAAATGAAATCCCTGACAATGCCCCTTAACTGCCTGCCACTCAAGACAGCCAGGTGGCAGCTTTACAGGCAGCCATACCACCAAGACTAAGCATAGCTCCCTCTATCTCCCTCCATTTATCTCTCTCCCTCATTCTCTCTCCCTCGTTCTCTCTCTCTCCATCTCTCTCTCTCTCTGTTTTTCTCTCTCTCTTTGCCCCCCTCCCTCTCTTTCTCTGCCTCCTTCCCTCTCGTTTTCTACCTTTTCCTTAATTGCCATTGCAATTGAATGACATCACTAACAACAAAATGGCCAAAATCATTTTTTTTTATTAAAAAGTATTACGTTTCTGTTGTGGTCATTCATATATTTGTTGTCATTAATATAATTATTAGTGGTAATCATGTAGATTCACACCCCGCTGTACAAACTGATGTTCTCATTATGTTTTCCGTACCTGCGTTGACCAGTGTGGTTGGTTTCTGCACCGTCATATTAGCCCGCGCCATGACAACGACGACCGAGTGGCTGGACTGATGATTCCTTCATGCGTGCAGTGCTTGGTAATGGCGTGGGTCACGTGAGTGAGTGACTGAGTAAATGCCTCTTCTCTTACTGAATCTGGGCCACTTGTTTTTTTTTTTTTTTTTTTTTTTCTGTCCTCGTCCCCCCTCACCGTTAGCAATGGCTGCATTCCTTTGGATGAGCCGCGAGGCTCTGTTCGTTTAGGCTGAGCTGTCAGTTTGAGTGTCTGTGCCTCCACTCTGACTGCGACCAACCCACGACTGTCTGATGGACACTTAGGGCCCGTCCACACGACAACGTTTTCGGGTGAAAACGGTAAAGTTTGTTTGCGTTTTGGCCTTCCGTCCACACGGCGCCGGCGTTTTGGGTGACCGAAAACGATAACTTTTGAGAACGGGTTCCAAAGTGAGAAAGTCTGACAACGCTGCCGTTTCGTTTTCGTGTGGACAGGCAAAAACGCAACCTTTTGAAAACGATGACGTCGTCGCCCATTCACCTTGCTGCACATATAACAACAACTTCAAACTTTTCCAAACTGGTTGCTGTCGAATAAATTGTGATTTGATTAGCTTGTACTGTAGGCTAGCTGTTGTGCAATTGTTTCTATCCTTTGCCATTAAACTGTCTGTATGGCTAGTAGGCTACTTCTTGTAGGCTTTCATTATTCTTAATCAATTAAAGAGCAACGGTTGCTGCTTTCAGATCCCCTCAGTAACAACACGCATTGCTAAAATCAGCATATGGCATGTTTTAAGCGAATAATTGCGCAGTTGTCTCAAGTTTATTTGCAGCTCCTTCTATTTTTTCATGTTCTGCTCCGTATCGCGTAAATGGGTCAATTTAACGACGTGACATCTCACAACAGCGTCAAACTTTTACAAACAGGTTGCTGTGGGATACTTTGGGGTAAAAATCGTTTGCAGTGTAGGCTGTGTGTAATGCAACTGTTTCTACCTTCTGACATTGAACTACAGGATGTTTTTGTATACATCGCTAGTTCAGCCCAACAAACGCTTTTCACGTTATTCTTTTTAAATAGGGCAACTGTCGCTGCATCCGACCCATCTAAACTAGAACCCACATTGCTAAAATCAACATACATTACATGTTTAAAGTGAATCATTGGCTTCTGATCATGCCCCTCAAGCTGGGGCAGCGCACCTTCTGCAATGAAAACGCAATGAAAAACGTTCCCGTGTGGACGTAAATATTTACTGCTCCGTTGTCGTGTGGACGCGACTTTTTTTTTAACCCGGCAAGAAAAAAATCCAGCAACGTTGTCGTGTGGACGGGGCCTTAGCGGACTAGCGAGGCTAGATAACCGTCGGCCTCCTTCAGAGACAGGGAGCGAAAGAGTCAAGGTTACTGTTACGTGTTTATTTTGTTACAGACCTTTTGCTATTTGTATTAGCCAATCCTCCCTTCGAACCCCAACTGCACTTTATACCACCCCTGACCCCCATCACCTATTCTACCCCTGCCCTTCATCAGGTAGCCATCCTCCAACTGGGCTCTACGCACTTTTCTAACCCCTTTTACTGTATATCTTTTATATACCACATACCTATTTTACTTTTATGCTTTTACACTTATTTTATGTTTTATGCTTTTACACTTACTTTACCTTTTATGCTTTTATATATTATCCTTTCCTTTATATTTTTGTTAAGCACATTGAATTGCCGTTGTGTATGAAATGCGCTATACAAATCAACCTGCCTTGCCTTGCTCCTCCCCAGGCACAGTTAGACTGACAATCAGCAATTTGATTGGCATGTCCTACTCTACCCCAGTATGTCTATGCACGTGACAGTAACATGACAACACTGTATGTAAACAGTCATGGAAATAAATATAAAGCAACCTTTGAATTTGAATTTGAGAGAGAAGAGGGAGGCAGAGGGAGAGACAGACACTCACTGTACACATACTGTGTTACCCCGGTTGCACTAAAAACACTAACACTACCACTAACACAAGCAGTATCTAAACAGTCATGATGATAAAGTGATTTTCAATGGATATGAATAGAGAGAGAGACACAGAGAGAGAAAAAGAAAGACAAAGACAGAGGCTACTGTGGCCAGCTAGCCAACCAGATACAACAGATAAAGGAGGACATAGAGATAGAGAGATAGAGAGAGACCGAGAGAGACAGAGAGATGAAGACACAGACAGAGAGACAGACAGACAGACAGACAGAGAGCAAGAGACAGAGATAAAGGACAGACAGAAAGAGAGAAAGAGAGACAGACAGAGAGAAAGAGAGAGGCAGACAGAGAGGGAGAGAGAGAGAGAGAGCATAGCTGGGCTGACAGACAGACAGAGAAAGAGAGGGAGCATAGCTGGGCTGACAAACAGAGAGAAAGAGAGAGAGACAGACAGACAGACAGAGAAAAAGAGAGAGAGACAGACAGACAGAGAGAAAGAGAGAGGGAGCATAGCTGGGCTGACAGACAGAGAGAGATAAAGAGAGAGAGACAGACAGACAGAGAGAACGAGAGAGGGAGCATAGCTGGGCTGACAGACAGACAGAGAGAAAGAGAGAGGGAGCATAGCTGGGCTGACAGACAGAGAGAGATAAAGAGAGAGAGACAGACAGACAGAGAGAACGAGAGAGGGAGCATAGCTGGGCTGACAGACAGACAGAGAGAAAGAGAGAGAGACAGACAGACAGAGAGAAAGAGAGAGGGAGAATAGCTGGGCTGACAGACAGCGGTTCTGACAGTGACTGGCAGCCTCCCCGCAGCATCCATTAGGCCTCACTAACAGCTGTTTATTTCCAATCGCCGCCCTGTTTATTGATAAGGATAATCACTGTTTGTTTTTGCTCTGGGTGGCCCGCATATCTCTCTCTCTGCAGTGCCACCCACAGGCTACCAGCCAGACGACGCCTGTCCCTCACACACACACACACGCACACCCATGGATGCATGCATGCACACGCACACATCCATGGACGCACACATGCAGGCACGCATGCACACACACAAACACATGACAAGTGTCCACACACACACACCTTCATGCATACATGCATGCGCGCACACACACAGACACACAGACACAGACACACACACACACACACACACACACACACACACACACACACACACACACACACACACGAGTGTCCCTCACACACACACACACCCATGCACACACGCATGCAGGCATACACACACACACACCATTTGGTTCTGTTTAACACTAGCAGTCTCTCTTGATTAGCTTGATACATGCATTGATCAGTTCACAAGTGGAAGCCCAGTACTAGTCTGTGTACCATGGCCCCAGTGTGCTTGAGTGACTCTGCATTCAGGGGGCCTGCAGTGCCAAGGGGGTGTTTAATTGAAGGGGGGGGGGTCGCTTGCATAAATACAGGGCTATTGATCGAGGGCCATTTAAATTACAAAAGGGCGATGAACCACTGTAATGGGCCCTCGATGGCCTGGCCCTGGAGCAAGCAGGAGGACAAGTGGCCTCTGTTGTTTGTTCCTGGTGACTTTTTTTTTGTTTGTGTTTGTGTGTTTGTGGAAAAAGAAAGAGCAAAAGAAAGGCTGACAGTGAAGAAGAGGAGGAGGAGAAGGAGGAGGAGAAGGGGGAGGGGGGGCAAACAAACAGAACTCTAAGACAATCTGTGAAAACATCACTATGTATAGAAGAGACACAGAGATTTGCTTTTTTGTTGTTTGTTTATTTATTTGCATTTATTATTGACTCCCACATTGTTTTCCTGGCCATTTTTTGTTTTGTTTGGTTGGTTGTCAGCAAACTCAAAGATTTTTGTTCGCGATTCACCGTGAGGCATACCAATAGCAAAGCATGGCAAGTCTGTGTATGTGGTGAGCATATATTTAAGAGTACCCAATACTTTTTTTTTTTTTATGAAATATTTCTAAATAGACTTCAAGGCTTCAAGACTTTTATTGTCATTGAACAGTAAAATTAAGCCGCCAAGTCCACCAAGGTGCAACATTAAAGTAACAAAGTGTCAAGTACAAAAAAAGAGAAAAAAGAATGGGGTGGGGGTGGGTGTATACAAGGGTATAATAAATAATAAAAACACGAAAATGCTTTGGAGACAGCTTGTTAGCCTTTACGTTAGCCAACACCAAGTTCCTTTCCAAACAAACAGACACACGTGCTCACACATCAGGTAAGATTCCAGCAACGATACCTTTCACAACATACTTTTTTGAAATCTAGCTGCTGTTGGGTGCCATGCTTTTGCCCTCTGTGGCAGGGCGAGACGGTGACAGGAGGGGTAAGTGGTGTCACCCCTCGGTGTCGGTGACCCTGCA
>CM050201.1:21670000-21747500 GCA_027475355.1 Coilia nasus | reverse complement strand
AAGTCCAGTTGCTTACAATTTAGCTCCTTTGACTTAATTTAAATAGATGAATGCTGCGATTCTAAGGAGTTTTTTAATGGTCATTTAACACAGACTAGTGATTGCATTTGATGTGTAGGGACTCTCCACAACAGTTGAGACAGAAAGCGCTTTAAGTTGGAAGAAAAGTGGAATGGAGCCTCTGCCGCATAGATGAATGTGAATGCTTGTCTACCACCATGACTGTCACAAATATCTCAAATATGGTGTAGCTGCACAGCCCCTAATTGAATTACGAGGATGCGTGTCTCCTCAGACACATACCTTAGAATTACAGCAAAAAATGTTGTTTGAAAAAGACACACACATGCACATTCAAATAGTATCAGTTCATACTTGCCCTGCCTAACAACTCATAGATAATTCCTCACAAACACGATCTAAAACTTTCTGAAACCGCTAATCAAAAGTTGTGGTCACCCAGTGATACACACACTCACTCATACACACACACACACACACACACTATCTAACTTGGGGAACGCTTATCTGGCAGGCAGGGGATTGTTAAAACTAAGGCCCTTGGCAATCCTACTCTCTCTATGCTCTGGGCCATCACAGCTCCTCATTCACATCAAAGCCCATAGCCTCACAAAGCCAGACTTGTCTGAGGAGGGATTAAAAAAAAACTGAGAATAGCTGAATTGTTGGTTCCCTCCTTTTTTCCACTAAAGAGAGCCTTTTAATGACTTCGTCCTACAAAGCGTAGTATTGTTGCCAGAGAAGAGAAAAACACAATCTCTGTCATTGAGGAGGCGCGCTTGAACTTTTAATTAGATCTGCACGCGTCCACAAACAGTTGCTCAGACGTGACGTTTGCCTAATTATGGGTCAGTGTTTGGTGACTGGTTGCCAGGTTTGATGGCCAGTCGAAGGAGATAGTGATAGCGATAGTCATTTGAAAAAGGAGAACCATTAGCAATAGACACGAGCAAGCACACTGGAGCGATCAAAAGCATCTAAGACCCTCAGTAATTTCATTAAACATTGACCTTGTTCGCTAATGATGTTAGCGTCTGAGTTTCTTGGTAATGAACGGCCCAAGACATGTTGACACTCATCTGAGCCTCTTTCAGGAGACATGTTGCCCTTTTTTTTGGCCAAGAATAGGACAAAGCGACTGAGCGTGTGGAAAATAGCAGCCTTCTCTTCCTCACTGAGAGCTAAGCTTTGCACTCTTCAAGTGGCATCAAAGAAACTTCCTCCTGCACAGCTTCTATTTATAAGAGGGCACTGTTCAGAGATGGACACGGTGATAAAAGCAAATTTTAACACCACGCACACACACACACACACACACACACACACACTCACTCACCATGCGCATGCACTTGAGAGGGTACATAATGCCTTACTTTTTCTAGAAAGATCCATCTCAGCAAGAGACTGACTCTAAGAAATGATATAAGAATATTCCATGTAGTCCCTGTTTTGGAGTTGGGCCAATTTAAGTAGGCATTGGAGTTTGAGTGTGTGTGTGAGAGAAAGTATTTTGTGTGTGTGTGTGTGGAGTGGAGGGGGTTGTTAATGTAGTGACTGGTTAGTGACCTAGTTTGGCTGCAGCACACATTTGGTGGTCTTAATAGTGATGGGGGGAGGGCGGGAGGGAGTATTTTCGACAGAAGTCTCTCAAAACCCTCCACAAAAGATGTCGATAATGACCCTGGCCTACTCATCCTCTCACAGCCTGCCCGCGGAGAGAAAAAAAGAAGGGATTTAACGAGAGCCAGGGGTGGGAGGGCCACTGCCACTCACCTTGGGAGAAGGGAAGATGGAAGATGGGTGGGGGGGGAAGATGGGTGTTTCACACATTGCAATGCAAGGACCATGCATTGAATGAGACTCCTGAGTTTGGAGAAGCAGGGGAGGCAGAAAAAAGAGGGATTAAAAAGGTGGACGGCGGACTGAAAGAGAGAGCGTGGACCATTCCGAGAGGGAGGAGGGGAAAGAGAGATGGAGGCAATTAGGGGTCCGGGCTGAGAGGAAGAGCAGGAGCGAGAGAAAGACCTCGGTTAGAATTGAAGGGCGGAAGATAAGCTCGTAAAGATCCCATTGCGATAGAGGCAGACACGGAGACAGTAGGTAAAGGCCAAAGCATTTTAAGCTACCGAGTAGAAGATACAGATACACTCTAACCCCCACCACCCAACACACACACACACACACACACACACACACACACACCTCATCAACGCCTTAATCCCCCTATAAACATAATCACTTCTCAATCAAACACAACACAACACAACACACACTCTCTCTCTCTCTCTCTCTCTCACACACACACACACACACTTACCAACTTGGCATCCAATGTATGTACAGTAAACAAAACCCATCCCCCACAAACACACACACACACACAGGCATACATACACAAGGTTTGCAGTCTGTCCGTTTGCCATTAATTAGATTTAGCCTCTGTCAACCGAAAAAACCTTGGTCTTATCTTCCTCAGCAGGCCTCAGAGGGACTGGCCTTCTTAATGCGCCTCTCTGTATGCTAAGACACTGAGTAAATTGCTTTGGCTCCATCGCTCAGCAGTGGCCGCCCGGGTCTCCCTCTCTCTTGTTGCACAACCCCCTCTCTTGTCCCCCGATATCATTTTTTGAAAGCCACTGAAGGCAAATCAGTCAGTCAGCCTAACGTGCTGTGTTGGGGACTGTGAATTATTGTGTGTGTGTGTGTGTGTGTGTGTGTGTGTGTGTGTGTGTGTGTGTGTGTGTGTGTGTGTGTGTGTGTGTGTGTGTGTGTACATGTTTGTACATGTCGCTCTGGTTTTGTTGACCCCAACAAAGAGCTTGGTTTAACCTATAATGTACATGATTGTGAAGTTAAAGATGTCCGTATTATGGGGCTAATGAATTAAATGACAGCTGTATCTTTGTGTGTGTGTGTGTGTGTGTGTTTGTGTGTGTGTGTGTGTGTGTGTGTGTGTGTGTGTGTGTGTGTGTGTGTGTGTGTGTGTGTGTGTGTGTGTGTGTGTGTGTGGCACATGGTTCAGTAGGACAGCCGAGGCCCACTGGCAGTGCAGCTGCAGCATTAGTGGGTTAGTGTGCCATCATCCTATTCATCTGTATGCCTGCTATCCCTCTCTCTCTATCTCTCTATCCCTCCCTCTCTATCCCTCTCTCTCTCCCTCTCTATCCCTCTCTCTCCCTCTCTCTCCTTCATTCCCTCTCTCTACCTCTTCCCCCGTCTCTCTTTATCCCTCTCTGTCTCGCTCTTTCTCTATCCATCTCTCTCTCTCCCTCTATACCTCTATGCCTCTGTCTCTCCCTCTCTGTCTCTGTCTGTCTCTCTGTTTTTCTATCTCTCTCTTTCCCTCCCTCTTTCTTTCTTTCTTTCTTTCTTTCTTTCTTTCTTTCTTTCTTTCTTTCTTTCTTTCTTTCTTTCTTTCTTTCTTTCATTTTAGGCTCTCTCCCTGCACTTGAATGTGCCAAGCTGCTAGAGCCCCAAGTGCTAAATTTTTTTTTTTTTTTTTTTTTTTATTTAACCCTTGTTTAACCAGGAAAGGTCCCATTGAGCCACAATGGCTCTTCTGCCAGGGAGACCTGGCCAAGAGTAGCAGGCAAATGTTTACACAAAGACAAGGACAAAAACAAGAACTCTAAAAGAGACCATAGGACGAACACCAAATACATAACTAACAATACAGCCAAGAATAATTAAAAACAAAAGACAACAGAGAACAAGACTCACATAGAAGGTAAAACACAACCTGAACAGCAATAAAATAATAAAAGTAAAAAAAAAAAAAAAAAAAAAAACATGGGCACCCTATTTAAAAGCAATGGCAGTGCTCTGTAAAAGTTGATTGTAAAAGATTTTTAAAAACACTGACAGAAGGAAGTGTCTCTAGGTGAAGTGTACTCTGTAATTCATTCCACATATATGGTGCATAGTATGAAAATGATGTCTTACCAAGTTCAGTTTTTATTGAAGGCTCACTCGCTAAAGCTCCACAACAAGACTGAGAGTCACTCTCATTAGGCAAATATTGACATGTTTAACAACATGCAGACCAGGAAAGGACTTGGGACTTACCGTGTGTGTGTGTGTCTTCAAGTTCCAACATCAGCACACTCACACATACAAGGAAGTGTGCTTGTATTTTTTTTCTGGGTAAATTTACACACATACACACACACACACACATACACACACATGTGCACATTCATAGTAAAGATGGGGGAGGGGCTGGACAAAGCCAAATAGTCATGAGTAAGCGTTAATCCCTTCTGACACATAAGCGTGCCACTGACCTTATTACTATGACAACAGATGTAAACGGTGTGTGTGTGTGCATGTGTGTGCGTGAGTGTGTGTGTGTGTGTGTGTGTATGTGTGTGTGTATGTGTGTGTGTGTGTGCGTGGAGGGGGATGGTGGCATGCAATTAAAAAATACACACAGGGTAATACATGTACACACACACACACACACACACACACACATACACACACACACACACACACACACAACTGTACTTAACATCACTATGTATAGGTATCCAGGTTGGCATGTCATGGACCGAGGCAGTGCCTAACCATCTGTGCGTTCCACTGCCCTTAACCTGCATCCAACCTCTACTCACTTCTGTGCGCTAATGCTTAGCCACACATAGAGTAATGCTACAGTAACACTAAGCTCATTGCACTCAAACGCACACCACCCACAAAATATGGTTAGGCAGGTGAGTGGATTAGCTGCAGTGCTATTGAATGTTGCGCAGAGTATAATCCATTGTCTGTGTTTTTTTAAGAGGTTGAACTAATTGGAATGCTGTTGCATAATGAAAATGCTGACCACCACAAACAGCTTTCAGCGATTACTACAATAGAGAGGGATTATAATTCCCACCACCCCCACATCCCTTGCCCAAAACACAGTGCTAATCTCCAGGTCTGAATCCTACAGCACAGCAGACACCCCTCGTCAACCTCGGCAGTCTGTGTCTCCCCTCAGAGTTTTTCTCTTTTTTTCTGCTGGGTGAGATGGGTCCTCTACTAGGTGATGCAGAGGCACATGATCCCAGCATAGAACTGTGTCTCCCAGCCATGGATGTGTTTCCCAAGAATGGGCCTCACTTCCTCATAGTCACGGGTGACTGTGTGTGTGAGTGTGTGTGTGTGTGTGTGAGAGAGAGAGAGTGTGTATGTGACTGTGTGTGTGCATCTGTGTGTGAGTATGTGTGTGTGTGTGTGTGTGTGAGAGAGAGAAAGAGTGTGTGTATGTGAGTGTGTGTGTGTGTGTGTGTGTGTGTGTGTGTGAGAGAGAGAGAGAGAGATAGAGAGAGAGAGTGTGTGTGTGAGTATGTGTGTGTGTGTGCCTGCGCATGCACAAGCTTGAGTGTGGAGGATGGCTGCTGAGCCCACGCTGTGGAGCAAAAATAGACGCTTCTCCTTTCATCCTTTCATGGGTGGCAGCGCATTCAGCACTTCTCTTCTCATTTTCCTATTTCTTCCCTCTCCTTCTCTCTCGCTCCCTCCTCTCCTCTCTCTGTCTGTCTCTTTCTATCGCTCTCTTACCCAAAGCCATTGAGTTGTCAAGAAGCTCAAATAGAGCGATAGGTGTGCATTTGTGATGGAGAAAATAAAAAGAAAGAAAGAGAGTGAGTGAGAGAGTGAGCGAGAGACAGTAGCAGAAAGACACAGATTGAGGTACGCCAGTGGTAAACATGAAAAGACAGGGACACAAAAAAGAAATGTAGGCCTAGTACAGGAAACCAGAACACTAGTCAGATCCCACCACCAAATCCATTCACCCTGCTGTCTGTCAAAATGGCGAGCACAGGCCACTCCGAGCGTTATCTTCTCACCCCACCTGTGGTCCCATTGTTTCCGACGTATCAATCTGCAGCCCCAAGCTACATACATTTGTTTATTTTTTCATCTAGTCTCTCACTGTCACCAGGCATGTAGTGGAGGATAAACGCAAGAAAACAGAGGTTACCCACCTCTCAAATTTCAGAAAATGAGTTTATGCGCCTCTCAACAGATTATCCCCCTGTCAATACAGTTTAGTCATCTTATAATTGAATTTATGTACCAAACACAATTTCAAACGTTCCAAAATCACACTGTGTCATCTATATGTGCACTAGAGACTATTAAAATGGATTGGGACAGTTTAAACATGTTTTGCATGTCTTTTAAAACATCTGGTGTTAAGTCGTGCATCCACCTCAGCCTGATCACCACATTCATAGTTTACCCCCCTCTGATTTTACCACTACACCCCTGTCTGTCCCTCATTCAAAGAGGGGAGGGGGGTGTTGCCCTAACATGCCTGCTGCTTGGCCCATGGTGGACCAGAAGAGTGGCCATAAGGATAGTGAGATAGAAAGTAAGAGAGAGAGAGAGAGGCAGAGAGAGAAACTTGAGGAAAGGGTGAATAAAATAACTGAGAAGAGAGGTGTGAGACAGAGACACATCTGTTTGCAATTTTTTACCCGCGCGGCTCGGAGCAGTTGGCCTAATTTAATTCACAAAATCCCGTCCCCGTGCGGTAAACAAACCGTTTTTCTCATTTAGGGATTGCTGGGAGACAACGGCCCGGGACACTGGTGTGGTGGTGTTTTTTTTTTTCTCGCAAGCAAGACGTCCGCGTGAGGAGAGTCATTAGCGACGGGTCTGTTAGCGGTTTGTCAGTGGCGTGATGGTGAGGTGGCGAACGTAGCAGCGGTTGGACGGGGTCATCGTCTGGCTATCGCTGAATACATCAGGGCACAGAGCCAGCCTGTCTGCAAGGTGTGAGTCCAGAGGCTGTACACACAAGAATATACTAGGTAAAAAAAACTAGGACACAATGACAAAAAAGACAACTTTCACTTTTATTTTGAGCATTTCACTGTGAATAGAGAGTAAAATACTAAGATATCTATTGATGTTGTTGGGTGTTTGTCTCTGTTTATGGGACTCCCCCTAGTCGCAGCCAGAGGTTTTCACTTTGAGATAACACACACACGCACACACACACACAGAGGAAGAGCGAGAGCTCTGACAACAGCCAGTCAAACATGGATGAATAGAGAAAATGAAAGCAAAAGATGCCAGATAACCGAGAGTGACCTTACACAACAGCTTCTGGAAACCCCTCAGAGAAACCTTCTCATGGAAACCCCCTATTGCATCACCCACGAGCTCAGTGCTGCCAGACTAGCCAGAGGCCACTCCTCTTTTGATCGCAATGGTGTTTCAGGTAAATTCCAGCTCTTCCACCTTCACATAAAAGCCACTGACCTTTATCCAATGAAATTCACTCACTGAGGTTGATGAAATGAAACTATCCCTAAGCAGAAAATATCACGCAGAGACCAATAGTTCCCTCCACTAGAGTTTCAGGGGCATCCCTGGTTCGGTGGCCGGGTAACTTTTGCTGTTACCGAGCTGTGCAAATATCAGCGCAAATTAGAATCCAAACATGTAAGCAAAGACATAGAGCATGTGCTTTATTGCCCATGGTGACAGACAGCTGTTTAAAAATTAACTTTTAATGGAAAAGATGTGGCACTTTCATCTAGATCATTTAACTATGGGGTTCATGCTGTCATGACTGACTTGTGTCTACATAGGCCAGTCTAAATGAGAGTGGGATGGTGACCTGGATCTTGTTTCTCCCACAATATTATTATTATTATCATGTTCTCATTGTGACAACAAGGCCTGTGTTGCAGACGTGAGGACGATCAAAAGGATGGAGAGTGCCCCTTGGCCTTATGACCTCGACCTGTTGCGGTGCCCTGAGCTCAAAGCTAAAGTCAAGATTATTTTTCTTGCCAGGCCCCGCCACCTTGGACATCTGGCTCCTAGAAGACGCCACCATATGCTCCTATTGTCTCAGACACACAGCTAAGAATCTTAGCACTTTTTTTATGGATCAATAACCACCAGAGATTAGACAGGGGGTCATATTGCAGACCCCAAACCGCTGCAAACAAAAGACTGATGAAAGAAAAAAGAACTGGAGAGAAAATTGAAGCTTTAAGCAGATAAGCGACTCAAAAGTCACAGATGAGGTCTCGTCCGAGTCTGTCTAAGCTAGCAAAAGCACTCACCAAGAGAGTGGGAGGCAACATCAGTCAGAACTGTATATACTAACAATTGACATGTCTTCAAAAGCTATGTATCCATTGATGTATGCAATGTCTCTCTCTCTCTCGCTCTTTCTCTCTCTCCATCTATCTCTCCCCCAAGCCTTCTCTTACTCACTCACTCACTGACTCGCTCACCCCCCCCCCCCACACACACACACACACACAACCCCCCAGCTTGTGATGCTCATCAGTTGGCTTTCTGAAAGGAGAACAATAGCGCCTTTTGAGGATATAAATCTCACTCAGTGTTCAGGCATGAAATCCGGGCAAGCTAACAAAAACAGCCATTGACTCTGGGAAGGGTTGAAAAAAAAGGAGGAGATAAGATGCCCCACGTCGAGCGTCGCTGAAACCAGTCCACAGCCTCAAGGCCACAGATAGCTAGATACAGAGAGAGAGAGGGGGCAAGGAAGCAGAAAACAGAGGGAGGAGAGAGAGAAAGAGAGACAGAGTGAGAGAGTGAAAGCAAAAACCACAGTTTGACTATTCTCATTTCTCTTTAAAGTTGACAAACTCCCCCGCATACTGTATCCATCTAGAGGGCAGCTATCTCTCTGTCACATGTTTGACAACATCGTAACATTGCCCGATCGCCGGCCACAAAAGCGGCTAGCCTGTAATGACTTTATCAAAGGTTTCGCCTCTTATCTGGCTTTATGGGACTACTGTACTCCTGAGAATTCAATTTACTCAGCAATACGACGTGCCTATTTGACCTGGATTCATCTGGCCTAGATTGATTTCTTCCATTTATGTGTAGTATACTATAATAGGATTCTCTTTTTTCCCAGCAGTGAACTTGTTCAACTTGTAGCACGTGAAAAAAGCAAAGGGGATGTGTGACTCAGCCACAACAATAAACTAACGATGACCACTGGTCTCCTGAAGGGTTTAAGTCCGTGAACTCTCTCTCTGGGGTGTCTTGACCTGGGGTTACCAAGCTTGACCCCATTGTGCACTTCTGAAAGGCCTTGTTGTTGGGCCTCACAGGGTCCACATGCGAGATGAGAGGCTATTTGTTTATGCGTGTGCGTACAGCAAGTCATGCCACCTGGTGCATGACGTGCGTGCTGGAGAATGGACAGTCTGGTCTTTTCGTCTTGGTACCCTGGAGGGGAGATGGTTCGACACCTCCCTCTGACAGTCTCGCCCCTTCACCTCCTCGCCACCTCACTCCCCTGAGCATTCCGCCCGTTGTGTCCCAGTTGACCCTGGAGGTAAAGTGCTTTTTGATAGCTGGGTTTTCACCTCTCAGGCCTATCCACTGTCCCATCAGCAGACCATCAAGGGTGCTCATTTACATTCACAGCTCACAAAAACAGCGGACTAAGTGGGCATTGGTGCCACAATAAGGTGCTGTGTACATGGGCGGCATTAAAAAGTTAAAGAATGTGAATGACTGACCGGTGCCGTCTAAACTGAACGTGTGTGAGAAATGGCCATGGCAGCTTAACTGTGTGCCACACATCCCTGGCGTCTCTGCCCATCTCCACAGCTACAGTATAGCTGCCCTCTACAAAGACAACCATTCACACAGACTGGCTTTTGAAGAAATCAACAGAAAGAGAGAAGAACAGAATGAGACAGAGAGACAGAAAGACAGAAAGAAAGAAAGAAAGAAAGAAAGAAAGAAAGAAAGAAAGAAAAAAAGAAAGAAAGAAAGAAAGAAAGAAAGAAAGAAAGAAAGAAAGAAAGAAAGAAAGAAAGAAAGAAAGAAAGGATGAGACTCATCAAAAATAAACCCCATTTTAGAAAAAGTGTTGAAGAGCTGCGCAGAAAATGAAAGAGAAGATTATTCATGGCACTGCCCTCCTGATGCTAAAAAGAGCGGATAGACCCCCATAACCCCTTTCACACATTTACCCAGGGGTTACAGTTGTTCTGCAACAGAGGCCAGACACAAATGAGGTGAAAAATTCTTCGTGAGCGCTCGCATGCTTGCCATTCCTCCACAGACAGTGGATACTTTATGTCACTCTACAAGGCCACGGAGGCCTGAAATGATTTATGAGTGGTGTACAGACGCCAGCACTATTTCCATTTAAAGCAGATGTAAAGTACATTTTGGTGCAGTTAAAGACCTCCCCTAAGACAGCTGTGTTGTCATGGGTTCGTATCATTTTACTTGCTATTTACTAATATTTTGTGGTGTCATTTCATTGGGAAATAACAAACTACTATAATGACTGCACATTTCCATAAAAAGGGTTCTGAGAGTTCAAAGGCAAAAAATGAGACATGCTGTATCAACAGGTTTATATCAGTTACGACATCTGTGTGCTTTATGTATATTTTGATATATTTAATATTGAAAATGTTTTGATGAAGCCCCTAAACAGAACATCAACAAGCACTAGTTTTGAACACGATAATACCATGATGACAATATGAGTCATAAGAGATACCTGGTTAATGATTAGACTACCATGAGCTATCTCTGACATCACTGGAGGTTACACCATGTTGGTGTCGGTTGTAGCATTGTGACATTCTATGGCTGTCGCTTCTGAAACTGCAGCTTGTGCCATATACCGAAAAAGATCAATTCGTCATCCATTTATAAGACCACATCTACTACTTTAATTATACCTCATGCTTTTCATTTTAACAGCGCCGGTACGGAGACTGATTGGCATTCCAAACGATGATGTTAAAAATGGCACAGGCCTCTTTGCCATTAGAGGGTGGGAAAAGGAGGGGAGGTTGAGGGGGGCTAAAAAAGGGCGGAGAAACTCTTGTTCGTATTCTCAGATTGGTTAAACTTGTGGGGACACGCCCATAGGTGGTGCATTTGGTTATCTTGAAGCGCTGTTCAACTGGTACTGGTAGTAGTAGGTTCCTTCTCACGGTAGGAGCGGTTCAAGCACTGCAACGTCTGGAGAAGTCTGTTTTTTTCCATTCTTAAGGAATAAAACGAAATTCCTTTAAGGGTTGGATGCGCAACACCCTCCTTGGGCTGGATTTATTTTTCAAGTCTCCGATTTAGATTATTTTCATTTCCTTTAAAAATCCTAATTCATTACCATGGGATCCCAGGCATCAAAGGGAGGAGTGGCTGTTGAGGGGAAAGCCGCTGCTGCTGACCCGGCTGCCGTCAAGACAAACGGACAGGTAGGCACTGGTTCCTCGGTTACGACCACGCTGTTATGGAGACACACCCACATCGAACAGAACGCGCTCCTCTCTCCGCTCCCAGTATCACCCGTTGTTAGCAAGTAGGGAAGGTATACTCGAACCTTGTTTGTATGGAATTGAATTTTTGCGGCATATGGTTTTAATGGGCTACTTCGTTGCTTGCAGACAAATCCGTCTTGTGCGCTTCTGTGATTTGGAAAGGTTGGAGAGCCAAAGGATGCGCGTCCAGAACTAGAGTTGTCCATCAAAATCCACTTGGCGAGATAGTGTTTATTGTGTATAAATGTGAAAATGTGCAGTCTTGTGTCTGATTTTGGTTGGCTAGTTGGATTCATGATCTCGATAGGTAACGAGATGTGAGAGAATGCCCAAATTACTGCTGTCTGCTGTCCTCATTTTGATCGACTGTAGAACACAAATTATTAAAAAAAAAACCTTCGGAATATACTCTATTACAGAATAATACACATGAGAAACAATTACTTTTTCCCTTTTCTTAATCATTTGATGCTTCCAGAGCGAGCGACATCGATGGCAGACGCATGAGGTGGCGAGTCTAGACGGGGGGACTACCATGCATGTCTACATGCAGTGCCAGGGTTTCTCAAATAGATATTCAGGCAAAAAGTTATCAAATCTTAGTTATTTAAGTTGCATTTGGTTGTTGTTGTGTTTAACTTGGTGGCAATTCGTGGAAAACGGTTTTATTGTCGACGACAACGTTTGGGACGCATAATGGAATTCGAAACGATGCACAGATCGATTCCAGCCTTTTGTCTCAAGACTGCTGTCGCGACCGCTTGCATACATGCCGCGTCTGTGCGTTGTTAGGTCGCCCCCCTACGAGTATACGAGGTACTGCAAGGCGTCACCTTAAACCCATTCATTATGCACGATGCAGTCGATCAACGATATGTTGGTCGACGACCTCAAAGCAGTAATAACATTTCACTTGGGCTAATACAGCTCAAACCCTGCACCTAGTTAAAAATATTCATTTATATGACCGAAATCCCATTTCGAGATGTATATTTGATATTCAATTTCCAATTTTCTTTGTGTGTCTCTCCAGGAGAATGGGCATGTCAAGACCAACGGTGATGTTTCTGCCAAAGCTGAGGGCGATGCCGCCGCCACCACCAATGGCTCGGCTGAGGCTGCCAAAGAGGAAGGGGCTGGTGATGCCATCGAGCCCGCTCCGGCTGCGGAGGGCGAGGCTGCCAAGCCAGAGGGCGAGGCCACCAAAGAGACCCCCAAGAAGAAGAAGAAGAAGTTCTCCCTGAAGAACTCCTTCAAGTTCAAGGGCATCTCCCTGAAGAAGAACAAGAAGGAGAAGGAGGTCAAGGAAGAGACCGCGGCCGCAACCCCTGTGGAGGAGAAGGCTGAAGAGAGCGCCCCGGCTGCCGCCGCCACCCCGGAGGAGAAGAAGGAGGAGGCCAAGGCTGAGGAGGCCGCCCCTGCTGCTGAAGCTCCCAAGGCCGAGGAGACCCCTGCCAAGGCCGAGGAGGCCCCAGCCCCCCCAAAGGAAGAGGCTGCTGCCGCCACCACCCCTGCTGAGCCCACAAAACCAACAGAGGAGACCAGCTCAACACCCGCACCATCCGAACAGAAAGAGTGATTGTACTTCACAAGGACCGCGAACTGTTTTTCAAGAAAAAATACAAATATATATATATATTTATATATATGTGTATATGTATACATATGTATATATACATGGATATATGTATATGTATATATACACATGTATGTGAAAAAAAGACTCCTTGTGCCACTTTCTTTAAGAATAATAACAACAGACAAAACTAGATTCACTAGTTCACTTCCCTGATTATGGCTCAATGATCTGGAACTCAGCTGATCCACACAGATGGGACTCAGTGTCAGAGAAGGGGGTTGAACACATGTGTAAGAGTTGGAGTCGAGACAGTGCATCTCCCAACACCCACAGATGTTAACGATGTTTGTTCAACAGAAAGGCGAGAGGTGCACCCCACCTCACAAAGTGACTGTTTAGAGGGGCAAAAAAAGAGGAAATTAAGAAAAGATGAAAAAAAAGACTTGCCAACTTTCTACATTCCTATATTTTAACCCAAATTTAAGTATTTTGTGGTGTATAGAGAACCATTTTAAATATTCAGAAGGCTTTGTCTTGTTTGTTTAAAAAAATCGCAATTTAATTTTCATCTTGGCTAAACAGAAAAAAAGAAACACATTTGAGCTTGCTATGTTCACATTTGAAGTTTTAAAAGAAGCAGAGTTGTTATGTGTTAAATGTGAGCCTTGATCTGCTTTTTTTGTCTCTGTAAATACGTTTGACCGATTTTGTTCTTTATTTTGCTAATGTTTAAAGATGTTACTGGTTTTATTGTAAAGTTGATAATGGTAAATAAATGTTGGTTACCTACTTAAGTTGGTTTCCTGTCCTGTTAATGGGGAAGGGGAGGGATCTTACCATAAGTGTTAATGGGGAAGGGGAGGGATCTTACCATAAGCAAACATAAATCCTAACAGTATGACAGCTACAGTAGATTTTCATAAGTTGTACAAAGTCGAGTAATAAGTAATCAATTCAAACTCTTTATTACACATATCCTACATGTCATTGGCTTGTTGTACATTTACAGCACCATGGTCTTCAGAAATATGAAATTCTATCATATTGTAATCACAGTAGTACATCTTAGAGCATGAAATACATCTGATCTGATGGCATCTCATAAACATAATGCTTAACATTGGACACCTATTCTATAAACAGTGACATACTACATTACAAATAGGGCATACAGGCGGTTACACTATTGTAGTCGTTTGTTTTTCCTGTGGCCCACAAGCAAAAGTGTCCATAAGTGTGCGGTCATGTCGGCTACATCCACATCTCTTACTGAATAACTGTGGTCTGGGCACAACTACTAACCACATACTATTTCACATCAGCATGAGTGCTTGAGTTTATATTGTTAGCATGTGGATGTGGATTGCTTTGAATGATGCATGAGCCAGACAACCCAGATGGTATTTTTGTAAAATTTCATAAACCCTCTGGTCTATTGAAAGTCATCTCTGGAGACTTGCCTGTTACTACACATACTGAACCTGGTTCCATGCAATTATATAACCTTAGCAAAGGGAAAGCACCCATGCATTCGTCTCATGGATGGGTTAACTGAAGATGTAATCATTTGATGTTGAAGATGGAAAAATATAGATAAGAAGTACTGGTGCAAAAATTGCTTGATCACCCTTTTAACTGCTGAAAATGCATAAGGACTATTGTTAGGTTACGTGTAATAAATTTGTACTAAGCTGTTTATAAGCGTATGCTTTGTAATAAGCAGGATGGACCTTGTAAAATCCTCATGTAGCCTGCCACGGAATTACTGAAAATGAGCATTGGGCGCCATCATGTGGTCATCTAGATTAGTTGCACCAACTTGCACATAATGTGGAAAGGGGGACTTAGGCCACCTCCACACAAAAATGACAGCAAGTCAAGATCATTCCTTTGTGTTTAAAAAAAATTGTATGCAGACAACATTGCATTCTGAATTTTCCTTGTCACACACTGTAGAACATGTGCCAGAGCAGGTGGTGGTGCTGTCACGTTTCCACTGTATAAAAACACAGAAAATGATGGGGAGCATGTAGCCTGGTAAACCAGCCCCTTCTACTTCATTTAATTTTGCACAGAGGGTCTGGTCGTGCTGCCATTGACATTGCTGTATTAGGTACCAGACAATCCTAGCCAATCAGCGAACAGAGGGAGTGTTCGTGAGCAATGCTGTTGACTTTGTGTGCTACATTTGAATTGTAGTGCATAAGAAGGCTAATTGCATACATGACGACCAGACATTATTGTTTGGGTAAAGGCAGAGCCACTTGTTTTAAACTTCAACACCTCCAGGAGTCCACACCTCCAGGAAGAAATCGTTTCTCAAAGCAGCAATGCCAGACCCTTTGTACAAAATGAAATGAAGTACGAGGGGCTGGTTTGCCAGGCTAGGGAGCATGTGCATAAGCTGTTTCTTCTAAGTGTGCCCATAGCTGCTGTTTACCAGGACACACCTGCACACCTCACACCAGGCTTCCTGCATGCATGCACCTCATTACAGAAGCACAGCAGGAGAATATAGCTCAACACCTGCACAGGAAGCCTTATATCCACCAAGAACCACATACTCTTACACACAAGCACAGTATTCTACATTATTTGACTTTTTGAGTGTAACATTTTTTTTTCATTTGACTTACCGTTCAGGGTGTAATATTCTTTTGATGCTTTTATTAATTACTGTTTTTATTTGTAAAATGTACTATTGCATTTGAGGTAACTCAAACAGATCTTCCTCAATAGCTTCTTTACTTGACTTAAAGTAATAATGAAAACCAAAGCAGGCATAGAGGCCTCCACAGAGCTGCAAATCTAGGCTGGAGACTACCAAAAGCATATTCAGTGACCATGCAGGCCTTAATTAAGGGCAGTGGCCTAGCGGTTAAGGTATCAGCCCTTTGACTACAGAATTGCAGGTGTGAATCCCGGGTTGCCAGTAGTGCCACTGAGGTACCCTGAGCATGGTACTATCCCCACACACTGCTCCCTGCATAAATCGTTGCAGCAGCTACCCTCGACCAGTGCTGTCTCAGGCCCACCCCATTGCATTGTGGGCCGGTGCACCTAGCCCAAGTTGCTACAATACCAGGAGGACAACGAAGGCCCAAAACCAAAACCTCTGCTTTGGGCTGCATTAAAGACAGCTGAATGTATTTCAGGCTGAGGTCAATGGTAATGCCACTGCATGTCTGTCTTTCAATAACTGTCAAAGTCTGATGTGACAACCCAAAGGGGTTTGCGATATTCTTTAACATTCCCTTGTTGCTCAAATAAATAGTAAGTATATTCAACCTTTTATAACATGCCAAATAGTGTGCATGTTTGTGATTTCGGCTTTGATGATGCGTGGAGGAGTTGTCCCACTGCTATTATCTAAAGGTGTTATCCAGGACTGTCTTCTCGTTGCCATTCTGGCTGCATACAGTGGTGGATTTAATAAAGTACATGATGTGTGCTGTTGTTATTAGGTTAGGGCTGGGCTGTGATATCAGTGATTTTCACGTTTTACCTGCCCACACAGAAACATATTCCACTTATGAGGGTGTGTGCTAAAAAGGTGACTGTCTGAATCTCACAGAAGTCAAAAGTACAGCACTTTAAGAGAGCTACCGCTGTTGAGGGTAGAACTTGCTGGCTCCTAAGGTTGAAGAAGGCTGTACAGCACACAGCCCAACAGAGGTGAATGGATGGAGGAATACCACAGTGTATTTAGTAATGGAACGCACACAGACATGCACGCACACACGCACACACATACAGAGAGAGAGAGACAGAGAGAGAGAGAAAGAGAGAGAGAGAGAGACTATCTGAAGAAAAGAGCTGGCTTGTAATGAATCCAAAACACAATCTGTAGTCAAAAAAGTGGATGTCATGTATTTTCACAAGCAACTGCAAGGACAGTAGACTCAGAATGCTGTAGGTAACAATGTGACAAACTGAGCAAAGAAGAGTCACAGCATCTGTCCATGGAAGTGAGAAAGTCTTGTTATTAACATAGCATGTAAGCAGTTGTTGCTGTCAAACAAACAGTAGCCATATCTGCTAGCCTTATATGTGTTATGCACATCACCTAGATTTTGCCTAAGGGGAAAAACCTGAGAATTGTGAACTTTGGAAATTAAAAATTAGCTGTGGATACCTCCACTCCTGTGGATACCCTACTTCCCGTGCCCTGACCTTTTAGCCAAATTCACTTACTGCTGCTTGAACTACAAATACCTTATATTGAGTCAGAAGACCGAACACGTAGGTGTACACACCTGCTGCAGTTACGTGTTTAAGTGAAGGAGAGAATATGTGATCAGGAGGTCTTGTTATTTTGAAATGCATTGTTTAAAAAGTTCAGGCGTAATTGTTAGTTGAGCAAAGCAATTATTAACCATATGCTTTATTGTGTAGCTATGTTGTACGTGCCCAAGCTAATCTCCATCTTCTTATTTGTTTAATTGTGGAACTGTGATATATTGCTGTGAAGACAACACTTCGGTCCCGCGAAGTGGTTGGTCCAAATAAGCCAAAGAAACGCCCCTGAAGGGAAAGATGTAATGCGATTGGTAGAGCGCACTAAAAGCAAGTTCCGACTGAAGTTAGTCATTGCGTAGAAAGCCCGGCAGGCTCAGGCAGTAATTGGAGGTAAAATGGCGCTGACTTCTCAAGGAACAAAGAAGAAAGTTTGCTATTATTATGATGGTAAGAAATACGACAAAGCCTCGCCTGATTACATACAGTCTAGTGGTGTGCAAAACTAAATTAGACGTTTGGAGTGAAACTAATTTAATAGCTTTCTTTTGTGATGTGATAGTGGCAAGTAAACGAGTTCAGCCGGCTAGCCGCTTGGCTAGGTAATTGCTAACGGCTAGCTCTGTCTTGTTAGCTAATTGTCTCCGCTGCAGGGAGGCATGCAGCATATCCCGGTAGCATCAAGAGTAGTCCCGACATTTTATTTGAAACTTAACGTTAATTATGGCAATGCAGCTTTAGTTATTGTATTGGGTGGCCCGCTCTCAGTCGCAGGATTGAGTGACTGTCTTGCTTGCTTTGAAAGCGTCCAGAGATTCCACAACTTGTTAGCCAGACAGCTAGCTATGCGACTGGTTCGATAGTTGGACAGACATCATTTGGCTAACGTCCTTTCCCCAGGTTATTCGTCCTAAGCAGTCTAAAATGTATGGGTCGTGAGTCGTTGGACAATGATTGTTGTTTTCTAGTCTGGCCAGGAGCTTAGTTTACTTTTCTCTCGCAGAGGAGGCTTACCACGACAAAATGCAAGTTATTTAGTGGCTTACTCGGCCTAGCTAGCTAGCCCATTTCCTCTTTCTGGTAATGCGTCCCAAGTTTGATGTGCAGCAGCCGGCCAGTAACTTCCTAGCGTGCCTTTTAAACCCACTGAGTTCGGCTTATACAGAGTTACGTGATGGATTGCATGCACCCGGCAAAATGCTTGAACTGAAACTAAACACGAGTGGGGCTCGTGTAGCAGCTAGTCCTGATTGAAGTCACCGTACATTGCATTACATTGTTGTATTGAACAGTAAGACGTGACATAGGTTGCCTTTTAATGGCGGCTGATTAATGCATATGAATTAAACATGATGGCAGACAATACTCTGTCCATTTAGGCCTTTAAATGCGTTTGCGATAAATAGTAACGTACCATCACATCACCGGACGATGCCATTTCTTACATGAACCTGTTTTTCTACCAAGTTTATCAACTGCCAAGGTGTTGGTTGTTTCTTGAAATGGGTACAGATCAAATGGCAGGCTTTGCATTGACTTGACGCTGTATGTCAGCCTGTTCAACTTGTGATTTGTGAAATAAAGTGCTTTTGACAATTTTAAATATTGCCTCCCCAGCATCTCTAAACAAGGACACTTAGTAATTTGTGATGAGTAGACTTATGTTTTTATTGTAGTGGTTATGTTGGAGAGCATTACGTTGATGCTTTTTTTCTAACCATCTAGGTGATGTTGGGAACTACTACTATGGCCAGGGCCATCCCATGAAACCCCACAGAATTCGCATGACCCACAATCTCCTGCTCAACTATGGGCTCTACAGGAAGATGGAAATCTACGTAAGCTTCATGCATTTTCACACCCCCCTCCATGACATCACAGTGTGCCTTTTGTGGTTGGGCAGAAATGCCGCATATACCAGACTCTGTATAGTAATTTAAACAATGAACAAATAGGCCTGTTAAAAAATAAGTGAACTTTGTACTAACCACAGTGATATGCTGTTGTGAGACTGAATCTATTTAAACAGACATTAACCACGTTTCCATCCAACTTGTTAATGCACATTTCACTTATTCAAATAATAAAAAAATAAAAATCAAACAAACACTTGGAATGTGCATTAGTCTTCTAATTCACTATACAAAATGGCCATTGATGGGCGACTCGCTAAGCCAAATTACTACGAATGCACATAACTAATGTAAGTAAGCTCAGTGGAAGCCTGGTTACTGAAATGGCTGGTTTTGTCTTAAAAAGAAACCCTTTGAAGTAGAAGTTGACTGATATGGGTTAATCCATGCTGATGCCAATGCTTTAGACATCAGCTGATGGCCAATGTCTGATGCCGATTTTTTTTGACAAAATGTTTTTCTGGCCGGTAACTAAAAGTGTCAGTTCTATGTGCATGATAAAAAATGGACAAAAAGGATTACCCGCACACTGCTACTGATGCTCCCAGTGATTTTATTTTAACAACGTTTCGACCTTTACGGTCTTCGTCAGGTCAAAGGTCAGGTAAACCGTAAAGGTCGAAACGTTGTTAAAATAAAATCACTGGGAGCATCAGTAGCAGTGTGCGGGTAATTCTTTTTGTTAATTTGTGGAACTTTTTACCCTGCACCTGCAGCTTTTGGATGTGCGCGTACTCTTCCACTTCATGATAAAAAATGGCACACTAATAACTGTTGCAAATAATTCTGAATTAATAGAATAACATTAATAGAAAACGGACTTGAGACTGTACTGTACGGTCTTAAATATCTTCATCAATTAACAAATAAAAGCAATTGTTTAGTATGGTATTAGTATACATTTAGTAAACTTAAATAAAAATGTATGTAACAAATGCAAACTCTAAAATATAGTGGGATGGTGTGATGAGTAGTGGGCTTAGGTCACTGGTGTGCAAGAGATTGTTTACAAAGCAAAGGCGCACAGTCTAGTAATCACAACAAAACAATAACTTTGTTGTGTTCAGCTGCCTTGTATACAAGCACGATGATGTGTGACATTCTGGTTTGATTGGCAGGTTTAATAAGGAAACTAACTGCGCAAATGTTTGCACGCTTTATTGAGATATCGGATTACTGAGGCTATTTGAATCTTAGTTGCAATCTTGCAATCATAGTTGCAAACCTGTTGCACCGAGAGCACATAGTCGGCATCAACTAAACGGTGCTTCTGAAGATGTCTGGGCAGCTCTGTGAGTGAGGCAGAGAAACGTAGCCCTCACTCACACTGTAGTGATGGTTACCTGCTTCCTGCACCGCCACACACAAAGTGAAATTCTCAGACTCCAACAACAGAAAAATAAAACAGAAATCCACACCGGGGCTGATGGTATTCATAGACTACTTGTTAGGAACGTTACATTACCTTTAAGATGCAGTTGGTTAAAGTTTTTGTATTGTAATTTTGGTTCCTCACCGTTTAATGCTGCCTGTTTTCTTGGCTGATCAGATATCTGATTACTTATTAAAATCTCTGTTTTTAATTGCAAAAACATTGACTTAAAAAAAAAGTCAACATCAACCAAACCATGCTTCTGAAAAGATGTCTGTGTCTCCCTGCACAGAGCTGTGTGTGTGTGAATGAACCGAAATAATAGCCTTCACTTACACTTTAGTGTTTGTGTAACCTGCTCACTGCAGCGCTACACACAAGCAGTAAAATTCTGCAGCTACGACAAAAGATAAAATAACCGGAACTCATAATGTCAGGGGTGATGGGTTTTAATAGACTAGCTATTCATGTTGCGCTACCTGTAACATCTATAACACTGGGCTGCCCGTGCACGTGCCTGAATTTAAATATTCAGGCAATATTAAACACAAATATTGGCTGATGCAAGGGATTAAAAAATGTCAAATATCAGCCGCTGAATCGGTCGACCTCTGCTTTGAAGCCCCCTGGTTTACTGACCTTGTCCATGTACACAGAGACCCCACAAAGCCAACGGGGAGGAGATGACCAAGTACCACAGTGACGACTACATCAAGTTTCTCCGCTCCATCCGGCCTGACAACATGTCTGAGTACAGCAAACAGATGCAAAGATGTGAGTACAGGCAACTCTTTACAATCATTAATGCACTAGACTAGACACTAGGGCTAGGTACTTCATTGGAAAAAAAATCTAAATGGACATTGTAAGCAACAAACTCAATGTCAGAAAATGTTCGGTTGGTTGCGGATGTGTTTTTAATCCCTCACTTCCTTGTTACAGTTAATGTGGGAGAGGATTGTCCCGTGTTTGACGGTTTATTTGAATTCTGTCAGCTCTCAACAGGTGGCTCTGTTGGTAAGTGTGTTTATGTGTATATCTTTCTGTGTATATTTATTTGCTTCCTGCAAAACCGGTCACCTTTGTGTGGATATTGAAGCTAAACACTGAAAACGCACAAAGTGTTCATGTACTGTTGTAGGGAGGAGGGCAAAAGCAAAACATGAAAATAATGAAAATGCATATTAAAAAAAAAAAATCATTGTGTACTGGAGCAAAGAAAAGCAAAATGAAACTAAAATATCTGTAAAAGGTGTTTGTTGGTAAAAGATTTTGAGTAAAACTGCTGACTGATCTGTTGGTTGCAGAGAGGTTTGTACAGATGGATGAATGGACAGAAGCAAACGACAAGAAATACTGAAATGGAGGAAATGTACTTAATGGCTGACTTAGACTTTGTTTGTTTATTTATTTATTTATTTAGCCTTTACAAGTTTTGTGTGCTGTGTGTTGTAGCGGGTGCAGTGAAACTAAACAAACAGCAGACAGACATCGCCATTAACTGGGCGGGAGGACTTCACCATGCCAAGAAGTCTGAGGCATCAGGATTCTGTTACGTCAACGACATCGTCTTAGCCATACTTGAGCTGCTGAAGTACGTACTCTTTGAGGTTTCATGAGGAATGGGATGCTATAACAATAAATGGTGCGGTGTTAGAGGTAGAACTAGCTTGCTTGCCTGTTAGTGGACATGGCTCGCTGCTTTGCACTGTGACCAAAAGTTGAGCTTTGTTTTAAGAACTGCTTTGTATGGCCATGTCAGAAATTCACTTTTAGTGGACATGTTTGTCACGGAAGCGGAGTTAGTGTATGAAGTAGCTTCCTACAGGAAGATCCAGAGAAGGATAGAAATCTAATGTGGAATTGACGTGGTTGTGAGTTTAGATTTTTCCTGACAGTCCTCATAGTCATGCACATCCTGATGGAATACAGGAAGTGTCACTTCCCCCCCTCTGCAGGTACCATCAGAGAGTGCTGTACATAGACATCGACATTCACCATGGAGACGGCGTGGAGGAGGCGTTCTACACCACGGACCGCGTCATGACCGTGTCCTTCCACAAGTACGGAGAGTACTTCCCAGGCACAGGAGACCTCAGAGTGAGTGCCCCTCCAGGAGATCCCTTGCAGAGTGTGAATTACCCCTCCATGATTGGCGGGTGTCACCTTACTACCCTTTACATTTTACATTAATTGGGGCAGTGGTGCCTAGCGGTTAAAGTATTGGACCTGTGGCTGCAGGATTGTAGGTTTGACTCCCGGGTCCCCAGTAGTGCCCCTAAGGTACTTTGAGCATGGTACCACCCCCACACACTGTTCCTCGCCAGGGCAGTTGTCATGGCTGCCCCTGGCTCACGTGTGCGGTGGGTTAAATGCAGAGGTGAATTTTGTTGTTGTGTGCTGTGATGTGCCGTGTGATCACAATGACAAATGGGACTTTCACTTAGTTACATTAATATGTCGATACTCCCCAACCCTGCTATTTTTTGGGGATACTCTACCCCCCAGTACCCCCTGTAATTCGTACTGTGGTCCTATCCAGTTTGATGCCATAGCCTCCAAATACACTATTCATTTTTGTAATGTACTATTACATTGGCGTGGTAGACGGATGCCTCTATTCTTTAAAAAAGCCACTTGCATGATAACGAGCACAGTGAAGCATAGTTAATATTCTTTATACGTTATACGTAATTTTCTTTATACGTTTTGTTATACAGGAGTGCGGAGCTCTTGTTTTGAACACTTTTTCTTTGATTACCTTCTGCACTTTATGTGAACTAAATGAGAGTATTGTTTTTCATTTTGCCCCCAGGACATTGGAGCAGGAAAGGGTAAATACTATGCTGTGAACTACCCCCTCAGAGATGGCATCGATGATGAATCTTATGAGGCTATCTTTAAGCCTGTAAGTCACTTTTAAACTTAGTTTTTTTAGATTTTAGCTGTGCCAAGGGTGTTTTTCTGCACTGCAGAAAAAATAAAAGAGGTCTTTGCAGACTTTCAAAAGAAGTTAACCCATTGAAAATGTAATGTGGATATGCTAAAAATAGGAATGGGGCTGGTGGTCTTAACAGCGCCCGTTTTACTTTTTTAACAGTGATTATACAAAAACGTCAGACCTGCCGGTCCCATTCGAAGTCAGTGGGATGTCTATCAGCATCCTAAAGAGCCGTATATTAAGTAGTAATGAATTGTGACTTCTGAGGACAGCTTGTTCATCCCTGGCTGTTTAGCCCATGTCTGTAGCGTTCAGCACCAGATGTGTTTTTGTGTAGATGGTGATCCGCACACCCTAAAGCTCTTATTGGTTTTCTTTTTTATTTTAGTAACCTTTCAAGCCCTCATGGCTCTTTCTCAGGCTCTTCTGACTTTTTATTTTTTATTTTGACTTTGTCGAACTACCGTATCCTGCACTTGAAATAAAAATGGGATGTGATGTAACTGTAATGTATAACTTTGTGTGTAGATCATGGCCAAGGTGATGGAGATGTACCAGCCCAGTGCTGTGGTGCTGCAGTGTGGAGCCGACTCGCTCTCCGGGGACAGGCTTGGCTGCTTCAACCTCACCATCAAAGGTACGGTTACTAAAGTTATGCTATTTAGCAGATAGTTTTCTCCAAAGCGACATACAGCACCCATAAACACCACATTATAAGCAAAACCACTTGGCTTAATTTAAAATTGAATAAAGATAACTTACAAAGACTTTTGGGGAGAAATTATCTTCTTGAATGAATAATCTAACACACTGCAAAAAATACATGGCCAGTAATGGATTGCCTAAATATAAAAGTTAGGTATGAAGGGAAGCCTCAACTCAGGACCGAAGGCTCCGATTTTGTTGTGCGTGTATCTTTCTGGGAGTTGTGTAAACCAAAAAGGGATTGTGATTGTGAGTGTCTGCCTGTCCAAGCTGATGGGACTGAAGTTGCACCACACACATTGGTTAGCACCGCGATGAAGATAGAATTTAAACTCCAGTGTGGCCTGTAATTATATCCAATGATGGGGAAAGGAATGTTCTAGAAGAATGTTCTAGAATCCATAGTAGTGGTGAAGTGTTCAAAAACAGCTTGGCTCACATGTGCTCACATCTCAGTGTGAATGGTACTATTTAGAACGTGCAAGCAAGATATATGGAGAGGTTTTTGGGACTTGTCTTTATTTGTAGTCTCATCCAGTCCCCGTGACCCAGTGTTGACAACGTGGTGTTTGTTTCTTCCCTGCAGGCCATGCCAAGTGTGTGGAGTACATGAAGAGCTTTAACCTGCCCCTGCTCATGCTGGGTGGTGGAGGGTACACCATCAGGAACGTGGCTCGCTGCTGGACCTACGAGACCGCGGTGGCTCTGGACAGCACCATCCCCAACGGTAGTTCACCACACACACACACTTGCACTCATAGGTATGCGCACGGACAAACATACACATACCATTGGTTAGCTTCTCATAAATTTGAAAGTAGTAAGCAGGAAAAAATTACATATTGCAACGAAAGTTTCACATTCACACTTTCACCCCAGTTAAGTGGTAAAATGGCATTTAAGGTTTATGAAGTAGATGGCCTGCCACGAGTTGCTGTGTCTTGGTTAGGGTAGATCTTAAGACAATGATACACTAGGCAACTTTTTGGGCAGTATTGCCAAGCAACTTTACTAATACATGCTGTTTGGGGACTTTCCTACTGATGTTAGGGCACACATTTTTATCAGAGGAACTTGCGTTGTCAGCACAGAACTTGTCACTATCATCCAGAATCAGAATATTAGAAGCTTTTTATGCTATTGCCCAGCAACATTGCCCAAAAAGTTGCTCCAGGTATCATCACCTTTAGACTCCGCTAGCAGCCCACAAGTCTCATTTTAAATGTGTGGGACTATAACCGTGTCCAGTCTGGCGGAGGTTTACTGACATGTTTTACTTAAATATTGTTGGTCAAATCTCATTTCCAGAACTCCCATACAATGACTACTTCGAGTACTTCGGCCCAGACTTCAAACTCCACATCAGTCCGTCCAACATGACCAACCAGAACACGAACGACTACCTGGAGAAGATCAAGTGAGTGTTTGTTTATCTGGTGGAAGCCTAGTAAAAAGATGGAGCACTGAACCATTTAAAGACTGCATTTGTTTTGAGGGACGTTTATCTCATCAGCATAATAACATTTTATTAGTGTTGTCTATTTAGTGTCTAGTGCTTATTTACTAGTGTCAGGTTACTAAAAATAAAGAAATAAAAACAGACCTTCGAACAGCTGTAGAAACACACTCTGGTTGGGACAGCTTACTGACTAGAGTACTTGATTGTATTGCCTTGTGTTTATTATTGATACATTGATGTTATTGATGTTAGTCATTTATCAAAACCTCTCCCATTTAATCATATTCTACTTACCAGTTGGACCTGCATGAGTCAACGTAACGCAAACATCATATTTCATTACAACATCGTTTTATTATTGTTATCTGAGTTACTTATGAGTGCCACGCCAAGTACACACATCTGGGTTTTAGTAGAAGTAAGGTTTGAAGTGTATGTGTAGGAGTAGTAGTTAAAAAAAGAACAGTATTCATTATGTATGGTGGCCTAAGGAGCTGAAGCCTATTGCACTGTGATTGTAATAATTGTAAGTGTTTTAGACACAGTATACGGTATGTATGCTTTCCTAGAGAGTGGAAGTAGATTTTGCTATGTGTGTGTGTGTGTGTGTGTGTGTGTGCGCACTTGTAGGCAGCGTCTGTTTGAGAACCTGCGCATGCTGCCCCACGCCCCTGGCGTTCAGATGCAGGCCATCCCCGAGGACGCGGTGCAGGAGGACAGCGGGGACGAGGAGGAGGACCCCGACAAACGCATCTCCAGTACGTCAAAGACCTGCACCGATGCATGGCCATCTATGCTGTTGGAGGCTTTTGTAGTCCTGAAAGCAACACTTAAGTAGTTATTTAAAGTAATGTTTCCAAAATCGTTTCAGTGGTTCAGCAACTTCAGTGTTTCAAATTTCAGTCCATTCAACTGATCTCCGGATCTGGCAACAGGATCTCCAAATCTGGCAGCAGCACTTCACCTATTAGCTAGCTTAGCATAAATAATTGAATTGGATTAGACCAGTAGAATGCTAACTAAGTAAGCCATTTTCCAAAAAAGTGGAGCGTTCCTTTAGCACTGTAACTCTGTATCCTACGTTGGCTTGTGTTTAAGTTTTAGAGAAAGACTTAACAGAAGCTGTCTGGTCTTTTTGTCTGTCGAATGGGAGTTTCTTAAAATCAGTTTGTAGCCAAAATTGTAGCAGGTGACCTTGGATATAATTGTTTTTTTTCCCCCCTCCTCCACCCAGTCCGCGCTCATGATAAACGGATAGCTTGTGAAGAGGAGTTCTCCGACTCTGAGGACGAAGGCCAGGGCGGCCGCAGGAACGCGGCCAACTTCAAGAAGGCCAAGCGGGTCAAGACGGAGGAAGAGAAGGACGGGGAGAAGAAAGGTGAGCTCCCAATCACTGCATCATTCATTCATGTGTCTCTCTCTCTCCCTCTTTCGCGCTCATTCACTGTTTATCCATTCACACAAAACAATATTATAGTGCACTTGCCAGTATAGTTTTGTATCACGGGAAAGCCCATTAGTGTTTTCCATACTGTAGCGAAGGGGAGAAGTCACCCCACCCGGCTCAGAACTCGGGTCTCCGGGGTACCAAACAAGGGGCTCTGACCGCAACCCCAAAGAGCCAGGCTCATTGGGATGGCAGTCAGAGCACACCCACAACTCCTAGTGATGGTCACTCCATCACACGTACGTTTTAAATACGTTTCTTTTGTTTTGTTTTTAGCTGATGTGAAGGAGGAGGAGAAAGCACCTGAAGAAAAAATGGACACAAAAGGGTGAGTGAACTGCACAGCAGTTCAGGCTCTTATTACACCTTACATGTAGCCTGGTAAACCCGCCCCTCGTACTTCATTTCATTTTGTACAGAGGGTCTGGACCGGAATCTCTTGAGTCATTTAGTCGGCCCCAGCAAGACCGATCCAATCGGCGAACAGGGGGTGTGTTCTTTAGCTGTGACGTTGACCTTGTGTGCTACATTTGAATTGTAGTGCGTAGGTAGGCTAATTGCATACGTGACGACCAGGCCTTAGCGATTGGGTAAAGGCAGAGGCTTGTTTTAAACTTAAGCAGAGTCCACACCTCCAGGAATAAATCGTTTCTGACGGTGTCTGGTCCAGACCCTCTGTACAAAATGAAATGAAGTACGAGGGGCTGCTTTACCAGGCTACCTTGCATGTAGGACGTCCAGAATAATTCCTGCTCAGTGTTCTGCCAGTGTTTGGTGCAAAGGAGACTGATGATGCCTTGTATTGTTAGGCCAAAAGAAGAACTGAAGACTGCCTGAGATACGAAAGCCCTTGAAGTCCTTGTGGATGCATGACCTTGTCAGAATCCCTACCCTCTCCAAACACACACACACACACACACGTACCTATACACACATTCGCACACACAGAGTAGAGGTTAGACTGCGGAAGCAGAAGACTGTAAATTATTTTGTAAGACTCATTTTACTATTTGTATTCTTAAAAAAAAAAAAGCAGTATAAAGTTTTTTGCATTTCCAGTGTGAATTGAAATGCAAGGTGTATGTTTTTTTCCTAATCTCTTTTTTTTATGTTTTTTTTTTTTGAAGTTTGCATCCTTTCAGTAACTATTTCCTGTTTTTGTTCTACTGCTAAGAACAGTACCTCAACCGAACCGGACCAGAATCAATCACAGTTCAGCCAGTCCACAACATTGTGGGGGGTGTTCCAGGAAGGTGGTCCTAGTGACTAACCTACATACGTTAACTCAGAGTAAGTAGTAAATCTGCTAAATGGAAGCGCTATAGCTTCATCCTCCTATCAAAACAAAGCCAGAGGGCTCCTCTATTAGAAGACTTACCACTTGCGCTGAGTAAACATACGCAGGCAAGTGACAAACCCTGCAATCTGGAATATTCCCCAAGCTCAACTCTTTCTGTTTTTGTTAAGCTAAGGCTCACCAGCTCTGTTTTTCTCACTCTTAAGTTATTTCACATCATGGACATTTAAATTTGTACACACCCCACCTCCCCTCCCCTCCCCTCCCCTCTATTTTTGTTTTGCTCTCTCGTTTTCTTTCTTTCCTCCCTCCGAATGCTATATGTTTCTGCTGCAGCTTCCTTTTACCCTGTTTTTTAAGAAAAAGCAACAAAAAATAATAAAAGCCAAAATGTTTTTATTACCATATCAGTTTTGATGGCTGTGAATGTGTGAGGAAAGGGGGTGGGTGTGGCATGTGGAGGCGTTGGGAAGAGGAGGGATAGGGGGTTTAGCTCAGCAGATGTTTAAGTTACTGCTTTTTTGGGGGGGAGCAGCTAGTGGGCTCAGTCAGTGGATCTGTGGTCTGGTTTGGGTTTCCAAAAAAAGTTCCAGTGTTGTGAAATGTCTATTATAACAATGATTTTGGTAAATAAAACAAAGAAAATCTCAGTATTGCTACGAGTCTTCATTTTAAGTCAAAGGGTTATTCAGGAGTCAAGACCAAGTCACAGTTTTCATGACCATGGTTTAGTAACATCCCACGTAATCATCAGTTAGCTAGCCTCGAGATAGTACAAATTTGCAGAATCTTTGCATTGCACCATGGGATGTAATTTTCAAATAATGGCCGTCAACATTCCATACGAATTATTGTGTGTGTGAAGTGGTAAACTACTGTACGTTCAAACATTTCAGTGTAAAAGAGCCAACCACCACAACGTTGTACCTCAACATCCAAGTATTTATTTGGGACATCCATTAATTTAATAGACCTTGGATTAAGGCTTACTGGGAGTAAAGTATCGATACAAAACCAGAAATGCACGGGTGCGGCGCTGATGTGGCGCCATATGACTGATCTGTGGTCAGTCCGGAGAAGGTCGGGAATGCTGCTGCTGCCTCCAGATGTGGTCTACGCCTCCAACTCGAAATCAAAGTACTGGGGGTCGAAGTAGTGAATTCTGGTGTACCCGTCCTCTCCTCCGCTGCTGTAACTGTAGTAACGCAGACGTCGGTGTGGAGAATGTTAGGACGGACAGACAGACCACGCTACACAACTACAACATACATCCGAGTATGTGCAATGACAAAATAATTCTGTTCTATTCTGGAAGCCAGGCTAAAACCAAAATATCTGATATACGCCGTCTTCGTAGTATTTTAAAACCTTCCAAATGTCAGAGGTAAACACTTGGTCATGCATAACAGAGAAATAAAATGGGAAAATTAACAATAGTAGCCTACATCACGCAAACTGCAAGGGTGCTCTCAAAATATGAATGCATTATTTCTCACCTTTTGCCATCGGGGTGGAATGCCACACAGTTGATGGGACCGAAGTGTCCCTTTACTCTGCCGAACTCCTCTTCGTAGGCAGCGTGGAAGAACCTACAAAGAGGCAGTCACAGATGATCAGCATTCTCAGAAGGTAAAGTAGGGCTGGGACATATGGAGCAAAACTGATAAACCGATATTTTTAGGTCAATTGCCTTACATTGCAATGCATTACATTGATGTTTTAAACTGCTGTAAATGAGCTGTAAAATTCATAAAAATGTAAGTGCAAAGACGTGCAGGGACACAGTTAAGCAAAAAAAAAAAAAAATCACAATTTACAACACTATATGGTATTCATGTGTATCCAAATGTTACATATCTCAAACCATCCAGCAACATTTCCATAAATATAAAAAACGTAGCATGTGACTGCACTGGGGGGAAAAAATCTAGGGAAAGCTAATTATAAACGGAGCATAGAAGGTGAGTTAAGGTCAGATTCTTGTGTAGTTTTTAATGACTCAGAGGGTGGCTGGCACCCCTAGAGGGAGAGAACGGTTTGTGGATGAACAGACCCAGATCGAATGGGATAAGCCCTCACGTTAATGAGACAAGCTCTGCAGGTGAGAGGTAATCGATACTGAGCGCTACCATCACACCAAGATGAAAATTTTATGAGCAGCCAATTTAAGGGGTCGCTGGCTTGGTGAATTTTCTTTATTAAGGGGCGTATAAAGTAATGTCACGTTCTATTATTAAAAAGAGTAATTTGAATCCATGTACAGGAATTCTAATTTCAAAATGGCTTTTTGTGAAGTTAATTCAGACCACCTCATTTATCATACTTTCCATATTAATTACATTCATTACATCACATGCAGCAGGCCCTTTACTCTAAAGCAATTTGCACCTGAGGAATAACTTAAGAGACAGGAGTACTTTTATGAACTAAGGTCCATGTCTGAACACTTAGATCCATGCAGATCCTGATGATGGTCTCTTGACCAAAAGCTTGGTAAATAATTAAACACAACTTTTGTTTGTATGGATCTAAGTGTGCAGAGATTTTACTCTTAACATCTGATGTGTGTTCCTCTGGGACTTTGGCTAAGAAGCGTTGTACAACCTCAAATCATGAACTAAGTTCTATAAAGTACCAGTGCAAGCGCAAGGAGAGACGGCAAAGAAGTGCATAGTAGACACAGGTTAGGGTGTTGATAATTAAGGCACTCTCGGAAAAAAAAATGGTTTTAACAAAAATCTTCCAAATAGTGAAGACTACCCCTGGTCTGGTGGTATAGTTCATTCCAGCATTGAGTAACTGCAAATGAAAGCAGTCTGGATGGCGACTGCCACGAGCGAAAGAATGGCCATACAAGGCCATTTGGGTAACTCAGTCTAACCCAAGTAGGGCTTACCTGGCCTCGAACTTGCCGATCCTTGTAGATGTTGTTGTGACCTCCATGGCCTCCTGACCACCACCCATGACCACCTACACACAACATGGAGACACAAACACAGGTTAGCTCCTTCTCTGATCTCGCGCACACACACATGTTCATTCATTTATTCATACTCACACTCTCACACAAACAAATCATGTGGGCTGAGTAGTACTGTGGGCCTTACATGGTCCATGATTGGAGAAATGGCGGCAGAGTTAACGGGTCTCTCTGTCTTGAAGGACTTGATGTGGTCCAGTGACGAGGAGTCAAACAGCTGTAATGGAAATGTGCAGTGGCAGTGAGCTTTTGTAAGGGCTGCATTTTTTAATATATACATTTATATATATATTACATCATATTACATTTTATTCAACTGCAAAACACAACCGTTTCTCCTGAACTAGACAAGAAATACAACTGAAACACCTTAGGCATTAAAGATTAGACAAAAAGTGGGCAGGCACTGAAATCTGTTACAGAGTGCCAAAACACAGAAATTCATTTAGTGCTGCAGAGACTACCCAACTTTGTATTGATCCAAACATACTGATTTTCATAGACTCTACCCTCAGGCCACTTTCACCAGCTGCTCTGCCAACTCTACTGAAGTACAGACACCGGGAAAGCTTAGAGAGTATAATGCCTGTACAGTGGGATTTTCAAAGATCTATTCCAGCACTTATGCAGCACATCCTAATGGTCAGACGGTTATGATTATGGTATTTAGCAGACGCTTTTCTCTAAAATGATGGATTTCTAATGGACATCTTCAGACACCTTACAGTGATTTGCTTGCCCAATGGCTCCTATGGCTGGCATCCAATGTCAAAAGTAATAAAGGGACTGGTGCATTAAAAAGTCACTATATGGAGTGACCTACAAGTCCATTAATGGAGTGCCATCACTACGGTTGAGGATGTGCTCTGAGTGCCATTCCAACGAGCTCGCCCTTTCCTATCGCCATGGTATGGTGCCAAACCTGGATACATTAACTCGCAGTAAGGGAGTGATCCTCTGATTCTTGTTATAGAAGAGTACGATTGCTTTGTTTTGCTGGGACAGCGAGCCATATGGATCCTCTACTAGGGGGTTTACTAGGTCCTCTGAACAAACTCACCAATGTCCATCTGACATAAACTATCTGAAATACCGCCCCCCAGGTCTGGACTAAGTGAAAAACATGCCTTGGGGCCTCTCAGTGTATCGTCCTTACCAGCCAAGTGCTTCTGCTACTGATCCGTGCCTACCCAACACACTACCAAGAAACATATCTTCGCCTTTTCCTTAAGAGTCCTACAGCTACACGGTCATTCAGGCTGTTGGTGATGCCACAGCACGTGTAAAGGAGGTGTTCTCTTGCCTTGGCGGTGCAGTCTTTGGAGGCTGTGATGATCATGGTGAGGTCAACAGCTGACTGGATGTCGTTGATCTGCTTTGTGTGTTCCTTCACCGTCTTCAGAATCTCCCCAGACTGCAAGCGCGCACACGCGCGCACACACACACACACACACACACACACACACACACACACACACACACACACACACACACACACAAACATGCTCTTAGTCAAAGGTATATGATATCTCTAGCCTAGGTATATGATACCTCTAGCCCTAATAACAACATGCAAATTAATCAGTGAGCATCATATCTCTGCTGATATAAAATCCGAGTAAGAGTAATAAAAATGGTCGTCAGGTTTACTGTTTACCACAGACACGGTTTTACAGAGAAACAGCCAAATAAAAGAGTACTGGTACAATAACAGCAACAATATATCCCAATTCCTGCCAACAATTAACCACAAAGAATTCTGGTACCTTGGCACTGAACTGGTTGATCTCTCCGTTCTCATGGCCTGCAATGACAAAGTCCCCCAGAGGACCCCAGACGGCGCTGGTGATCTTTGACTCGCTGCAGGGCACTGACACGTAGGGCTGGTTATCCTCTGAGACAGACAGAGAGACCAGAGATGGTTAGCATGAAGGCTGAGTATTAACACCAAAAAATGTAAGACACCATAAAGAGTATAACAAGCGCGACCTTAAAAAGTGTGGGAGTGAGGTTGGTAAAGGTTATCCATGGATGGATGGATTTCTAAAAGGCTAATAATTTCTTCACTGGATAAGAGCAGAGTCAGTAGTTTGGCAGGTGCACCATATAGTGCTGAACCCACCTATCTGTGCAGGGTCTCTCAGGTCAAAGAAGTTCAGGTAGCACTGGTAGCCCATCTGTTTGTCCGTGGAGAACATGATGATGTTTCCGCTGAAGTCAAAGCCACAGGTCCTTACCGCTGAACTCGTCTCCAGCAGAGCGAGCTGTTTCCCTAAAAACAAAAAATATGAAAACATAGAATAAAATAAAACCACATAAGGAGAACATACTGAAGCTCCCAGATGTGGTGAATTTCAGCAAGTAAACTTAGATGTGCACTGTTTCAATGCTATGTAACTGACACAACCCACCAAATGAAAAGCCAACTGAATTCTAAATCATGTGTGTGTGTTTAGTACCAATTTAAATACTGTTTAGGAACCGCTACCGTTTTGAAAGTATCAATTTGTCACCGGTATCGAATGAAACCCTTTTAATACCGAACCTTAGTTTTAACTCTGTGTATCAGTAAAATATCCTATTCAAACTTGGTGGACATTTTGCCTTTTTTATTTTGGAAACAAATACACTATAAACACTTGTTGTTAATGGTAATTTTGAGTTTTGTCTTATTTCATAAGGAGGGCTAATAATTCTGACTGTAAGAGCCAAATTAATTCAAGGGGCATGCCCACTTACCCGTCTCACAGTCCCACAGTCTGCAACTGTTGTCAGCAGATCCGGTCAGAACATGTTTGGTATCCCCTGTGACAATTATTAAGGAAAAGAACACCAGACAGACAAAAACACTACACTCCAAGTCAACCCAAGTCTCATAAAGCATTAGGACCTAACAGATATTACATATTTTAATTATATAATTGTGACATGCACATATGAACAAAAGAATGAAAGGATACAGTCAACATCCACACACCAGACGGCACCAGTGTGTCCATTGTACGTGCCGAGTCGTTCTCCATTCACAGAATACCAAACATTTGCCACCTAAACAAGGGAAATATATGAGAATAGTCCTAACATCAATACTGCAAGGAATGCATGTTTAACATAATGCAGGGCAAACCGTAACTAAACGTATGTCACTGAACTTACAGGGTCCTTGGCAACGGAAAACAATAGGTCACCCTCCCTGTTGTATTTGATTTGTGTGATGGACCTTTCATGGCCCTGTAGCAAAATAGGTTTCTGTAAAGGGCAAAAAACAAACAGTAATTATGAATCAGTCTCGCTAAATGACCAGATAGACATGCATCCAAATGTTGTAAGGGCACACATTCAGTAGCATAGACGACAGTGTATGTCATGCAACAGGCACTGGGCGAGTAAGCATAATAGACAATCTAATATAGCCATCAATATACAACGATCAATGCACTTTACATGAAAATTGCAGTTTTAGGTGAACCATTGACTTCATCCAAAATGGATAAATGCAACTCTGCAACCTGTTACTTAACGTTAACGAATTCTGTTGTCTCAACAAATGATGGGTAGATGTGCGACGAAAGTTTAATTCGTAGGAGACCGGCTGACATAGTATACATGAATATGTAAATATTAAAGTCTTGTGACAACAATTACATTATTAAATTGACACAGATGTCAGTTTACTGGTTGTTAATCATATCCAAAATGCTAGCTATTGACATAGATAGCTGGAAGCTAACTATAGCATGTTAGCCATTTAGCCACAATATTTACTTTCAGATAATACTACATCTTCATTCACTTACAATACATTCAAATACAAGATACATCTACGTACCATAATTACGTAGTTGATAACCTATGAATTTGACGGCTTTAAGGCGATTTCTGTAAAAGAAATCGACACGCGTGCAAACTGGGCCCGGTTTAGAGGCGGAAAGGAAATGATGCACTTCCTGTGTTCATACAATACGTCCGTGTAACTCATATTGCTGCCCGCAAATGTTCCTGTTACTAGACTAGGCTACAGCCATGGCTACAGCAGAGCCGTGTGGCTATGGCTCTGTGCTTCAGGGCCCCTATGGTCTGCGTTAAACTATGATTAATACACCCAATTTCTCCTTTAAAAACAAATAAATAAGAAATAATCGGGAAATAATAAAAATCCACAACACTCTGGGACATATAGAATATGTTTTATTTGCAAAGTATTTGTACATGGCCTGAAAGAAAAGAAATGGAGCCTTGACATCTTTGGTACCTATTCAACACATTAAGTAGGTCCAACAGTAGTGCAAAGGAATGGAAAAATAATCTTGCCATCTTGCCATGAAAGATAACGAGAAAATAAAATAGTTTGCTTCTGTTGCACTAAACTGGTTTTCAGAAATGAAGCTTTTCTTAATCTACAATACATTAAAACGAATGGAAGACTTAAATGTAACTTGCTCAAGAACCCCATGCTACACTCATCTAAACTGTGGTCAAAAGAATCAATGGTAACACATCTTTCATTTCTGTTAATTGAAGTAAGAATGTAGACTTTCAAAATTATGAAGGGCTTTTTAAAAATCAAAAGCCAGAAAAAAACAAAGGAAAACAATCTCTGAGTGCAGGACTGGCCTGTGATGAACAAAAGAGGTGGTGAACCTACACATTCACTTCACAGAGGAAGGTGTTTAAGTCTCATTCTCATGCTTAAACTGATACCGAAACAAAGGCATCTAGACAGACCACAGGCTGGTATTGCATAGGAATGATCTGTTGTCACTTTATTGTACCTGATTAAATACAGAGGAAAGGAGCTGGATAACAAAATCTCTTCATTCAGATGAAGAACAAACTAAACCCAACTGTAGTGTCACTACCTTACATGACCATCAATTTCTTCATCCCTCTGTCCATCAAAGACTGCGGTGGACTTATTTTTATTCAGTGGTCATCACATTCAAGTGAAATGTTTCTGAGAAATACATTGGAATGACGAGAAGCAAAAATGCCATAATACAGATCGGCTAAGACAAAATATATAAACTCAAACAGATAATAAACCAATTCAAACTCAACTCAGTGGCATTAATACAGACACTGCCATTTTGTGTGCAGTAAGACTCATCAGTTACATAAACTATATGGAGAAAAAGGGAGGATTATGAGAAGTACGCCCTGCTGTAATCACTCAGGAAAATATATCTTTTAATATCAGAAACAATGTATAATTTAATATATGGAGCAAATGAAGACATAAGTTAAGGCGAGAGACTGAAACTGAAGCCCGGATGTGGCCCTGTGCACTGTTTGCAGTGCCGCCATAGGTGAAGACTGCCAATGCAGACCTCAAGCGATGAAACTGGCCAAACCTCTACCTCAGTTTCTTTATTGTAAATATAATCCACAGACAAGTGCAGCAGTACACACACACACACCCACACACACTCAAATGCACACAAACATACGCACAAATACGCTTGTACGTACAACATAATTTCAGCTCAGTGAAGGTATATAGCATTCACAAGCAGCAGCGACTTTTACTGCACTTCCTTAACTGCTCAAAAGCATGCTCGCTTTTACGATGCGGCTCTTAACTGCACAAACGGAATGGATGTGGAGAGAAAAAGCAACACAAACAAAACACAAACACTGACCACAAACCAAAAAAAAATAAAATAATGACATGAGCTAAAAAAAAGGAATATCAAACAAAAAGTGAGAAAGGCGCAGAGCAAGAACCATCTCTAAAGGCACGATCATCCCTGATGACAGCCAATTCTTGAGAAGAAGGAGTCCAACCATGAATACACAACGCGTGGTGGTTGGCGGTAAAGCGAAACCTAAACACAGCTGGTGCGGGAAGGTAATGACGATAGTAGTGGTGGTGGTTGTGATGGTGCTGCAGATGAAGGAAGAGAGGGAATGGGTAGAGGGAGAAGGGGAAAGGAGGAGAGGAGAGGAAAGGAAAGGAGAGGAGAGGAGAGGAGAGGAGAGGGGGCTTGTGAACAGATTTTGGAGGACCCTAGACGCAGAGAGGGCCTCAATCCTGTGCTGCGAGCATGCACGCCTCTGGCTGCACGTCAGCTGCCAGCTCAGGCCCACAGTGGCACGTGGCAGAACAGGGGATGCCTGCTGGAGTCTCTGCCTGGCAGCTGTCTGCCTCAGAGTCTGTGAGGTGCGAGGTGGCCTGCTCCTGTTCCTGCTCCGCAGGGGCCTCCTCCTCCTCCTCTCCGTCCGCTCCTCCTCCTCCAGAGGCCCCTGGAGAGCTGCTGTCGTCGTCGCCGCTGCCCAACTCCTGAATCTTCTTGCTGAGCTCGTTGCGTTCGATCTGCAGCGCGCGGCACAGCTTCTCCAGCCGCTGCACCTTCTGCTGCAGGCCCTCCAGCTCCTTGTCCTGCAGCGTTTTCTACAAAGACACACACACACACACACACACACACACACACACACACAATGTGACAATCTGTATGTCTCACTACATTACATTACACTTAACAGCTCTTTGTCCTGCAAATGACCTACTGCTTCTTAGGTGCCGTTTACACAGTGATGCTGGACGGGTGCTCAAATTTAATTGATTCCCTAAGGAACGATGTGGCTAAAAAGCTGCGAAACTCAAGCAAAGTTCCTGCAGAGGTTTTCCGCAAAAAGACAATGATTTTTGAAGTGCTTCAGATCAGATTAACTGTTTTTTTTTTACTATTTTTTAAGACATATGAATGTATGTAGGTTTTGAGTATACTTCATGTAATATAATGTTTTGGCTATTTGTCTTAAAGTTAGCCAAGTATTTGCATTTTATAGTGCTGTTCGTCACCTTGGAGAAAAGCGTCTGCTAAATAGTACCACTGCAACTGTTGATAGAACAATCTTTATGTCCACTGGCACCGTGATACGACCAATGCTCTATTAACTCTTATACTATTTTCACGGCCCATGACAATACCATTATTTAATTACTCAAAACTAAATAAGGTCTACTTAATTAAAAATGAGAACTGAAAAAAGGATTTTATTATCCTTATTATCTTTTTGTCATGCCTATTTGTCTAGATTTCATTACTGCAGCAAGCTTTATTTTACAACCATAACAATGGCAGATAACTTCGTATGGGGCTTTAAAATGGCAAAGTCAAAGTCACAAAGCCGTATAATTCCCCTCCATTTCCCACTAGGAGTAGACACTGACTATGAAAGGTGCACCCACCCCTTTTCAGAACACCCCTGCGCATTTGTACTGGTGTGTTGCATTTGCAGTCAGAGCTCATTTTCAGAGCACTGAAGCCCTCACTTTAAACAAAATCCTCAGAGCAACAAAGAGAATCCAGAGTTTTCAATTCAAGAGTACTGCTCAGTGCATGGACTGTAGTAAAAACATTTTAGCACTTTAAGTGTTTTTGAGTCTAACCAGCTGCATGCATAACAGTGTGTTGCTGTGTAGTCAACAGACATGCTGCTACAGTAGGGTGACCAGATTTCCAGAGTCTAAAACCGGGACACTATGTGTGACGTCATGCGCGTGCACATTCTCTTAGGCATTGTCATGTAGTAGTCTAGTCTGCTATCGAAGAAAACCGTTAAAACACGGCCGCTGTATACTGCAAGATACATTGTCACATTGACTGCGAAGATTTTGCAGAGCGCACCTACCATTGTCACTCACACACACACACACACACACACACACACACACACACACACACACATTGACTCTGAATTACTGGAAACTTCATTAGGCTTTAATTTAACAGTTTTGTATATGCGATCACTGTAATTTGGGCAGCTTGATGTGGTGTTGGGTGAAAACCGGGACATTTTTGCGTCCCGACGGGCTTTTGTTGGGACTCGGGACACGCTACTAAAAATCGGGACTGTCCCGGTCAAATCGAGACTGTCCCGGTCAAACCGGGACGTCTGGTCAGCCTATGCTACAGTCCTGTCTTGCGCGAAACAGCACAGGTGTTGTTTATCAAGTGGTGCACCTCGTCCTCGGTACTCCCCTGCCATCCCATAATCCCTCTGTGCTGCTCACCTCCTCCGCCATCACCAGCAGGGCCTTGTTGCTGCTCTCCCAGCGCGACCTGTACATCGTCGTCTCCTTCTCAAGCTTCTTGATCTTCTTGGTCATCTGCGGGCAACGTGGCCAGATTAAAGCAAAGGCTTAGTGTGCAAGAGGTTCATCTTGTAGAGTGAAAGTGAAGGACTGTCTAACTTACAGTCAATCCATTTATTATACATTCCAGTTTATAATAGTATTACTTCCTCTATAAAACATCATGTTGATACTGAAACGTTTATGGCCAGTTATCACAGGAGCAGCATGCTTACCTTCTCCATTTCCTGTTTAAATGTTGTGAACACCTCGTTGCTCTTGGAAAGCGTATTCTGGAACTCCGCAAACTTCTCTGTGTATAATGACAACTGGACAAGAGGGGGAGAAAATATTAAGAGGTGAATGTTTGTGAAGGAACATGACTAACCTTGTAAGCAGTACCATATCTCTTTCCTGCAAAAATGACTGACAACTATCAAAACACATTAGTGTAGCATTAATGTTAAACTAAGAAACACAACATCATCCATATTCTCCCACTGTTTATTTTCTTTGTATTACTGTTTTTTTTTTTACTAAATAGTATATTTAGGCATAATGATAATGTAATCTTGAAACTTGAATTTAGTACTTGCTGCTAGTCTTAAAGGAGTGGTTAAGTGGCTAGTGTGTGTGTGTGTGTGTGTGTGTGTGTACCTGCTCCCTTAAGTGCTCCTCCTGCTGTTTCATCAGCTCATACATTCTCTGAGACTCCATTGCCTCCTTCAGCAGCTGCAGGGAGGAGAGACGCACAACATGCATGACATATTAGTAAGGGAATTAGATCTGCAACTTACGGGTGGCCTGTTCAATCCCCCAGCTGGTACAAAAATAATGGTGGGTGGGGTGATTGTGCAGTTCCTTTAACCAAGGCACCTAACACCCAACTGTTCCCCAGAGCCCTGTTAACACCAACCCACTGCTCTGTGCACTGCCCACATGGGTGCATGTAGTCTAAATGTGTGTGTGTGTGTGTGTGTGTGTGTGTGTGTGTGTGTGTGTGTGAGCTCACTCCTCCAACCTGTTTGCATATACATATATAAGAGCCCTGGATGGTTAAATGCAAAGGACAAATGGACCCCACCGCCAGAATAATAAAGATAAGTTTTAAGTTTAACCTAATGTGAGCTACTGAGAAAGACACTACTCCAGACACACAAACTACATCATCACTCTAAATGACGGTCTGTAGATTATATGAAAAACTTGTGAAAGTTATAGTTTATAGAGCACAAACTTACAAACTCCTTCTCCTTCTTGTGTCTGTCCTCTGAGTCATTCAGCAGCTCCTGAGCCTGTCGGAGTTTGGCATCCACCAGCTGCTGCTGCAGGTCTTTGTGCTTGAACACTTTGTCTATGTGCTGGAAGACAAGTTTACAATAAAACACTTTTCTGGCATCAGATTTGTTTTTCTGATCTTGTTATGCGTTGCTGACAGCTGTATCAATTTTGTACTTTATGAATCACTGTGACTATATGAAAAAGCGTACAGTTTTATTAAAAACAAAGGCAACCACAAAAACAAAATAAACAAAACCAACAACAAGAAACAAGAAGATTGGCGTGCATTTCTGAAAGCATACTGTAGGAGTCAATCCAATCATCAATCTATACAAATGTAACAATTCAATAGAGACCTGCAGCTGAGACAGACAGACAGACAGACAGACACACACACACACACACACACACCTCACCTCTGAGCTCCTACTGCTGTATGAGCTTCTTGAGTTTGTCAGCATGTTCTCTTTGCACAGTGTGGCGTTGTTTACACACAGACGTAAACGCGCGCACACACACACACACACCCCTCACCTCTTCTCTGAGCTCGTACTGTTCTATGAGCTTCTTGAGTTTGTCGGCGAGCTCCATGTTCTCCTTGCGCAGAGTGGCGTTGTTTACACACACACACACACACACACACACACACACACACACACACACACACACACACACACACACACACACACACACACACACCCACCCCTCACCTCCTCTCTGAGCTCGTACTGTTCTATGAGCTTCTTGAGTTTGTCGGCGAGCTCCATGTTCTCCTTGCGCAGAGTGGCGTTGTTTACACACACACACACACACACACACACACACACCCACACACACACACACACACACACACACACACACACCCCTCACCTCCTCTCTGAGCTCGTACTGTTCTATGAGCTTCTTGAGTTTGTCGGCGAGCTCCATGTTCTCCTTGCGCAGAGTGGCGTTGTTTACACACACACACACACACACACACACCTCACCTCTTCTCTGAGCTCGTACTGTTCTATGAGCTTCTTGAGTTTGTCGGCGAGCTCCATGTTCTCCTTGCGCAGAGTGGCGTTGTTTTCGTTGTGCTGCTCCATCTGGGCCTGGATGTCATTGAGCGTCACCTGGAAGTGGGACGTCACCTCTTTCCTCATCTCCTCTTCCGCCCGCGCACGCTGAACACCGCTCTCCTACAGGGACAGATACGAAAAAAATGCAATCATCTCAGCTGCAATAGACCTCTGGGGTTAAGGAGCTTTCCCCACCAGGGACATCACCATTCAGTTATAATTGCTATACGCCACCCCAGCCTATCAAATTGTAGCCTAGGGGCATCCCTATTGCTCCCCTTTGGCATGTGGATGTCAGCAGATATGGCCTTATTAGTTAGGGAGTTGGTCTTGGGATGAGAAGGTCGCTGGTTCCATTTCCGCGAAAACAAAATCTGGGTGGGTAAATAACCAGCATTCTCCTGCACCCTTATCAACGGCTGAGGTGCCCTTGAGGAAGCAATCTAACCCCATGCTGCTCCAGGGGGGCTGTCCCTGTACCCAATTCACTGCCAGTCGCTCTGGATAAGAGCGTGAGCTAAATGCAACGTAATGTAATGTTGTTCTGTGAACTAGGGAAGCTCTGAAGATGATGGTACACTGGTACATGGTACAATTCTTTAAGCAATGTTGCTGGGCAACAGATGTGCAGATCACTGATATTGGGCAACGCAGAAGAACTTAGTCCAGTAGCAAGCAACATTTTGCGATCATCCCATCAAACAATTAGGAGCCGGTCACGTTGTTGCCCTACAACATTGCTCAAAACGTTCCCCTGTGCATCACCAGCTTAATAGTGAATTAACTGTGTGGCCCCCAGAGGGCCAAAGCCCCCACCTTGAGCGTGCGGTTGTGCCTCTGCAGCTCGCGGCACAGGCTCTCCAGCTTGCTGCGGGCCAGCACGGCCTTGCTGTGCTCGTTCCTCAGGTGGTCCTTCTCCTGGATCAGCTGGCTCTGCTTCTTCTGCAGCCCGCGCATCTGCTTCTGGGAGCCGCGGTGCTCCTCCAGCTGCAGGGGGCAGACATAAGCACACTTTGGAATAACTACAACAATAATACATTTTATATACAAGTGCCTTTCAAAGCAACCGAGGACCAAGGACACTTTACAAAGATAGTAAAACAATAAGATACAATAAAACACTGAGAAAGCGAAACAAAATGAAGTGAGTATGCTAACTGGAACGGGTGGGTTTTGAGTCTGGATTTGAACAGGGGGAAGAGAGTCAATGTTACGGATGTTCGGAGGGAGCGAGTTCCACAGTTCTGTACTTTAGAGAGGTAAAAGCAAGACAAGCTCAGGCAAACCAGACCAGCCAAACTAGTGCAATCGTCTAATTTTTGGTGACATTAATTACTTTAAAGCCTTTATTTGTACGGTCTAAAGTATAAAAGAAACACCATGAATCGGCCAAACAGCCTTCATCAGGGTGTCCAAAAAGGAAATTAAAAAGCAGCCAAGCTTTGGTTACATTCATCCATCAGAATGTTTCCTGGGAGATGGTATTGCACTACTAATCATGCCACCATGTTACCCCTCTTTGCCAAAGATCTCTTTTACTGAATGGAGATAAGTTTTAATCGTACTTCATCCTCCTGCCAAAAGCATTATTAAACTCTAGAAACACATGCAGTCCATGTAATCTATATGCATACCGAGGTAAGCCAGTTCATGTAAGTTTATCCAAACTGAACACGTTTACTCCTGTTGGTTGGTTTGTTTGTTTCCTGTTCATATTCCTCATTAACAGGCCACATGAGGCCTGTAGCAGAATTAGCGTGATGCTGTAGCACACGGCCCTTTCCCGGTATTGTTTACTTCCCACCCCAGACACCGCTATTCCACCTCTGCAGGACTGCCAGGCCTCCCTCACCTCCCCACAGCTCATCTCACTGCTGCTGCGACTGCTGCCAAATCAGATACTGTGACCGAGCTGACCCAGTGCCAGGTCCCCCCCCACACACACCACTCACCCTCTCTTCCCCCCGCTCCCCTGACTGCAGTCTGACACCCCCGCCTTCCGCATCAAGCACAAACAGATGCAGGAAACAGAGGTCATTGCCTATGGACGTGCCCATGTAGGGCCACAAGGGCATGGGTGCTTGATGCATTACTTAACAAAACATCTCTTAAAGCCCTCAAACTATTATCAAGCCAGGTGTGTAGAACTCTACAAATTTTTTTTTGAAATTTCTGGCTTGCCTCCATCCACTGAGAGCTATGGCACACACCAAGCCTGCTCTGTGTCACAGTTTGGCAAGTGAGAGCCTAGTAGTGATAAGAGCCTTTTGGACTCACCAGTTCAGCATACTTCTTGCACAGGCCTGCCAGTTTTTCCTCCGGGGTGCTTAGTGTGTTCAGGGTCTGCATCAGTAGGGTTATCTCTTTCCCTGCAACACACACACGGACGGGCCGTGCATTAGTATTTAGGCTGAGTAGGCAGCACTTCCAGTACTGTACACTTAGGGGAGTAACATTTCAAGCACTTAGCACTGCATCACAGAGAGGAGGCCTATTAAACCCTTTTCCCCAAAGCATCCAAGTGCATCATATCACCTCCATCCACTTAATCAATATGCGCTAGATAGGCCCATCAAATTTTACACAATTTCCCATTTGGGATCATTTGAGCTGATTGCAATCAGTTCGCAAAGCTCCTAAGACTGTCTTCATTTACTGGTACAACAGCAGCTTGTACAGAAATGTCACATTTTTTATTATCGTTTCTATATTGTTACTAGTTCTCTTAAGGTTTCTCCTAAGCTTTTTTAATGATGTCATCTCGCTGCACCTATTCTTCTGTTACAATTTACTGACATAGGACTGAAGCATAAAGCATTGTTGACTTAATGTCAAGGCCCTTAATTTCACATATCTGAACAGTTAACATATTTCAATGAGAGGTGGCAATAAATGCTTCTTCTTTTTCATAAAGCATCATTAAACTATGATTAGGTTTACATTGTAGAAACATTTTTAGATTAAAGATTAAATTAAATCATTAATTGCAATCATCTGTAAGGCAATCATGACCAACAATGTCATGACAGTGACAACTCTGTGTTGTCCCCCTTCCCAAAGGGAATATTTCCCATGATGCACTCCTCCTCACCGAGCCCTTTGACCTTCTTCTTGTCCTGCATCTTCTTCTGCTCTTTCTCTCCGCCGCCGACGCTGCCGCCGTTCACTTTGGCCTCCTCCGGCTTGCCGTCCTCCCTCTCGGCCAGGTCGCTCACCTCCAGGCCGTCCGATTGGCCGTTGGGAAGAGGCGTGTCCACGGAGGCGTCCTGCTGGCAGTAGGTGCTCAGGATGTCCTCCAGCTGCCGGCTCAGCTCCTCCGCCACGTCACAGGAGGAGGCCAGGGCGCCCGCCTCTGCCACTGACAGCAGGCAAAGAGGAGAAGAGGAGTGGTAAGGCATTTTCACATTGCCAGACACAGGGTGGCATGTACAAACAACACGGCAATTGACCCCGGGACAGCAATGTGAAAGAAAAGTGTGTTTTGGACCCCTTTTGTATGAAGCCGGGTTCAGAAGACGCAGCCTAGTGGCACTGTAACATTACACAATGAGTATTGCTTGCCGTGTACAATGACGTGACAATGACCTGTGCACTGGAGGTAAATACACCTGTCTGCAAAGTTTTCATTTCGTTTTTCAAAACAACCATGGAGGAACACACAGAGGAATTGTTGCTAGGTCTTTGTACAACCATTTCAAGCGCAAATGAAGTGCATGTACGTGCTACCGTATTGCACGTGGATGCTTAGGCCTACGGTCTGACAAGCCAGCTCACATCAAATTGTATGGTCTAGCCACAATGGATAGGCCAGGCGCAGTCCAAGGGGCGATATCAATGGTTGCCTTTCAAACTGCCACTGCATACAATAGGACCGCGTCACAACCAATCACAGCGATAAACTTGTTTACCACAGCAGTATACTGTACCAGTGCACCGTTACAGCCCTGTCGTCATCGTGTTAAGCCTGCCCAGCCACTCGCTGTGATTGGTCTGACCAGATTTGGGAGAATGAGCTGATGGGTCATGGCTAAAGCTAGGGTACATCAAGGTTTCTAGGCTAGATTATTGCATGGCTTATGGCTGCTTGCCAGAGGTGGACATTCCGGGTTCAGAAAGTAAAAATCCTGCCACATATTTGTTATAGCCAATTCACTGAAGCAGCTGATCCCAATTGCCAATACTCTTCAGACAGGTAGGGGAGCTAATTAGAGAAATGACCTTACCTGCGTTAAGAGCACAGGCAGAGGGAAGAGATGGCATGACTTACTTTTCCAAGCCGGTTTGTCTGCTTCTGCTGCTTGCATAACATTTGATTTAAGATCTGTGGCACATTTCCTGAACATCTTTTTATGCCAGACCCAAGACATCACATATTTTGTCACAGAAATTTCTATACGGTTATATTTTTAATGTGTTGACCAAGGGTTTAGGGGGGGAGGATCGCAAAGACCACAAGTTCTAAAATTAAGCCATTACAACATTTCTTGACATACAGAATAGCTCTTTTAGGGATTCACAAGGGAATAAGCAGACTGCTGTTAGACGCATCTTATTTCCTCTGGTATGTTTAAGTGTTTACTGTTTCTTGGTTACTTACAACCACCGTTAGCACTGACGTCGAGGGGTGGAGTTTCGGCCGGCTGGGAGTCCTCTCCTTGCGGACTCCCGGGGGTTTCGGCGGGTTCTGTACTTTCTGCTGTGTCTCCTGGGCTGGGTGGAGCTACGGAGGGGTTCTCCACAGTCGTCTCCTGCTCGTCGCTGTCCTGTCTCTTCATCCTTAAGCCTGTAGAAAGTGTACGGTCGTTACCATTGCAACACTAAGCCAAACTTAACAGACTGACAGCACAGTGCTATATTTCTGCTACGTCACGTTTATTACAACTTAGTAGTGTTAACATGTACACTTGATATGAACTTAAAAATAATAGCAAACTCCACCGACAGCCCATGCACGTAACGTGACGTACAGACCATGTAACTCCATTGATCACAAGGTGAAGAATGTAGAAATGTAATAAGACTTTACCAGGACAACAATTAAAACGTCTGTTTCTATGTCGTTAAGCATGAGCCAACAATTCGTTTGGAAAATTTACCATAACAACTAGAACCAACTAACGTTTGCTACTCGAACACCCAAAAACTCAGAACATGGTAATTCAGGAAAGGTGCGCTAACAAGCTAGCTGTGGTACGTGTGGTTAATGTACAGATAATGTAACAATAAGTTCAAATCGTCGTCTTCAACAAATGGATAGCTCAGTCGAAGACTTATGTTTAATTAGTTATGAAGTGGCTTACGTACAAGCCAGGCTGTGCCCTAGTAGCCACCAGTAGCAAGATGGTCAGCTAGCCAACTAGCTTATTTGCTAGCAACAGGCACTGAGTAGGTGGCAGTCACATTTATAAACACGACCTAGGTACGAATACGTTTGTAGACCTTCAGCAAACATTAAGACATTAAATACATTTCGCTTGCTCATACTAAAGAATTAATAACCAATACTTGTTTACCAGAATCTGTGCCAGATCCAACAAATTCACTTCAACTGGACGATGCTGCTTTTCCTTTTTGCCAACTGACACAGGAAATACCATAGACAGAGAGAACTTTGATTGGACGACTAGGACGGAAGTCACTGGCACCATAAGATATGTTGCAGCATGGGATATGTCGTTTTTCATTACACATGGGTTTCTCTCATGTTCCCTGACATGCCGGGTAGTAGAAGAGCAGAGGGACAGATGTGGCCTCCTTTTTTATTCGGGTCAGTCCTTTCAGGAGCAATTGGATGCTTTGTATCATATTTGGGTCTTTCATACCCCTTTGTCAAGCTTGCTTTGGCCATCTTTAAAGTTCTTGATGAGTGTTCTCTCTACCACAATTACACACATTGTGGCAGAGAGACACAAATAGTGAAAGCTCCATCCTGTTATCTTTACTGAGCCTCGCTGCATTGGAAATCACCAGGAGCATAGTACTTACAAACAGTAATTTAACATTATCAGCTGTAATCAGACTTATTTACAGTATGGTGTTTCAATGATAACCACAACAAACAAATCTACTGTGAAGTTAGGGGCAGGGAAGGCATGTAAGGAAAAAATGTTTGGAAAAAAAACTCAGGTTGCCATTTCACTCATCAGAAATAGCATAATTCCTGTGAAACTAACTTTAAAAAACATAAATCAATGTATTTTCATGCAATGAAAGGAATATCAGTCAGCTAAATAAAACACAAGAGTGATTGCAACAGCATTTTTGTTTTATTTCTTTTTTGTACACTATTCGTATCCTGGACAAAACCTTTTTTTTAAACTCCTTTAAACATTTGTTCAATATTGTTAAATATACATAGTTTTTTTTTTTTCATGTTTGTGTGACACGTTCAGTATATGTGTTATCAGTTTCGTCACTCATTCATACGGTCGGTTAAGTCAAGTCAGTCGCAGTGTAAGATGGGTAACAGCCAAAGGAAATTATCGTCTGCCCACCCTCCCCTCTACACCCAAATTAAATATAAATACATTTCCAGAGAGGAGAGGGAAAAAAAAACACAGGACTAAAGTACATCATCCACCAAGGGAAAAGGGGAAAGTCAGGATAGGGTGTATGAAAACATTTCACAAAAATAACAACTGTTGTAAACACTAGATTGGGATTTGGAAGAGATTTACACATTTACAAGATCCAGGACGGAAGACCAGAAAGACCCAATTTGTCTTTACTAAATCAATATACGGCTAATTTTTTAACCTTTTTTTTGCACTTCTCAGAAGTCAGTGTTGATGCAGGAGCAGGTAAACAATTTCTCTGCCAGTCGCATCAGTGTTATACATAAAGTCACTCTTGATTTATTTCAAATATTTCAAAGCTCTGATTTTTTTTTTTTGCAAAAACAATGTCATGTGGTGGCGACTGCCACTGTGTGTAAAAACTGCAGAAAAAGCCTGGCAGAGGTCAGTATCCCTGGGTAAAATGTCGGATTTGGGACATGGGTTATTGCAGCATGCGGTTGCCTCTTTGACAGTTCACAGGAACACCCATTCTAACAGATGATTCCAGAAAAATAGCTTCGACAGATCCAGGCCGTCGGTAGGGAGGGCTTTTATTGTCGCTTGTGCTATTTTTAAAAAAAAATGGATGGAGGTCAGTCTAAAAAAATATAGATTGAGTCTTCTCAGTCCCCTCATAAGCCCCTTTCACAGAGCTAACATACAGGACCATCACTACAAACAGCCACTTATTCTTGAAGGCAATGGAACCCATAACCTTGCCATTCTTCTAAGCTGCTGGTTATAAGTTATTGGCCCATCTATAAAAAAGGTGAAAGTTTCTTTAGAGGTGATCTCAACATGGAGAGAGAATTGACACCACCATTACCACCATCACCACGATCCCTCCTAGTGCCACCTAGTGGTTTGACTTAGATTCGCTTATAACAAATGAATGGCAAGTTTCTCTGAAAGCCTCCTCTTGTGACTAGATTCTCTGCACATATTAACACAAAAATAGACAGGAAAAAACACAGCATATCCTTTGCATCTGCATCTGACTAAAGAGTAAACAATAAGAGTCCAACAAAAAACAGTCCTTTTTTAAATGTTGTTCCGTTATTATTTTACTCTTTACCAATTAATCAATTTGGTGCACAAACTAAAGGCTGCCTCTTCTTTAAAGAAACAGCTGCAGATACTGAAACTTTATAATGATTAGTACGAAATAGAGCAGCAAGGTTTTGCACAAAAAGCTGTGCACATTCAAGTAAAAAAATAAAACTAAACCAAAGACAATAGATACATATCAACCTGCAGTCTTTGTTGGTCAGATTGGCACTTTAGTGAATAGGAGTGCATTACATTTTAATTAGTTAATTTTTTTTAGATTTTCTTTCATAAAGTCTTTTTTTTATTGATCCACTTGATTCCTTTAAGTTAACCCAGTGGTCTCAAAGACCCTGGGGCGTTTGAAATGAGGGACCAAAGCGTGTACTGAAACTAGCTAAACTCCTCATCTTTCGCCATCTGGAGTGGCAGGCGGACTATTATTTTGTCTATCTCTGATGTACAATGTAACCAACGTTTAGTGGAGAACCATTTACCCGTGAAAGCCAAAACCTGATCAAAGAGCTGATTTGATTTTGTCCATCATGTGTGACCTGGCCAGCTCCAGTTGACCGGCTAAAAGCCAAGTCATCTGAGGAGAGCAAGACAGACTGTTTGACCACTGGAAAGTAGGGTGCTTGTGGTCTGAAGTCTCACTGCAAGCTGTAATTTGTGTGGATCATCATAGGTTTCAGGACATTTCTTTAAATGCTTCGGCTTTCAGATCACTGAGTATTTTTTTTTAGATGTAGTACAAGAGAGACTTTTAGACTACTCTAATCTGCAAAGTCAATGTCATGCGGCTAGCCAGCTTGGCTTTCACCAGGAAAAGGTCTTTCTCTACTCACTGCTCTAATGCTACCAGCCTCAGATGTGAAGCAAGGGTACAGCTAACCTGCACTCTTTCACAGCTCACCTGTCAAGTCAATGTCACACAACACCTGGGGAGCCACTGGCTCCACCCACCCCATTTGAAAGCCCGCCCCCTTCCCAGCCCCAAATCCCCACACTCAGTTAAGCACCAGTCCTTGTGGCATAGAGGTAGAGGAAAAAAAAATGCTTCCATACAAAGTTAATATGAATTACAACAAACACAAGTCACAGTTGCGCTCTATCTTTCGTTTTTTTTAAAGAGGTAAACAAATGGGGATGCATTTCATTTTGTTTTTTTGTTTTTTTAGGTTAACTGGAACTACAAAGACTAAAAGACAACAATGTCTATGCAAGCCAACTTTCACCTCCCTTCTCTTCTAATCCTTGCTTTGTGAAATTACCTCGAAAGACCATCCTCCTACCGAAAGCATCGCTTTGAGGGAGTATGCAATGTTGTTTTTTTTTTCTCTCTTTTTCTTTTAAAGCTGAACACTACACTGAAGTGCGCAAACCCAAAAAGTGCAAATTTGAGATTGAAGAAAAAAAAAAAGAATTATACAAATGTAACAGGAACTAGTTGCATGTGGGGATAAAACTAAACAAAGATGGTGAAGGGCAAAAAGATGTTGACGGAAAAAGTTAGATTATGGAAGCCATTTTTCCCTCCACTGTGAATTCATCATCTGTGTGTAGTGCATGCGGTGTAGGCTGGTGTTGTCTTGCATGTGTGTATGAAGTGTGTGCAATTTTTTTTTTTTTTTAATTTTTAAATATTACACATTTTTTCTGCTTTTGTTAGGTTTGCCATGATAAAACGCATGTTCCTTGCCAAATCTCAGTTGTCGGTAGAGTTTAGGAATAGAAGCATAAAGAGCAGGCCTATACAAAATGAGATACATTATGGTATTAAACAAGTATTTTCAGAGTTCTACTAATCAAAACAAATTGGAGGTAAAAGATAATTGATCAATAAATTCTAGCTAATTCTAACTTCTAAAGACAACCTGAAAGGACTTAAGGAGACTTTACATTTCGCTGCTTGTAGTCCAAGAATTTGGCAAGGGACATTTCATGACTGTTGGTAGATTAATACAACACCATGCAAAACCCTAACATGCACAAACTGAGGGCGATCGGAAACCAAGAACGTGTACACTACAATACCTCCACCAGATTATATACACTAGGCTTTGAATGAACACAAAATGAAAACACTGTAGGTGGATCAAAACGCATCTACGTGAAAGCCAACTACTAACCCAGCTTCTCCCATTCCCTGGAACCACTACCTCCTCTTCGCCTTGCGCTTTCCGAAAAAAATTATAAGCAACCAAAAGAACCTCGAACAAAAAAAAAAAAAATCATTATGGTAGAGGAAAAATCCTAGCCCTCAGATTTGCATTGAATTTTTTTTGTTTGTTTTTTTTTTCTTTTAATCTTGCAATTAACAATTAATTCACTTCATATGTCAAATGCATCATTATTTAGAACACTGCACACCACAAACAACATAGCGCTAGTTTTACCATTTCTGATTAGCTAGTTACCTAGATGACATCTTCTTTAAGCTTTCCTACGCTTCACCTTGACACCCCTCCTCGCTTTATGCCTATTTCACAACGCCTCCCCTCGCCAACAGCTCCTCTGACTGTGTGTCGTTTACAACACACCTCTCGCCCAGCAAAGAGAGTAAGAGAGAGAAGAAAATAATTGTCAATAGAATATTTCCAACTCATTTTCATGCCCACCTTGTGCACAAAAAGCTTGAATTGCAACTAGATGAGGATCTCTCCCAAAATAAACAAAACAGGACAAAAAAAAAATCAAAGGAAAAAGAAAGATTTTGAAAAATGCTCAGAGCTTTTGGAACTGTACCCTGCAGATCAGATGGAAACCAGAAATTCTATACCTATATGAAAAGCAGCATGTATCAGGTGAATAGATATAATAAACAGGAATAGGGGCAACGCCAGAAAACTGGAGTTAAAAAAATAAAACAAAAATACTTAAACTATTTCAAACCGAACTGTTGAGTGGGGACAGGGCAGGATGTATTTGACATCTTTTAGAACAGAACAGAAGACCTTTGAAGCAAAAGCCTCTGTTCTGAACTTTGACCTAACAGGGATGTGCTTTGAAAAGATACTGCACAGGACCCGCAGGAAAGGAAAAAAAGGCTTAAATTAAATAAAAAAAGATGAATTAAAAGACCTTAAATAAAAACTCGAAAGGATAAAGGATTTTCAGCAGTGATTTTCTTCCTCTGCACAAGTCTCTGACTTAACTTTAAGGGGGGAGAAAAAGAGGGGTTCACCCCACTCCCCCTTTTCTCTTCCGTTTGTGTGTCTGATAGTATGGGGGTGCTGGGTTGTCTTGGGGTTCTGCCCTCAGTACAGTTGCACTGTTCTGTGTTCTGCACAGCTTGGATAAACCAGGGAATAACACAGGGGGGCATGGCTGATATCTAGGGGGGAGCCAGAGTGAAGGAGGAAGGGGTTGGGAGCTGGGGGTCGGGGAGCGATAGGGGGATGAATGGGGGGGAGGGGGGGTGTGAGGGGTTATAGCTGGAAGCCTTCCATGGGCGCCTCCTGCTGGGCGAAGAGGTACTGCTGCTGGTTCTCGTCAGCCTGTGGGGCCAGGTTGGCGTCCTCCTCCTCCACGCCGAAGTAGTGCTCGATCAGGTCGAAGGCCTTCTGGTAGATCTCCTGGTTCTCGTGGCTTTGCAGGAACTCGATCTTGTCCAGCCCTGAGGGATGAGGAAATTCAGCAGATGCTTAGAACACACCAGCGAAAGGATTAGGGATGCACCAATATATCGGTTAGGGATTGGTATCGGTCAATATTTGCCTTTTTTGACAGTCATCAGCCACAGGTGACGTTTGCTGACCATAGTGGTCGATACTGTCACATCAGATTCACAATTATGTATTTGCGCTGGCTGTCAGTAGGCCTACCTATTTACAGAGTGTGGCTCTGAGAAGATACCATAGGGGGTTCTAGAAAGCATGCAGAACTACTTCCAAATTACTTAAAAAATTAACATCAACAAAAATATCAGTATCGGCCAAATTTGATACACATCAGTATCGGCCCCGAATTTCTCATTCGGTGCATCCCTGGTAAGGATTCAACACATGTGGAGCCAAGAAACAAGCTTAAATAAATAGAAAGTCAGAGAACAAGTAGTTCATTGTTTGTGCATGCATGTGCATGCATGTATTACACTCACACACACAAACTGCATGCAGAGTTTAATATCAATATCATCAAGTCTGGAGGAGGAAGTCAGAGGAAGGGAGAGAATGTGAGTGAGCGGGCAACCCAGCAAGCAAGCATATATGTGCGAAAATGTGTGTGTGTGGGTAATAAGCATGTGTTGTATGTGTGAAAGTGTGTGTTGTATGTGTTTGGGGCCACACTGTTGGCCTCCTCCAGTGTGAGCGAGTCAGTGGGTGTCCCAGCAAGTGAGTATGGAAGTGTGTTCGTGTGTGTGTGTATGCGCATGGATAATGTTTGTGTGTGTTGTATGCGTTTGCTGCCATACCATAAGCTACCATGATGAGGAGAGAGACTGTAAGTGAGCAAGCAACAACCCACCAAGTAAGCATGTGAGAGTGTGTAAGCATATGGCTCTGTGTGTGCGTGCTTGTGATTGCACCATAGGCCTCCTCGATGATTCCGCAGAAGGGGTTGAGTGTGTGTGTGTGTGTGTGTGTGTTTGTGATCGTACCATGAGTCCGCAGTAGGGGTTAATTACTGTGTGTGTGTGTGCTGCGGTCGTACCATAGGCCTCCTTGGTGATTTCGTAGGGGTTGGTGTGTGTGTGTGTGTGTGTGTGTGTGTGTGTGTGTGTGTGTGTGTGTGTGTGTGTGTGTGTGTGGTCGTACCATAGACCTCCTTGATGAGACCGCAGTAGGGGTTGCGTGTGTGTGCGTATGTGTGTGCGTGTGTGTGTGGTCGTACCATAGGCCTCCTCGATGAGCCCGCAGTAGGGGTCGATGAGTGTGTGTCTGTGTGTCTCTGTGTGTGTGTGTGTGTGTGTGTGTGTGTGTGTGTGTGTGTGTGTGTGTGTGTGTGTGGCCGTACCATAGGCCTCCTCGATGAGCCCGCAGTAGGGGTTGATGAGTGTGTGTCTGTGTGTGTGTGTGTGTGTGTGTGTGTGGTCGTACCATAGGCCTCCTCGATGAGCCCGCAGTAGGGGTTGATGCCGGTGCCGCTCTGCTTGGCCTCCTGCTCCCCCAGCCTCAGGATGTTCTCCAGGCCGTTCAGGGCCACCTGCACGATCTTGGAGTCCATCACCGTCAGCAGGTCGCACAGGGGCTTGATGCAGCCCAGGTTCACCAGGTACCTGAGCCACCAGGAGCAGACAGAAATGCAAGTGTGAGTGTGATTGTTGGGTGCCTGACAGGAGCAGACAGTGTTTTTCGGGTATCTGACAGAAAAATGTGAGAAAACACACTCACGCATATTTAAAAAATAATAATAATAAAAAAATAGGTAGGAAACGATAAATCTAAGCAGCATGAAAGCTGACGGAGACAGAAACAGTGACATAAAAGAAAGCAAAAGAAAGAAAACAGATTGAAGAAAAAGGGGAGAGCAGGAGGTCATTTCAAGACTTACTGGAGAAGTGAGATAATGTAACATATGTTATTGTGCTCAGTAAGGACATTTACCGAACCTCTTTTTTTTTTGCTCATATCTGTGGCTGGAAGATTCAGTGTGGCCCCATTTTCAACTGAAAAGACCCTCTTTCCATTCAGACCACAGCGCGATTTAACGAGCAGTGAGAGCTGTTCGGTCACAAACCACATCTCCCACATAGCAAACGGCAGATTGAATTCCGACTTTCATGGCTTTAAAATGTGCCTTTCAGAGGAAATTACTTTCACAAAGCCGGCCCTTCACAGCGCAGTGAGTAACAGAACACTGTTTCGAATGTGCGAGCGACTCGCTGCGGTTTCACATAATGGAGAGCGGCGGGGCCAAGTTGCAGCACCTCCAGTGTATCGGGTGGCATTCCGCAGCATGCACAAACATTTCCGCAGAGGCTGGCTCACGGAGTAACTCAATCTGCTGAGGGTGCGGGATGGGATGGGGTGTGGGGTGCGGAGGGGTGGGTCCCCTTCACCAACCCCTAGCAGTGCCCCGTACCCAGCGCCAAGATTAGCCCCAAACCCCATCCCGTCCTGGTTTGACACCTCTGCAAGGGCACCAGATACTGGGGCGCAGACACGCCATCTCTCACGCGCTTCCTGATTCACCTTTGGCAACATCACAGCTGCTGTAAACAAGTTTGTTTTTGGGGGTAGTTACACTAATCTGTTTTTATGACCCAGATGAACACTGAATGCACTAAGTGGGGGTGGCTGGGATCTAATGGATGGTCTGTACCTTGTTTGTGCTGCCAGGCCATGTTAGAAATTCAAACCAGAGCAGATATGGCCATCCTATAAGACTTAATAGGACTTAAGTTCAAGCAATTTTGACTAAAATTAATTGGAAAACAAACTATCCATACCTTACGTGTGCCTTGTAGTGCCCAGATCACAATTTAATGGGGGTAAAATGTGCAACATTGTTGACCTGTGTATCATCACAATAAATCTACATCTAAGAGAACAGCTGCAGGTAACTCAGTATGATGCAAATGAGTGCAAGTAACACATATTGTTGACCTGTGTATCATCACAATAAATCTAAGAGAACTTGACTTCTCCTAGATGTATGTAGGAGTATGCTGCAAATGAGTGCAAGCAAGCGACTTGACTTAAATTCCCTTTCTTGTAGCACAGTGGGATGCACAACTTCCTCATCCATCACTTGGCCCAGGGGAAAAAAATAAAAACTCCATCAAGCAAGTTCCACAAGTTCTAGTCCACATTCTACCCAGCACGCCTTGCGGTGCTCCACACTGACCTGATCTGTTCAGCAGTTCCCCCCGAAGTGGCATTGGTGATGGCCCAGGCGGCCTCCTTCCGGGTGCGGAACTCTGCCTTCTGCAAGATGTCGATGAGGACAGGGAAGATGTTTGCGTCTATTACAGTCTGGGAACGAGATCAAAAGTGGGACACAGTGAACACACATTTACACACACCAAAGAGATTTGAATGCTGCATGTACATACCAGCTTCCACAACTCCCTGTGAGGCAAGTCTGTTCAACTGTATGACCTTCTACAACACACAATCCCCTAAACTCGGTCATGTTGAGGGCTGAAGAGAATCCAACCCGCATGTATTCTACGACAGAGTGCCATACTCATACAGGGCAGGTGTATGAAACTTTATTTTACCTTTGTGGAACCTTTGTTTGACTTTACCAAGCAAACTTATTCAGTAGATTGTTTTTTCCCCCATGGCAGGGCTTCCCAAATACTGAATCTACCCTTTAAGGGCCTTCTCCCCTGAAACGTATCCAACGCATAGTGAGCGCCCTATTTAACCAGCCTAGAGGAACGCACAGATCGCAGGGGGAGACTAGAACTGTAATGTGTCTTATATGAGAGAGAGAGAGAGAGAGACAGAGAGAGAGAGAGAGAGAGAGAGAGAGAGAGAGAGAGAGAGAGAGAGAGAGAGTGCAAGAGGAAGACAGAGACAGCGAGAGAGGGAGGAAGAGAGACAGCGAGAGAGACAGAGACAGCGAGAGTGAGAGAGAGCGAATGAGAAAGAGAGTGAGAGAGAGAGAGCAAGACAGAGAGAGGGAGGGAGAGAGACAGCGAGAGATGGAGGAAGAGAGACAGCTAGAGTGAGAGAGCAAGAGAGAGAGAGGGAGGGAGAAAGACAGTGAGAGATGGAGGGAGAGAGACAGCTAGAGTGAGAGAGAGAGAGCAAGAGAGAGAGAGGGAGGGAGAGAGACAGCTAGATTAGAGAGAGAGGGAGGGAGAGAGAGAAGAGGGGATTGGGGCAATGGGAGGTGAAGCATGCTGGGATATTTATACATTTAGTTATGTATTTTGAAAGAAGGTACCTGGATCTGGCCCCTGTTCCCAGCTGTGATGTTGGAGATGGTCCAGCAGGCCTCCTTCCTGATGGACTCCTTGGCGCTGCTGAGGAGGTGCAGTAGGCAGGGCAGCGCTGAGCAGTTCAGCACCACCTACAGGCACACGCAGGCAAGAGAGAGTGCTGACCACCACACATTTCACCCCAAAAAACAACTCTGAAACTGCATTTGCATGTATGCATGACTCATACATGACAAAATTATAGCAGTGGGTAAATCCTTTTACTATTAATAAACTATTTAATATAACTTTTTACAGAGACGAAGTAAACAAGACGCTCCTCTTCAGATAAAAGATTTCTTTAGGAATTTCACAATGATGTCTGAATCATATCAAATATTTAAAGACACAGTAACCAAAGAAAGAGTTGTTACTAATGGCCACATCAGTTTTGAGCTACAAGGTGAAATTACGTCTTAAAGTGGTAATAAATATACGCGGCACCTTCTGTGCTTGGATGTCGTAGGGATGTTACCTCAAAGCACTGAGGCAATGCCCATGCAATGCTACACTGCGCTAAACATAACCTCATGGTGTAAGCAGGATGCGTTTTAGTCTTGCTCAACTAGCACTAACCGTAAAAAGCAGTGAAAAGCTGTTTAACTGCATTACTCCACCATGCAGTAAAACTGACTTCAGAGGGTTCTCTGCTTCTTTTCAGACACAGTGTTCTGACACATCTCAAATGTTACCAAACATGGTGTTCATTTTTACTGAGTCTTTAAGACCAGAGTTGTTCAAGTTCCAGGTGACCTACACTGCCCTACAAAGCCAAAAGGCAGTAACTACATATTTTGTCAAAACTGGGTTTTGTCTTTAAATTGACTTCATAACACCTCTTCCATCCTGTGACTATCTTGCTTCTTCCTATTAACAGAGTACATAAAAAAGCAACACCACTATTATACCTACAACATGCTGGACTGGGCAGTATGACAACTTTGAAGTTACTGCACTTTGCCTTTGTGGGGCAGTACAGACCACTGCTCCTGTTTCTATAGTGTCTAACCTGAGTCTGAATGTCATCGCCGGTGACTATATTCCCCACGGCTCTCAGGGCAGGTGAGGCCACCTTGTAGTCTGTGTGCCTGCAGAAACAACAGCAGAAAACAAAAATAAATAAATAAATAAATTTCTACTATGCGACAATTACAACTCAATCACCATCCACCCTCGAAATTGCATAAACATCCATGTCAGGTGAGTTCGCACAGATTTATTACTGATAACGCAAACCCTCAACCCCCTGGGGTGAAACTCTGTTTGACTTCCTCCCCCCTGCAAACACAAACACAATTTGTCTGCCCATAAATTTAAACTGGGGGGCAATTAAGGACAACGCTATTTTTCAATCTGGCTGTGCATGTCCTTAGAACAGGCAGTACCTCTCCTTAGAACAGGCAGACACCTCTGTTGCACTCCTCCACAAACACAAATACAAACACATAACACAAACACTTCTCATGAAGTATCTAGTGTTTTACACCTGTCCATTTAATTACTTACTATGTGGGTGTAACACTGTTTTATGATCTTGAACTTTTAGAGTTTTAAATTATTATTTACACAGTAACACACAGAAAAAAAACACACACTGCCTGCCACTGCTCCGATCCACATCACACTCACATGAGCAGCTCCACGAGTCTCCTGCAGACTCCGGAGTCGATGACGGCCTGGATCTTCTCGTTGGGGCCGTCCGAGAGGTAGGACAGGGCCCAGCAGGCGTCGGCCAGCAGGTCGATGTCGCTGCTGAAGAGCAGACGAGACAGCACAGGCAGGCACGGGGACACCTGCAGGGGACGCCAGAGTCATGAGTCAAGCGTCACTCTTACGGCCCAAAAAGTAACACTCTTACAATTAAAAGTTTGTTACAAACAGTGTTCTATAGCTGTGTAGACATGCATACATTCAACACACAAGCATCCACACACCCTTTACATTTGTATATAGACATGCCTACAGGACATAGCTCGAATTACAGGGGCTACGGGGGAGTATGGTACCCCCTGATTAAAACCCAGAACGGCCCAATGATACAAAAATAGCAGGTTTGGGGGTTACTGACATATTAATGCAATTAATGTAAAATGTAAAAGGTAGTACCGCTGTAAAAGGAAGTACCCCCCGAATTATAGAAGGATAATTCACACTCTGCTGCAGGATATGATTAGGAGGCAGAAAATGAGCGCTGAAGAGGTGAAGTCCAGCTTATCTTTATTTAACATCCTGAGACTGACAAGGTCAATGGCTTGCCCAAGGCTCCAATCAAGGCAGCTTTTGCAATGAGAGATGTGCTTTTCCTAGTCGTTTTGTACATTGGCAGCAGAATGTTTTGAATGTCGCTCGTGTGCTCTGGGTGCTGCATGTTTTAGACACCCTAGATGCCTTGCATGTTTGGCAGAGTGGCTCTGAGCACAAACACATTATACAACTTCCACTAAAAGGAGACAAACACCTGGCCTTAAAAACTTCAGATGCGCGTTTGAAAAGAAACGTAATTTGTTTGGCTTTTTACCACAAGTTAGACAAACTCACTACCCTGGCAATAAAACCTTACGAAACAATGTATCAAAAGCATGGCTAAAGGCTTTCTGCAAAAAAAAAAAAAAAAACTTTAACACAAAAGCTGTGTGATGCAGCTCTGTTTAATCAGCGCTTAATAACCCACAGTGGAATCTGTTGGTTAATTTAAAGAAGGTAGAGGGTAGGGGTTCATCCAGGCACCTTTTCGAAGTTGGGCGGTGGGCTTTTGCCTCTGCAGAGGTTGGACAGGGCCCACACAGCATTCCTGGTCATGGTCAGCCGGGTCGATTTGGTCAGCAGCCTACGGACACACGACACAGAACCACACTTTAGCACCCTCTCTTAAAACACACACACACACACACACACACACACCCTCCAAGTGTCCCCAGGCCAGGGACATCTGACAACCTGTCTCTAGCAGCTCCACAGTTGGCCTGACAACAGCTCTGAGTCAGTGTCATGGCAGACAGAGCCTAGTGTGTTTCCTGTGAGCATGTCAGACGTGGCCCCGGCTGTGGTAAGGTGAGGGAGAGTGGCGACGGGTGCACTCACGTTAGTAGTGGCGGGAGGATGTCGCAGTTCAGCACGTAGTCTCTGCACATGGCGCTGTCGCCTGCAATGTTGCCCAAGGCCCACACAGCCTGCAGAGAGATGGGGAAAAAAAGAGAAAAAGAAAGAGACAGAGAGAAGAGGGGATAGAGGGAAAGGGGATAGAGCAGGTGTGTGCAGAAAGAAAGAAAGAAAGAAAGAAAGAAAGAAAGAAAGAAAGAAAGAAAGAAAGAAAGAAAGAAAGAAAGAAAGAAAGAAAGAAAGAAAGAAAGAAAGAAAGAAAGAAAGAAAGAAAGAAAGAAAGAAAGAAAGAAAGAAAGAAAGAAAGAAAGAAAGAAAGAAAGAAAAAAAGAAAAAAGAAAGAAAAAAGAAAGAAAAAAGAAAGAAAAAAGAAAGAAAAAAGAAAGAAAGATGGGGGGATCAGGGGAAAGAGAGAGGGAGTAAGAGAACGAATGAGAGAGAGAAAAAAAGGAAGCAGCTTCGCTACAGCACATCGCCTACAATCACACTGGTAATTACATCACGATGCCAGGCTGCCGAAAGCCTTTGAAAGCACAGAGGATAAACCAGCTCACAGGGCCTCTGCATCCTGTTACAGGTTTGCAGGGGGGGGGGGGGGACATCTGAAGTCTGCGGATGAGCGGTAAACTGATACGGTGGCCCTTGTGGGATCAAAGCCAACGGCAGCGGCGGCTAATCCGGCGTCAGGCGATACCATACCTGCTCCTGGACGTCTTCGAAGTCGGAGTTCAGGAGCTCGATGAAGACGGGCACTGCGCCGGCCTCGATGACCACCTTGGTCTGGTGGGACGTGCCAGACGCGATGTTGGTGAGAGCCCAAGCTGCCTCAAACTACAACAACAAACAAACAAACAAACGAAAAAAGACAACGAATAAAAAGAAAAGCTGAATGTCTGAACGCTTTCTCCAAGAGGGTGTTCCAAACACAAGAATGTGAATACAAACAGCAAGAATACAGCAAAAAAACAAAACAAGGTTCTTCGCTCTTTCAAACAACTCGGCAAACAATACGATGCGAGTCAAGTCAATGGCCATGGCGTCAATATGCTCCAAAATGGCAGAAAACAAGGGATGCCTATTTGGTACGTGGTTAGCGTGACTGACAACTGAGAATTGAAAAGAGAGATCAAGGTTAAGATTTCTGCACGTCTAGCAAAAATGACGGCCATGGCATTGAGATCAACTTTATTTACGACACCGAGAGCATTTGTAGGTGACAGTGGGGGAGATGGGCAGTTGATGAGGTGGGTGGGGGGTGGGGTGGGGCGGGGGGTGGAGGCAAGCTCACCTGTAATGTGCAATTGCTGCCTTTATGGAGGAACTCCACAAACCTACTGACTACCCCGGGTGTGCTGATGACCTCATCTATGGGTGGGTTGGGCTCTGTGGGTAACATGCACAGTGCAGGGCGTGAGGATGCATCCAACACAAACACACACACACTCTCCAACATACACAAGCTCTCCGAAACACACATACACTCGTTAACACACACAAACTCTTCCCCAACATACAGACACAGGCACACACAAACTCTCCCCAACACACACACACACAAACTCTTCCCAACACAGACACACTCACTCCTTCATACACAGTCCTCCTAACACACAAACTTTCACTCACTCGCACGCACACACTCATTCTACCCATGCCCAGGCTGCATACCAAGAGGTGACAATTGTGTGTGAAGGTGAAACATTCTATTCTGTGTGTCTTGATGCCCAATAAAACAGGTATGACCTTTACAGAAGATGTACACCGGGCTGGCTTAAATTTAGCTAAAAAAAATAAAGCTGTAGAAACACTACAGGCAAGACACACAGAATGCCTGAGACTGGTGCGTGAGATGTGACCCCAGGAGACGTGAACCGGCGGCCTACCTTTGGATAGGAGTTTCCTAAATTTCTGTGTCGTGGCTAACTGGTGTTCTGGGTCTTCGGAGAAAAGCATCTCCACCATGTCTCTCGTAATGACTCCGTCCTGGGCACAGACAAACAAGGGGATGAGAACATCTGACGACAATGAACCCCATCAGGGCATGCCACGGCATGATGCAATGCAACCCTCCTGTGGCGCTTGGCAGCCCTGCTGCATAATGGGACTCATTTGCATCTGATTAACCTGTCGTGGGCCGCTTTGGAGGAGCCTTGATCTATTCCATCTGTACATCCTGATAGTTATCAAGAGATTAGATGTCTTGAGAAAGTGGGAAAAGGTATCTGGTATTGTCTTAGGCTGAGAGAACTGCAAGTAAAAAAAACTCAACATAGTCTTTTATTATGGGTACAACCTAGAAGCCTCCAAAGAGGCCTTTTATTGCAAAGAACAAGCAGCAACTGTACCATAAACTGCATCATAAACCATTTGAGAGGCTTGTATAACATTTTACATGGACATAACCTTCCTGGTTTTGATTGGGATATTGAAGTATCCGATTTTTATGTTGGTGCTGGTGTAAAAAAAAATCATATCCCAAAATCAGAGCCCTTGATAATCCTTTATCCCAGTTTTGAGAAACCAGGATATGCTACCTGGTAAGGAAAAGGGGACACTGTACCGTGAAATACAGCATGATTGAAAAGATAATGACTTTATGTTCTTCACACATCTTTTTGCAAGACTAATCGCTGATTGGAATTGAAGATAACTGAACAGTGTTCTAGAGTCTTTGGCAAAAGCACTGCAACAGAATGCTAAACTTAGTAACCAGGATAGTAGTATTATCCTCATTTTTGTATATCGGATATGGTGTTATGACCCTCTGGAACGTGGTGCTGCTTTCTGATTGGTTGCTAGGCATGCAGTAAAATAGTATATCATGCATGCCTTGAAAGTAGTTCTGGTAAAAGTTTAAAACTTCAGCACCGTTCCATATCAATACCCAATAGAATATACGTACCTACTGTAACCGTCTCTATCAAACTTCACAATTAATGGCAATGTCGAGTTCAATTTCCATGAACTTCCATGAAAAAAAATAGTAAACAGAAAATAACAACTAAATCAACGTTTTGGAATAAGTATTGCACGTGTCGCGTTGCTCAATCCAAGCTACCCAACACCTGATGAGCAGTACCAATCACCTTACCAAATGAAAGGTAACCTTGACAACCAATTTGGCTAGTGACTGAGGGCTGCGTAGCGCTCTACTTAACGTTACAAATATTAGGCTACATTGTAGGCCACATTGTAGCAAAACTGAGTCTAAGTTAACCCTCTAAGTTAATTGAGAATTATTTTAAATACATTCTACATAATTGAGTGGCATTAACCGGGTCATAAGCAGGGCAACATCCTCCGAGGCGTGCATTATACAGTTTTAAGTCAACTTGGCAGAGCAAACTTCCCTCCGCTTCGCGTTGGGAAGTTCTTAGGCTCCACCTCGTTGACTTAAAACTGTATAATGCACGCCTCGTCGGATGTTACCCCTTACATATCCGATATACAAAAATGAGGATAAGCCCAATGACTTGATTACTGAAATGTAGGTAAACAGTGCCAATAACAGTTGAGGCGTGTAACATGTGGAATTTCTCTGATTTATAATAACTTCTCTGATTTATTAAAAGGATTTATGGGGTTTCATTACCTCTTATATACATCTTAGTTGTACCCTAAGCTAAAGGAGGCTTAAAACAAAGTATTATGGCACCTTTCCTCATTTTGAGAAAATGAACCACCCTCATCCTAACTGCTTATTCTACGTCTGCCCTTCATCTGGTAGCTATCCCCCCCCCCCCCCCCCCCCAACTGCATTCTATGCACTTTACTCCCCACTCCCCATGCACAGTTTACATTAACAATCAGCAGTTTCACTGCATGTCCTACTCTACCCAGTATGTCTATGCATGTGACAAATATCCTGGTATCCTGGGGTACTCCCAAGTCATTACAGTTGGTCAGGGCCAGGAGCTCGTCCCCCCCAAGCCAAGAAGAGAGACTACCCAACAGCACCCTGAAGTCTCCTGCTCACCGGGCTGGAGGCCGACATGAAGAAGGGGTCCATGAGGGGGGACTCAAAGGGGGCTTCCTCCTCATTCAGCAGCTCCACATTTCTCCTCTTAAAGAGCTGCAATACAAGAGAGGTGAGGAGAGGGAAGTTAAACTATACTGCACATACAACCCACAAGGTGTGACGCATGTGAATAAGTAACTAACACTTCGGTCTGTCGGAGATCAGAGACAGTGATAGAATGAACTGCGTGTTCGACAGACTATCTTCATGTTTCTTTTTCATCTTTAATGGAAGTTCATATCAGAGAAGCAAAATGGAATAAGAGTGACAGAATCATGGCATATGCAGGGATGGGAAAAGGCACAACAGAGACACAGGAGGTTGGAAAGCAAGCATGGCAGAAGGGTGTGGCAGAAAAGCGAGCTTGAGAGAGAAAGGTGTAGGATAGGGAGAGTTGGAGAAGGGGCTAGCCTGTAAAAGAGAGAATGAGAAAGAAAGGGTGTAGGGAAGGGAGAAGGGTATAAGAGGAGGGAGCTTGGGAGACGGGTGCATGAGAAAAGGGAGCACAGCAAAGACACGTGGGATAGAGGTGCAGAGCAGAGCGGTGCAGAGCGGAGCGGAGCGGAGCGGTGCAGAGCGGAGCAGAGCGAGGGGCTCCCAGTCGCACCTGCAGCTCTCTCTTCTGTTTCCTGAGCTGGATGCCCTCCTCCTCGCGTCGGCGCCGCATCTCCTCCAGGTTCAGCGCCTTGTTCTTGTAGCGGTTCATCCTGTAGTTATCCTTCGCAGGACTCGCTGCCGTCTCTGGGGAGGCCGGGAGAACAGGAATGGGGGCGGGGGGAGAAGGGGGACAGAAAAATAGTAAGAAATACAGCCTTTGTGAAAAATACAGTTACAGTTATTTATTTATATTGTTTTTTGTGTCCTTGTATATCTCCCCCCCACCCCGGTTCTCTTTGCTCTTTTTTTTTGTACCTCTTCTTGACACTTTGATACCCTCATCTGCACCTTAGTAGACTTGCTGCTTAATTTCATTGTACAGGCAACTGTTCAATGACAATAAAAAGTCTTGAAGTCTTGAAAATAAAGTTGTGAAGGGAACTAGGTTGAGATTTGTGCAAAAGGACAGCACTGTAAACAGTTGCTGAAGTGATAATGTACTTCTTGTTAAATGTGATCTGTGTGCGCAGAGCCACAGGGTCTGTTCCTTACTGTATTGTCTGTCTTGGGCAAAAGATTAGCAGGGAGTAATATCAGGCATTTAGAGTGATCATGATCATCGCAGTGCAGGCAAACAGACCTCCATGGCCTAAAGGAACTGCCAGATTTGTGAATGGCAACTAAATCGGTTTAATGAGCAGATTGCTGCTAAAGCCTCCCCTGCCATCAGTTTAACAAACAAAACTATCCATAGCACAGAGAAGGTCCTCCTTATGTACAAAAAAGCTAAATGAAGTCAATGGTACTTAAAACGTCTAGAACACCCATAAAGAGTGTCATGTAGGCTTGGGTGATATTTTGAAAATGCCGTATACCGGGGTATTGTAAAATACCGGCTGTATGATTTTTAATACCTTGATACCGTTGATAACATCAGAATGGTAGAGACATGCTTTGATTGTTACAAAAGCAGCAGTTTCTTGCATTGCATATGAAAAGTTTTAATAACAAAACGCAAACATCAAAGTATGAAACGTTTTAGAGCTGGTTTATTCAATGAAACTTCACATTTATATGTCATTAAAATTGGCCATACCTACTGACATAAAATGTATGTACTTTTTCACAAACAATTGTCAAATACTGACATACCAGGGTATTATGTCAGGAATATATCGGGGTATAAGAAAATTGCATACCGCTCGAGCCTAATGTCATGTGAATACAACTTAGGGCGTGCACAGACAAACAGAGAGAGAGAGGGCTGACATTCTGGGTCGAATGCCCATTTCACAGTCTGTCTCTTTCACAGCGAACGGACGCATGACCCAGCCTTTCAGTGGGCGGCTGCCGGTTGGCACCGCTGCGTTTGTCCAGGGCATTTAATCGCCGAGCTTGCATTAACTGGTGCCCAGTCTGCCTGGCTGGCTGGCCTCAGCGTTTGTGCCGCCCGTGCCCTGTGCTCACCACCCACTGCCACTGCCACCCTGACCCCCCCTTCTTTTCAAGCCCCTGGCCTTCTAGATGCAGACACACATTTTACTTCAAAATAATATACACAAGGACACAAATTTGTCAGCTGCAAAAGTTGCTCAGGCAGTTCATCGACCACGACACCGACAAAAGTAGCAGTCCATAGCAAAGAGTTCATGGAACCTTATGGATAGACACAGCACCTTCTACACCAAATATGACGACTTCCAATTATTGATGATATTAAACAGCATTTGGCTAGATGTTTTGCAATTGCTTTCTCTCTCTCTCTCACACACACACACACACACAGACACACGTGGCAGGCAGGGTGGCCCTCACACATCCATGAAGGCCTGACAGTCACACGCTGAAAAACAGTCACATTCCTGAAGTTCCAGATACCATCTGGCCTAACAAAGTGGCTTAGCTTCTCCTTGTCTTGTTGTGTGGTGGTCAGAGGTGTCTGACACAATACAAGAAGAAAACTCTCTAGGCTACATAGCGGAGTAGCCTATGTGGCTACATTCCAATCACTCAACTCTGCTCCAGGAAAAAAAACACACATGCCATGGCCGAGCTAGGGGAAAGAGACAGAGGCAGGAAGCGACTTTGGACCTGCTATGCCTCACGGCTAGCATAAACAAAAGTGAGGCAATGGGGGTGTCATAGTTTTAAGGAGGCCTCTTTCCTTTTCGGTTCCCAGCAGAAACTTTGTACATGGTGTTCAAGAAGTGAGCATTGTTGTGCCCTGCACCTTAAGTTAAAGTATCATAATGCTACACATTTTCTTTGCCTTTTTGAGAGTTTGATTCTTCAAAAAGAAGGCAGTTGAAATCATGCTACATTTTTCGTAGGAAGGCAAGGGGTGGGGGGTTCAAAGGAGGCAACGAACCATTCCAAAACTACACCCATCCCCACAGTCACTGAACTACAGTAGAGACAGTAATTCCAGAGCTAATCGGTATCTGTGGGTGTCAAAGTATCTAAGCAAACCCCCTCCCCATCTCACTCTACCCCATCACATGGGTCACTCAAATAGCCCAGTGGGCTCAACTCTCCAGCACAAGAGCTATTTTAAATGAACTACATGGCCTCAATAAGTGGGAATGCTGCGCGGGGGTTGGGAGAGATACCAAAATGGTATTGAGCACAGCCTTCAGTCTAGCCTATAGATGCTCAAGACATTAAACTAGTTAGCATTAGGCCCACTCTGCTGGTGCAAAGCCCAGGGGAAGTTGAGAGGGGTTCTCTTTCTGTTTTTGATGCATCAGACAATCAGTGGTGGCTGATGACTTCTTGAAATAGTATACAACGCCAGGCCAGCTCAGCAGGAAAGAATCAGTAGTAAGGCGCTGACTGTCCCTAATGTCATTCAAACTGACTAACGAGCTGATCATTCCTTTCATTTAATCTAGCTGGTCGCCAAGGCTGGCTAATACAAGATGTGTCGAGCACCACAGTCATTTTTTCTAACGTCTTGAAAACGCTGACAGATACTGTAAGACACGTTCCATCTACAAACGACAGGCTACACCACGGTGTTGTAGAAGTGAGTCGTTCCAGGTCAACAAATTAGTAGGCCAGCGCTGGCTGGTTCATTAAAGCTACGTCACGACAGGGAATTATATTGTCTTTATTAATAGGCGAGACTGAATGAAATAGAGAGACTATGAATAAGCGTACTGAAAGAGATTAGAGGAGTCACCAGAGTGCGATTACTCAATAGCGGGCTGCTGCTCTAGCCAGGAATGTGGACGTCAGGCTAGCTCTTACTAGCATGTAAGCGTTAGCATTTTCCGTTGTACTAGAAAGGGTACGGTTCAAATATTCTCAAAGGCTGTAGGCACACATATCAGATTGTGCCTGAGTGGTTAAAGGGACTTTACCCTATCGACAGATACACCGTCTATCTTTTTAGTTGAGTACAGTGGCTATATTGAACGGCAGTTGAAATATAGCATGATCATAAGCATTTTAACTAGGCAATCGACGAATGCCGCTAGCCTAGTCTACCAGCTAGGCGACAGATGGCTATCTGTTGCAGGCAAAGCACCTAACTATCAACCTTGTATTTTGCTACACTGTACTATACTCAACTGAGAATATCGGATGAATTCAATAAAACCACAATCACAAAGCACAAGACCTTCCATTCGGATGGGTAAAGCTGTTAGCCTAGCTGACATAGAGTAAGAGGCTAAGCTACAGGCTAAGCTAGGTTGCTAGCTATCAGCAATAACCTAAAGATCTTATTTGAAAAAACACGTAAGCGCTCTGTCACTTACACACTTGTTAAAGTGAAAACATATTAAGGATGATGGTCTTAATCAAAACGTTGTTTACTTACCCATTCTGTCCCGTATAAGCGAAAAACTCTCCCTTGCTAATAAATAAATTGTAAGTAATCCCCTCTATCTCCTTGCCTTCGAGAATTTGCTTCTCACACAAACAATATGTCGGAGAGCTACGGCAACCCCAAAGAGACATGCGTAATGACGTTTGCCTTTAAAAGCTGGCGTGTATTCCTTTAAAATAGTTTATTGCTTTAATTAAATGGAACAAAACCGTTAAATAAAAAAAGCTTGTGGAAATATAAGAGGGCAGTGGATCAATGAAAACCTGTACATCACATTTAAAGATCAGCCTGGTAGAAAAACGTTTATTTTTGCACAGGTACATTTAACGTCGAAAGTAACTGTGTGCGTTATTACTGGTGCTGACAGGTTTGAGGAAGGGATCTGGTCGAATAAAGCAAACATTTACGACGTGTAGTTTTGCTGTCAACTAAATGGCCCTATTTTTAATAAAAAAAAAAGTTTTTATTTAAATTTGAAGTGCACCATCACAACCTGTATTCTGGTATGAACACACGGGGGCAATGTTGCACAACATTTTTGCGCATATGAAACCTGTGCGAGGACCTCAAACTGCACTGGCTGTGGCCTCATCAGATACATGGCATGGTTACGGACAACGTAACATCAGTGACCTATCACAGAACTCATATTTCAATGTGTGTTTTTTTAGTCAGTCAATGCACCCTCATATCTGAAATTTATGAGGAAAAAAAGTACTGGAATGTTTCTGTGAAGATAAAAGCATAGCCAGTGTATCCTGGGATGAAACTCTCCTATCTTGAGATTTATGAGATTATCCTATTTACCATTATAGGATAATATAGACACTGACATAAAATAATATGTACATAATAGAATATGAGGGTTGAGGTTTACAGCAGCGTGTGACTATTAAACGTGCTTCCCCAGTTAAGAAAAAACATTTCAAGCACCGACAGCTCAATAATACTCAGGTAGTGGCTTATCCACTGATTGACAGTGCACTAATACACATAACATGACGTGACTTTATTACTTAAAATAAATGAAACACACTGAAAATCCTCTCTCAACATTCCTCCACACCCCACCCCCTCCGCCACTCCCACCCCTCCCCTCACTCTCTTTTCCTCACTCAGGATCTCACCCTGTCTTTATCTCGTCTTACTCATGTAGAGCGGGCAAGGTGTTCGGAGAGATAACAGACGGTGAATGAGCGGTGCTGGAATTAAAGGTGGAGACGAAACTTCAGACACCTCCGCTATCAAACCTGGATGTGATTTGAAGGTTTTTTTTTTCATGTCTTCTGAGCAGTTGTGGGAACTCTTACCTGCCAGACCTGACATGTATCTATCTAAGCAGTCACTTGTGAGTGACAGGATTTCATACTCTGGGGGAGAAAGTGTTCAGAATGAGGTGTTCCACTTAGTGCAGTGCAAATTAAGGTTGTGACCATGAGAAACAAATTCTCACCTTGTCAGTTAAGCACACCAACTTCACGTTACAGATATACACACGCCATAGATACACACCAATCTTCCTGCGGCCAAATAATGACACCTTTTGTTTGGAGACCTTGTTGGCACCAGATAGAAATAGCATGTTATTCAAGACAAGATGGATGGAAGCATTCACAATCGGAAAGCACTTAGCTGTGTTAATAGATGAACTCTGAGGATCAATATGCCACAATTATCGTACAGAGACAGTAATTGATGAACACATCGACTTAGGGAAGTGTTTCTATTCAGGACATTCCCTGACAATCTGACACATTCTTTAAATCAGATTTAGCACCTTAGAGAAACATATTGAGCATTTCAACATTGAACCTGCTGTCTATATCCTGCACTGCAATACTATCACACCCCGACACACACACACACACACACACACACACACACACACACACACACACACACACACACACACACACACACACACACACACACAAACACACACACTTGTTACCGATACAAGGACAGGAAGATCTGAAAGCTGAAACATAACCTCGGTATAAATGGATGATTATAGACATGTCAATCATTATGCTAGAGGCACACAAGACTGATGCTTCCTCTGTTGCTCTTCAAAAACCTTGGACTTGCAGTGCTTGCAGTTAAGTATGCAGGCACACAGGCACACACACACACACACACACACACACACACACACACACACACACACACACACACACACACACACACACACACACACACACAGGTACATATACCTGCTATTGTATGTGCATGTCCCCATGGCCTTGTAGCCTCTGCACACATATACAGCGGACCTCATTATGGCGATGAGGCCAAGGGTCCTAATGCCCTCGTAGATGATCTCATTATCAGTGTTTAACGTGCCGCTTCGCTGCGTTCCGCTGCACTGCACCGCACCGCACCACACCACACCACTCCACACCACACCACTATGCTACGGTTCCTCACCCCTCTGCTCATAATTTCATACAGTTATTTCTCCACGAGCAGGTTGAAGAAGCAGGGGAAGGGGAGGTGAGAGTGAGGCCAACGACCTGCTGCACTGCTCATTCGCTCATTCGCTCACTCGCTCGCTCGCTCGTTCGTTCGTTCCCTCTACTGTAAATCAGAACCAGACCCAGGCAGGCAGGCTGGCTGGCGAGCGCCCAGGCTTTTGGCTCGTCGACCACAGGGCTCCAGAGCTCCAAGGTTTGGGGGCCCCAGCATATGGCTGGCTGGCTTACACAGCGAAACTCTCCTGTTTCCTGGAGAAATTTGTGTAAGACGAGCTAACGCTGGAACAGAGCACGGTTCCCATGCCTCTTCCCCCAAAGTCACTGGAGCGGTGTGAGAGCTGTGTGGAAAATCCCAAAGGAGAAGTGATTACAGTGGGGGGAAAATGATGTAACTTTAGGTTACTGGCGGGTCACATTTATCCATGACACAGCACTGTACATGTGAAACATTAACATCACCTTTCTAGTGCTTTAGTTGGCCTAAAATTCATACAAAGAAGTAATTACAGTATTAAGTTCACATGTAGGGTACAATACCATTGTACTCATGTTATTCATGCAGCCATGATTTTCGTGAGAATTATAAAAGGTACTATCAGCAATTTTAAAAGTTTGGTAAAGAAGAAACAGTTTTTTAATTGGCATCGAACTACTATTTGCTCACATCATCAACTAGCTCACCATTACCTTAGTACGCTGTAAAAAACAGTCAGTCTTGTTATGTAGCTCAGACGCTGTGAACTAGAAACAAAGACGGTTGGGGCCGCCTGCCCCCCTTACAATTATGTGGAGTGTCTCTATCAGCACTGAGGGTAGGGAAGACCTACATCTGGAATGTTTTATTCAGTCCTTGGTTCAAATATAAAATTAGTTGCACCGAACAAATGTATCTACAAAAGAGATTTTAACAGAAATACAAACATTGTGTTACTTTATGCGCCCTTAAATCCAATGTTATATTTGCCAGTGATGCACTGATATATAAATGCTTAGCCCAGCCTCAAGTGTGCTTATAGACACTGCAGAATATGCTCTGTGTAATGGCAATAAGACTTTTCCACATTTTTTTGCACTCTTTTTTGGACTACTTCTACTGCAACTTTGTGAACAAGTTGTAGTTGACCTTTTAAATGTAAATTTATAATAATTAATTAGAAAAAAGGGGGGACTGTGCTGCTTTAGCGGTAAATCATACTGCTGTTCCACAAAATTAATGCTTCAAAAGAAAATTTGTTCATACCTGAGAACATTTAAGAGCTGGAATGCTCCGTTTATTCATCTTCATCTTTTCTTTAATAGTTTTTTGTCCTATTTGTATTCCACAGACACCCATGTACATTCATTGTTCTCTGACTGGTTTTTAATCACGCCCGCAATGTAATTGCTTCCTTGATAATGGTTTGGATTAAAAAACACATTTTGTTTACTGGAAAACAAAAAACAGAGAGTAATCAGATTTTTTTGTAATTATATCGAGGAAAAAAAGAGGCCAATGTTGTTTTGGTCGACACATATTTGCATACTCCTACCTGCTGTCTGAAACTTCAAACAGCTGTAGAAAGCAGTTATTACTTTAGAATTATTATTAACATTTTTTTTCATGTGAAACATTACTTTGATTGGTTCCGATTAGTGGGCGAGGCACTTTTTTTCCCCACCAAACACACGGTCTTCAAGCATTGAGATTAATCGCAGTCTTTGATGCATCTACTCAACAGATTTTGTCCTCTGCCTGGCGGGTCAGAGATAAATCACTTTCTGAAGGCTTCTGTAAGGACTTTTTTCTGCTGCATTTGTCTGGCCAGTCCTGCAGCCCTCCCCCAACCCCACACATGGCTGCTGACTCAGTCTATTTTTGTATACAGACAACGGTATTAAAGCAAGAACACAGCAGTCTTTCTTCGCGCGATAACAGAAAGTCAAATTTATTGTCTGGTGTCCGTGGCAGAGCAAGGGGGTTGTTTGTCATCTGCACAACAGCCTTCCCTTCCTCCCTCCCTTTCCACACACACACACATAGTCACGCACACGCGCACACACACACACACACACACACACACACACACACACACACACACACACACACAAACACAAACACACACGCACACATGCACACACACATACACACAGTCACATACACACACAAACACACACACACGCACACACACATAGTCACACACTCACACACACACACACACACACACACACACACACACACACACACACACACACACACACACACACTCACACATGCACATACACATACACACAGTCACGTACATACACACAGTCACGTACACACACACACACACACACAAGGACACACACACAAGCACACACACACACACACACACACACACACACACACACACACACACACACACACACACACACACACACATACACACACACAAGCACACGCACACCTAACACACACAGACACACACACAAGCACAGGCACACACACACACATACACACACATACACACACACACCTTTGGTTCTGGCTGCCCCTGACCGTGTCTGGCCTGGCATGAACTCGGAGCTCAGGCTCTCGCACGGTGTGCTGGAAGCCTGGGAGAAAGGTCACACCTCAGGTTGGGCTCAGCGGGACAGGGCATAGAGGAGGAGGAGGAGGAGGGAGAGGAAGAGGAGGAGGAAGAAAAACACAACAGAGTGAATGCAAAAAAAACAACCAACCAATCCCTCTGCCACTGCTCTCCCTCTCTCCTCTCCAAGCACTGTCCGTAAGAGTCAACAAACACACACGCACACACACACACACACACACACACACACACACACACACACACACACACACACACACAGGTACAACAGCAGCAGTACACACATGCAGACACAGAGGGGATGGAGAGAAAAGAAAAGAAATAAACATAGGAGTGAGACATCCATACACTATTCATGATGGTTGATAGATGTGGATACAACCAAATACACACACACACACACACACACACACACACACACACAGAAAGTTGCCCACATAAACACAGACGCAAACATCAGCCCCAAGAAACCTACCTCTAAAGGAGCATTGAGCACAAATAAATAAATAATTTCTGTTAAAGGGGAAAAATAACCCAGGGCACATCTCTGCAACTTTGACCTTGTTTGCTTCGCTGGTGTCTGACAGAGAGAACCAGGCAGTCTCTGAGAAAAAGCCCACCACAAGAGAATAGGAGGAAAATGCACTCTGACCCAAACCCCTTTGCAAAGGGGCCATCACGCCTAATAAAAATGGTATTACGGTCTAGGTTTATCAGTGTTGTTGTCCATAGAGTTACATGCCCTACAGCCAGCAATGTACTCCACCACTCCACTGTCTGCTACCTTCTACATCACCCCTTTCATTCTTTGTCTATAAATGTTCTCTCTCTCTCTCTCTCTCTCTCTCTCTCTCTCTCTCTCTCTCTCTCTCTATTTCGTTCTTTCCATCTCTTTTTGTTACACACTCACACACACACATACACACAAAGCATGACCTTATGAACACTGATTAACGAATTAATCAGGGTAATGTGTTTCCATGCAAACCTGTGGATGAGTCTACGTGTAAACTATGTTTGGTTGTGTGAGGAACCCATTATTCACATATGTGAATACAATATATAATTACAGATTTAGGGGTGTATGTGCGACAGTCAGAAAGTGAGCATATATTTGCAACGCTGGTGCAACATGAGTGTGTGCAGGTGTGATTGTGTATGGGTGTGTGATTTTTTGTGTGTGTGCACATGTCCCTGTGTGTATGTGTGTGTGTGGTGTGTGTGTGTGTGTGCACGTCAGAGAGAAGATTATCTTTAGCATCTGTCAGTAGTATTTTTTTCTCCTTTCATGCTCTGGCTGGATCACACACACACACACACACGTGTACACACACACACACACACACACACACACACACACACACACACACACACACACACACACTAACACACACACAAAGACAGACAGACACACACACGTCTGTTATCTCTCATCCAGGTGACATATCCAGCGTCACACCTGTCACACTCTCACACAGCTACCCCCTCCAACCCCCACCATACCCCTCACCAGGAGCAAGGGTGACACACACACACACGCACACAGAGAAACATACACACTCACACATACACATACACACACATACACACATTCTACCTCACGCAACACGGGTCTCATTTATGAGTGGCTCTTTCCACTCAACTTGACAGTCCTGACTGAGAGAGTGAGTTAGTGTGTATGGGGGGTGTGCATGTGCCTGTGAGAAACAGAGGGGTGTGTGTATTTGTATGTGTTTGATTGTGTGTGTGTGTGTGTGTGTGTGTGTGTGTGTGTGTGTGTGTGTGGCAGAGAGAGAGATTGTGTGAGGTTCTGAGAGAGAGTGATAGTGGTTAGAGGGTTAATGCAAAAGGGTAATCTTTCTCTCTCTCTCTCTCTCTCTCTCTCTCTCTCTCTCTCTCTCTCTCTCTCTCTCTCTCTCTCTCTCTCTCTCTCTCTTTCTCTCTCTCTTACACACACAAACACCCACACACATACACACCCACACACACATTCATACTGCCTCTCAGTCTTCCATTACGCAGTGGGAAAAACAGACGTAGGTAATCATTTCTGCCCTACAAAGGCAAAGTGCAGTAACTACGCAAACACTGAAACTGAGAAAAAAGCCTTAAAAGTTGTCATGCTGCCCAGTCCAACATGCTGTAGGTATAATAGTGGTGATGCTTTTATGTAATTTCTTACATAATAGGAAGAAGCCAGAGATTTAGTCAGAAGACAAAGAGGGTGTTATACAGTCAGTTTCCAGTTGAAACTAAGCTTTGACAAAATATATAGTTACTGCTTTTGGCTTTGTAGGGAAGATGTGACCCCATGTTGTGGCTGCTGTATGTTGCTATGCAGCCCATCCTGGTGCATAGGATGAGACTGTGCTCAACAACTGGGCATGCCCAGACAAACTCCCCCTTTCCTGTCCATCCGTGTTACACTAATAGACCGAACATTCATTGAACTTCTAAAGTGCTGGGGTGTGGATGTGTAGTCAACGGTGCACTTTGAAACGGGATCCTTGTTAGGCTCGTCTGGCTGCCTGGTACACCCTGGACACCCGCGTAGCAGACACTGAGTGCATCCTAGCGCTCACCTTTCAAGTAAACCTCTTCAGCGCTCGCCTTTCAGGTAAACTTGATATCAAACCCTGAGGAGAACAAGCTCGCAACGCCGGGCATCCAAGAAATATTGGAACGCCCAAGGGAATGCATGTACAACACAAAGGAGGCAGACGAATTGAACACACCTGGATTTTCCTCCTAACCTTTTTTTTTGGTCTGTTTTGCTTGCCATAGATTTTTATCTGTTCAGGGAAGTGAGCGTGTTCCCTGAACTGCATGGATTGAAATATGACCCTTACGTACAGAGTCCTCTTCCATCCACGAGCTGGTTAGAGCCCTTTACTGCGAGAGCGCTGTGTGCTGGCTGAAACGCAAAAACAGAGGGCGCTTGTGTCTGAGGATGAGGCTTCCTGGGAAAGCGGCTGAGGGGGAGGGACGGAACGGAACGTGGCCCACATACGGCCCAGAGTCCTGTCACTCCACCCGCTTCAGGCCGAGCTATTCTGTGTGTGTGTGTGTGTGTGTTTGTGTGCAAAAGGATCTATCTAAATGTCAATCTGATTATCTGTCTGTCTGTCTGTCTGTCTGTCTGTCTGTCTGTCTGTCTGTCTGTCTATCTATCCACATTCATTTATAGTTTGTGACGCAACTGGAACAACTAGTGCTTTATTAACCCCCACTCCAACCCCAAACACACACACACAGACATGCACACATACACACACACACACACACACACACACACACACACACACACACACACACACACACACACACACACACACACACACACACATACACAAAGCCCTTGCTGTTAGGTAATGAAGTAATGCTCTCCTCAGGTGTCTCACTAGCTCAGAGTGACGTCCCATGGGCTCATATGGTCCTCAGAGGGGGGTGGGGATGAGGTAAACAATCCCAGCACTGTTTGTCTGGAGTTGTGTACTGTGTGCCTCGATTACTGTGCCCACACTCATCATCACAGCCAGGGATGTAGTGGAAGATAAACGCAAGTAAACTGAGTTTACCCACATCTCAAATTTCAAAAAAAGAGTTTATCCACCTCTAAATAGAGTTTATCCACCTATCAATACAGTTTATTCATCGTATAGTAGAGTTCATGTACCAAACACAATTTCTAACATTACAAAATTACACTATGTCAACTATATGTGCACTAGAGACCATTACAATGCACTGGGACTGTTCAAACATGACAGACATGT
>CM050201.1:21635000-21657500 GCA_027475355.1 Coilia nasus | reverse complement strand
AGATGTAGTTACTGAAGATGTGGGAAAAAAACATTGTGTTGGCTGAAGTATTACTGTAACTTCAGTGAAATAGAATAGAAAAGCACTCTATAGATGGTAAAAAGTTTCTAGTTTAACATTCATATGTACTGTGAAGGGTATGCCATGTCTAAAAAAAATTCCTGAGTGTGAGAAAGCCTAAATGTTAATTTGCTAAGTAATCTGGTTATCTGAGGAGCTGGTGTTTGTCAACCAGACAGTATGTTGCAGTTGACACAGTTGGCAACCTCAGCAGATTCGAAAGATAACCTCAGACCCCAAGCAGTGCAAGGGATCCTTCAGTTTTATAGGAAACCCAGTGGGGTGTGCAACTGACCTGACAAGCTTGAATGATTTATGTTTATAGTGAAGGGGTTTGCTGGGTATAAATGGTAATCTCAGTCTCCAAGAAGCCGGACTGGCTACTTGGCTCTATAATGTGAAACGTAAAGTGACCGTGTTCCTGGCATCATAAATAAAAGACAGTGATCCACCAAAGTTGCCTGCCTCGACCTCTTGACCACAAAGGCTTGCAAAGGGGATGAAATAACTGTTAATGAGGAATTATCTTATGGTGCCGTTATTTTTACCATTGCTATTTTGGTCCCCAGACTGTGAGGCGCTGTAGTGGTGTCAGAACTTGCACACTGAGTTGCGAGAGTAAATGTGGATACTGTTGCCTGGGATCTGGGACTGCTCACTGTATCCTTGTGGGAAAGTTAGCTGGTGTTAATCTACGAAATGGGAATAAACGGCATTTATAGCTGTTACCTGGCAGGAAACACAGGCAATCAGATGCAAAAAAGGGAAATCTGAAATCTGAGCTCCGGCTGACCTGGCAGCCAGTTTAAATGAGCTTGTAAAAGAGCTGTGAAATCCGGTGTGACTGCGGTGTCCTTTCCTGATATAACCAGGCCCATGCTTTAAACTCAGCATACCAGCATGAACAAGCGACCCCAGAGATCTTTCATAATGTGACACATGACATAACACGTCAGACATGCACACATTAAAGGTCTCTTTTTTTTTTACAAAGGTCTCTTTTTTACATGGTACACTTATTTTTTCTGTTTACTGTAACAAAACTTTTGTTTGTCATTTGTTGGGTATAAAGTGATACTAAATGTTTAATATTTCACCTGGAGACCTTCAGTAGCACCACCACAGAATTAAAAATGTACCCCTGTTCTCACTTTAATAAATGTTCTGAAATGTATTTCTCTTCCCGTGTCTTTGATTCTGGTCACTGTGGAGTTAATGAAATAATAGTGCTGGCGGTGCTGGAGTTGCCTAGATCACAATACATTAATAATAGATAGTGGTAAAGACGGAGTATTTATTAGCTTTCAGATTAAGCATTCGGGGGATGTTGCAGAGGCAGTGACACTAAATTCTGGGCCTGTGCTAAACTGCAGCATCTAAAAAAATCTAGATAGGTCTTCAAAAACCCACATTACTTTAGAGATTGCAGGCATTCTTCATCTTTCCTGTACTTTTCAGAACTAAACTTTTGAGGAAGAAAGAAAAGCTAGGAAAAAAAAAACTCATCAAGTAAATAGGTTTTGAAAATGCAATTTAGAGCTGGACTGATGCAATATGCCAGGCGAGAGATGGTCTGGGCAGGTTCAAGTTGTTTTTTCCCCATGGTGGCTGGAAAGCATAGAGGGGTAGGTTTCAATTAGAGACAGGCCTCCATTTTGTGTCGAGTTCAGACAGCTGGATTAATTCCGCAGGCAATCGACTCACCAGCCTGCCTGCCTGCCTACCTGCCAGCCTACCTGCCAGCAGGGATGGTGACAGTCGGCTGATTGCCTCAGTTCATCCGTTGCAAATTCCTGCTTGGCCTGCAATCGGGGGGCACACACTATCCAATCGGCGGAGGAGGTAACGATCAATCTAAGCTTTCCAAAACCCACTTGCGATACCATCCATGCCTGACCTGACCTTGTCAACAGCCTCCCGCTGATAACCGACTTAGATGTAATTGTCTTCTTTTAGAGGATGGTGGGGGCGGGTGGAGGGAGGAAGGAAGGAGTGGGGTGATATGAGAAAAGATGAGAGAACGGGATGGAGGGCTGGGCTGGGGTGGGGTGGGGTGGGGGGCGAGGGTTGGGGATGGAGGGTACAGAGATCTTTCTGCAGGTATGAGATATATATCTAATCTTAACCCTCCTCATGCTGTGTAGATGTCCTGGTGTGCAGTACGATTCACAAATATAGGCAAATGTGTGCAAGAGTTCGCAAATAGCCTACTGTGTTTTCTACTTGTGTTTAAGTTTTTGGCAAACATAAGCAAAAGGTGATAAAGTGTGATAAAATAAAAGTAATGTGTGAGTTTCTTATAATGAGGATACAAAGAAAATACTTCTATCCTATTTTATAATCAGGTGATATCACTAGTACCACATGGTTTTTCCGCTGACACCATATCAAATCACAGAAGATATTAAGAAGCAACGAGGAGTTGTGCGTCGACAAATGGTCAAACACCGATTAACGGTCCGGTAATATCCTCGGATATCCTCTTTTAATACCCTCTTTCAGTTAGATTCCCTCTCTTTCTTTTTTTCCCACCGCCTCTTCCTATCCTCCATTCCTCCCTCTCGCTGCACCTAATAGGAACCATGGAGTGAAGCTATGGTGATAAGAACCAATCTCGCCCACAAAAACTCCCAGCAGAATTTAATCTCGCCGTCCTCTTTCTGTCTTCTCCGACAGCGCCCAGCTCCCTCACGCCTGCAGAGGACTGCTGAGGCCTTCATTACGTCTGGATCAGAACACAATCAGCACAAAATTATTGCCAGGATTTTTTCTTTTTTTCATTCATTTTTTTCCACTTCTATCTCTCTATCTCACTTTCTTTTTCTTTCCCAGGCAGGGGCACAGTAAGACAATTCAGCTGTTAACAAGATTCAGGGCTTCCTTTTCATTGTAAAAAGAGCAGATATTCCACAGATAAGGACTTAGCTTACCTCACCTTGGATGTGATACTGAAAGGGGTAAAAAAAATTCTCTCGTACACCTCAATTATTTCTAGTACAGTTCCCTGTTGGCACTCGCGTCCTCAGCCAGTTAAGAATATGTCAAATTAAACACGTTACGTAACAGTTGGCCTTGTCATTTAAATATATATTTTAATTTAAATATTTGAATAATTTTAAATGGAAACTGAGGGGTTCTTATGGGCCTGTGCACAGGCGCACACACAGACACAGACACACACACACACACACACACACAGACACACACGCGCGCACACACCCACACACACACACACCCCAAGCCAGAAGACCCGGCTGGCATTTCCCTCCGGAGGCTGAGCTGAGTGCGGAGGATGAAGTAATTGTGCCCAGTGGGCACCCTAATTAAATTAAGACTGCCAGAGTAGTGTGCATGTGAGTGAAGCACAGCACTGCACACGACAGCTCCTGCTCCTGCTCCTCAAACTTAGCTAGGGGGACCTTGCTCTCCTTCGCTCCCTCGCTCCCCATCTCCCTCTCTCCCTCTGGGTGGACAGCCCTGAAGAAGGAGAAGGAGAAGTGGAGGTAGAAGAAGGGACTCCATTTTTAGACCAAGAAACTCACCAAGCCACAGTCTCATTCTCGAGTATGACTTGATTTCAGTTCAGCAGCTGTTGTTTTTTTTCCCCCTCTCTCTTGTGCATGCTCTTTAACATTTCCCTCCTAATTAGCTGCTAGCTTCCGCAAATGTGAACAACTTCACCGGCCACCTTCGAGACTCCTGTGACCACACGCAAATGCAACTGTTCCACCAGTATGCCCTCAAGGCATGTAATGAATATTTGAGTGAGATTTTTTCTTCTGCAAATTCTATTACTGTGCAGAAGGAGACATTTATTTCAAAGGTCACACTTCCAATTTAATTTGTTTGGGGGGTGGGGTTTGGAAGGGTGGGGTTTAGGGGGGGGGGGGGGGGGGGTGATAATTACAGGAAATTTTCATGGGCTCCCACAGATTCACAGTTGCAAAACACACTTTGAAAAGCAGAAAAGTTCACCTTGCGAGTATTGTGATGGAGGAGGTGTAAGATATTCATGCGCTTTGGGCTCAAAGCCCTCGGCGCTGCACCAGCCAATAGGAACGAGAGGTCACCGGTACAAACACTTCCACCCTCTCCGTGCCGGATTTGCATAACATTCCTCCAGGTTTTCCCAGAATCGCCGGGAATCGTCTCCTTCAAGGACAAACGCCTGAATCTCTATCTGTCAAACCGCGTCTCCAAATGTTAAGGCCACAGGTCGATTGAAAGTGACTGTTTTGCTTGTCGTTTTATTTTTTATTTTTTTCATTTTGGGGTGGGGCGGATTGGTGTTGGCCCTCCTCCAAACATGCCGCAGTCCACAATTATCATTCTTGATTTGAATGCCAAAGACACAAATGTATTCCGCACGTGACAAAGAAGCCTGGAGATACAAAGGCAGCGGCGGCGGGTGCTGCAGCAGCAGCTGCAGATTTTTAGAGGAAGCAGGACTTGTTTGGCTTTTCCTGGGGGAAATTACTTTGGAGTGAGACAGCATTAGATGAATTAACAACCTAATCTGCGAGTCCTACAATCCAAAAAAAACAGTAGCTTTGCCTGGGGGCCTATATGCTAACACTGGTCTATCCATGATAATTTTATTCTTTGTCTGGAGATGTCCAAACATATATTAAATCCCAGACCTTGCTGCCAGTCAGCTCGTTAGAGCGAGCTTGAGTCGATGAATATGATTTAGCGGATGTTTACCATTCATTGCAGATGCTTTTTACAGTGCCAGTCTTTACTGCCATCGAAACAAACACTGCCATTGTCTTCAAGCTGAAATTCAGGTTTATTAACTGTGCAACATACACTAATTCAGCTTTGAGCTTGTGCTACTGCTTTGAAAAACAAAACAAATTATACAAACATTGGGCAGTACCACAGAGGCAAATAAAACATTTCAAGACTGCCATTATATCTGGTAGTTAACGATATTGCATGCCCTATCAGGGAAGGGAAATAGTCCCCATTTTTGTACTTGCACTTGACGTGGTACCAATGACAGTATGATGAGGACTCAGGAGCCTTGGTCCTCCTTTGGTTAATAAGACACACATCACTCGCACTGACTCACCAGTCTTATGTCTGGGGACACTGAAGAGGGCAATAAGAGTGGGACTGGCTGCTCAGGGCCCCAGGGGCAGTAGGGGCAAAACTAGGAAATGTATCAAAATGTCCGCCTAGGAGAGCTTACTGGACTCAGAACTAGTTTTTGAGGTGCACTTTGGATGGGAAACTTCAGGAAAAACTCCAAGGCAATTTTATATCTCAAAAGTTATAAAGCCTTTATTGCTATGGCTTGGACTTATAAACCTTTTAAAAGGCTCTGGCACGTTTCGACAATCAAGCCTTCATTAGAGAATCAGAGACTAGCAAATGTACACTACTCAAAACAATTAAGCAAGGAAAATATATGTTGAGCTGATCCAGATAGCGCCTGGCAGCACTGGTTAAAACCAGGAACCACACACTCAGTCATATAACGATCCAAACTGCACACATTTTAGCCATTAGGGTTCAGAATGCAACCGTGAAACAAATGTGAGCACCTTGGCTTTATGTAGGGCCTTGCTGCTACAAGGTTTGAGCACACAAGGTTCCGCATTTGGCTCAAACTCACCAATTGTCTCACTGAGATACACTGCTAGTCAAAACTAAAGAAACAGTTCAGATAAACTTGAATTTATATAGGCCTATATAAAAAATGACAAAATGGGTTTGCTCCCTTAATTGTTTTGAGTAGTGTATGTCTGAAATCCAAAGACTAGCAGGACTAGCAAATGTATGAGAAATGTAGAATAGAAAGGAAGTGGCCCACAGACACTGCTTATGTGTACAACCCAGAGTTGTGTGCTGTGGCACTGCACGTCACGCAAGTTCTGCCAGGAAGACTCTAATGTCTCGGAAGCACACTGTCTCCGACCAATCAGCAGCTGCCACCTGCTTTATAACGACATGACTAAGTCACTGTTTCGCTGCTTCAGGTGCTGACGTGTCGATGCATCCTCCTCCTTCCCCACCACCACCAGTCTGGTCCCTGTCTATCCACCTGGGGGTAACTTTGGTCCCTGCCATACGGCAATGGCAGAATCTGCCAGATCTATCGATGCAAGACCCGGGCTGATGACTGGACCTACGCCAAAGAATATGTATTTCCCTGCTGAATGTTCAGTTGTTAAATCGTTTAAATCATACTCCTTATCTCTGAGCCTTTCTGGCTGTATTTAGAATAGGAAGGCAGGGGCCCACAGAGACTTCTTGTGTGTAGAACCCAGAGTTGTGTGCTGTGGTGCTGTACATGCCAGTAGCACTGACTTACAAAACTCGCTGGCCTCCTGCTGTGGGCTTGTGTTTGCCCCAGTGCTGTGGTGCACTTAGCTGTGGTGGGTGCTGGTGCAGTCATTGATCTTAGGAGCGAACTCGTGTGAGACAAATGCCTGCTCTCAGGTGGTGGCCGAGACCTTTTCTTTCTTGCCATTTGCTCAGCAGAATACATGCGTCTTTGTTAAACAGGCCATGGCTGCTGCTGTCGCTGCAAGGACCCCTCGTTGGCATGTTGATCAGGGCTCCATAAAGTGCCCTGCTGGTGGAAAAAGATCAATGGCTTTTGTGTGCTTTACCTTTCATGGTCATGAAACAGGTAAAAACAAAAATGATCAGCAACATGTATGATTTTTGCATCTATAATGGCTCCGTGTCCGTAAATGTCTACACACAGCATGTATTTATTTTTAACCTTAGCATTTGTAGAGAGGGGCATATAGGCATTATACACACATTCCAAAAGTCATTCTGATTCTTCCAAGTGTTTGGGACATGGAAAATATAGATTTTAAAGAAGAGGGCAACACTGACAGACCTGTTCAAAAAAAGACCAAGAGCAGTGCAAAAATATTAAAAGATCAGCATTTCAAGCATAACTGGACCTTCTCTCTGGCCCATTCACACCTGTATTGAGCTGGTCACAACAGCAGCACACCTCAAGGCTTTGGCCTTGTGACAGTGTAAATGAATACAACACTCTCCGAGGAGGCGCTGTGAAGACGTCTTTTCAGTCCTATTTAAACCTCATTTCTATTTTGTCCCGCTGTCAATGGACGGGAAGGTTGTTCACTTCTCTACCGCTCTGACCAGGGGTCGGGTTTGAGGCAAATTCATAATTACCTTAGAAACCAGACCGATTAGACTCACCCTAATGGCCTGTATTTGTGCGGAATGTTGTTATTCGCTAATGAATGTTCCTGGCATGCGGCAGGGGGACCAGCCATCCCGAAAGGCTTTTGTTGAAGGACGTCCACAAACAGTAATGGCTCCGAGTGACAAAACATGATGAGTGACAAAGAGTCAAGTGCATTGCTTTGGCAGTGCTTCTCCTGTCAAAAAAAAGACCCAGGCAACAGACTCAAGGGGGCATTCAATACACTGTTAGTGAATCATATTGTTTGGGGGTTTTTTTCTCCCCTTGGCAGCCATTGTTAATGAGAAAAGATGGCTTCTCCGATTCTTAAATGGCTGTTGTCACGATGTTGTTGATAGTTTTCTGAATTAGTCTCCGCGTAATGAGGATAGATGGGCAGGGATCCAGCTACCGCGACGGAGTCGGCAGACGACACACCTGGGAGAGAGCACATAATGATGGCTCGTCCGTGCAATGCATCGTGGGCAATAAAATAACCGTTAAAGTGGTCTGTGTGGACCGAGACAGAACATGAATGAATAAAAATGGGGGAAGGAAATAAGTGTTGTTATGAGTTGTAGCATGTAATGCAAAATAAGGGTCATTACACCACGTTTTTGACTTTGATGGCTTGTCTGCAGATGAAGGAGCAGTGTGCTCTTGGTGCGCGAGTAGCTTACTGAGTTGTTGCACCCTGCTAATAGGAGAGCAGTCATGATGTGTCAGGTTAGTTTACCACCAGTAGTCTAGGAAGGAAGACAAAAAAGTCAAAAGTAAGGACAGAGAACTAAAAGCCAGGACACTTGAACATTTATTTAACACCACTCTTGCTTTCATTTATGTATGTGCTAATTATTCTTATTCTTGTTCTTATATGCCACACAAGACGGTATGAATTTTCCAAAGCCACTTGGAAAACTCGGATGTGCGTATATCCCATAGTAGGTATTTAAAAATGTAGTGTAGCACATGTAAAAATAGATGAACAAATGCTCAAAAATGACGCCACTCTTCATAGGTCTAGAAAAAAAGGTCTTCTCCTAGTCTGAACAAAGGGTCACCCTTGATGCTAAGTCACCTTGAAGAAGTTGGGTGCTGACAGATGAGAAAGTGGGATCGTGTGGTCAGAAGAGAAGATGGCCAGTGTCGCTATTAGAGGCGAAATATTTAAATATGTGCAAATACCCCTAAAATGCGTTGCTGACTAAACTGCGAGGAAATAATGAGGCACGTTAGCCTCAAGGTTAAGTGCAAGCGCTTCAAAAAAATAAATAAATAAAAAAAACGAGGTGAATTTCGCAAAAGTTGCCTCTGGGGGCGAACAAATGTGTTGCCCTCATCAAAATGCGTGTGGAAAGGTCAGTGTGGAAAAAAACCCAAAGGTCAGGCCCAGCTGGTCTCCCTCTGCTCCCTTAGCAGCTACAGACAGGAAATCATGCCAGCCCCTCAATCCCACTACCATGGAAACCAAGGGAGGGAGGAAGTGGGCGAGCGGGCACGGGTGCGTTGATGGGGTGGGGTGGTGGTGGGTGGCATGGTTTGGGGGGAGGGGGGGGGGGTAGTGTTGGTAGGCATGTGGATAATTACAAGAATGGAGGAGGAAAGGTTAACTTTCTCTCAGTGCCAACCAGTCATTAGGCCACCATTAGCAGGGTCTGACACCTCTGTGCCCCATTCCCTCCTCCCTCACCCGCACACACACACACTCACACATTCAAACACACACACAAGCACTCGCACACACACACACAGATATACACACGCACAAGCACACACACACACACACATGCAGACACATACACATACACATACACATACACACACTACACACACATGCACACATACGCACACACACACACACACACACACACATACACACACTACACACACACACACACACTACACACTACACTATACACACACACACACACACACACACACACACACACACACACACAAACACACACAAATGTGCTCTCCCTGCCTCCTTCTGAGCGGGACTAATGATCCGAAAGACTCCTCGGATAAATAGCGGGGTATCAGTGACACGTTGGTGATGATGCCGGTTAATATCCTGTGGCAATGCAAAAATAGAAGACTTCATCCCAGTCAATTAATAAAGGTTGAGGTCTGGGGCTGTCCTGCTCTGCAGGTCAAGTGGCCCGATGGTGACCTTTTTTTGGATGAGAAAACACTGCAATGCCACATCGTTTTGGATGCCAAGTAAGGAAAACGTTGCGACCATCTATGTGAGTTTTAGTGAAACCCATCCCTTGTCATAACAAATTAATGGAAAGAATTGTTGATGCAAGTTTGAGAAAATATGTTTTCCAAAACATCATGACTGGGGAAAAAATATTGAATGTCAGAAGAGGCAATGGCAAATAAACAAAGAAACTTTGGTTTGGGTGTGTACTTGCTTGCCTGCCGCTTGAAATTAGGACTGTGCAAAATAAATATAATTCAGAAATAAAAAAAATACCAAGGCACTTATCTGGTATTTTTTTTATTTCTGAATTTTGATTAAACCCTTGATCAAAGAGCACCATCCAACAATTATGTTACATGTTCCAGGCAGCACTCCAACAGTTTTGTTTTCCAAAATGAATATAAAGTATAAAAAATTATACAACTATGGTGTACCATCATGTACAGCCATATAGCCACGTGATTCTCCTGTACAGAGACACTTCTCCTTTTTCCATCGCTGAACCTGTTTTTTATGATGAAGTGGATGTGCCGTAGTGATTATCCTGAGATATTAGGATAATATATTATTATATATAATCCGAATCATTGCATTTCTAGGATCAGAATTATATTATAGACATTAGATATTTCTCCTTTTTCTTCAGTTGAACTTTTTTAGTGGTGAAGCGGATGTGCCAGAAAAGAGGTGTTTTCATAAGGGGTTGTGGAGGGTGGCTGGCGGGGTGCAGAGATGTCTTTCCCAAGGGCTCCAGAGCGCATACTTGTGGCCTGGAAAAGGCTCTGAAGTGCTGCCTCTGAGGATCTCCGCAATGAGCCCTCGCCATTACACAAGCGCAGCGCAGGCATCCTCCCGCGGATCGTCTCAAAGGCTGTGTGTGTGTTTCGCAGTCTGTTGGATGAGGAAATCTGAACCCGGCTGTTTGTGATTATTTATGGATGATAAGGAATTAGTTACACATTGATGGCTTCCCAAGTGAACTGCTTTTTTTGATCTATTCAGATGGCCATTCTTAGAAGACTGTTAAAGAAGGTGCAACAACACCCCGTCTCTCACCCCCCCCCTCCCCCCGCCATATTTTTTTTCAGTACGCTTGAAACGAGGCCTGGAGTTGCTTTTATAGTCAACTCCATTTCCTGTACTGACCCTTACTGTTAACATTTAAGCACCGAGGGCCATAAATATTCCCGCACACCCCGGGAGGCAGTTCATAAAGCCGGTGAGATAAAAAAGCAGTCATCATAAGCATATTTGACTAACGCCGTCCACTGGATCTCATCAGAATGACCTCAGCCGTCATAAATCCTGAGAGCCTGCGAGGCCTGTAGATCTTTACTTGCACTGTGTGTGTGTGTGTGTGTGTGTGTGTGTATGTGTGTGTGTGAGATAGAGAGAGAGAGAGAGAAAGAGAGAGAGAGAGAGAAACCCTCAAGCAGTAAGGAGTCTTTGTCTCACTTCACGTCTGTGTGTCCAGAGCCTGATGCACATTGCACTTAGCCTGGTAAACTAGCCCCTTGTGCTTAATTTCATTTTGTACAGAGGGTCTGGCCCTGCTGCTTTGAGAAACGATTTATTCCTGGAGGTGTGGACTCCGCTGAAGTTTAAAACAAGTGGCTCTGCCTTTACCCAATCGCTAAAGTCTTGTCATCACGTATGCAATTAGCTTGCCTATGCACTACAATTCAAATGTAGTACACAAAGTCAACGCCATGGCTCATGAACACTTTCTACATTGCACTGGCATACTGTTACAGTATTGGATATGTATAAAAGCAGGGAAAAACTCAACAGAATGGGATTGTGTTGCGTAGATACACTGTCTGGCAGACATGGGTTTAACTCCGCAACCAGCCAGCGCGTGTTGGCTTTGTTGTGCCTGGTAAAAAAAAAAGATAATTGGCATGCAAGCGGTGCCGGGTGACATTAGGCGTCTTGTTTCGTCTTTGTCACGGTGCAGCGTTTTCATGCGTGGCCTCCGAATGACAGTAATTGAAGCACTTCCCAGCCTTGCTGTGGAGACGCTCCAAAGAAAGAAAAAAACAAAAAACAGGTACACTTGTTTTCCAGTCGGTTCCCTCTCTTTCTCTCTCTCTCTCTCTCTTTGTCTGTCTCTTTCTGTCTCCACCTCTCTTGATTCATGGGAGGTCATTCCACATCTCCGAGCCAGCACAGCAGGTGAAACAAACGTGATAACAGCATTAATTAAATTTCATAAAGCACCCCGTCTCTCTCTCACACACACACGCACATACACACATGCACGCACACACACACACACAAACCAGTTCTTAACTCATCCTACTCTCTCCCTCCGCTCCACTCCTCTCCAACTGCCTCAATCCTCTCCAGCTAGACATCATAAATCAGAGAGGCTCATTGTGCTCTTGTCAGGACATGGCCAATCCTTCAGTGATCCTCCACACACACACACACACACACACACACACATGCACACACACATGCATACACACGCGCATGCGCACGCGTACACACACACGCACACATGTACACACACACACGCACACAAATACGCACACACACACACACACACACAAATTCACACACGCGCACAAACACGCGTGCATGCTCACATATGCAGGCGCATAAACACACACACACACACACACACACACACACACACCAACACCACCCCTTGAGTCCAATGACAAGTGGGGTCCTAATTTTACTGAGAGACAGCAAAGCTGGCAGCAAGTAAAGTCTGCCATGTTTAGTTACCTAAAGCTGCTGTAATGAAACTTTGGAAAAAGGCCAAACTCAGGTCTTTTTTCTGATTTAAAAGCATAAGCAGGACCTACACTAACAAGAGTGAGTCAGCCTTATACTTTGTCTGCTGAAAGATATTGGAGTTCCGTGGGAATGATCTCCTTCAAAGCAACACCTTTCTTGTAAAACTCCCCTGAAATGATGTTATGTCAGGTGGACCTTGCACACAAGAATGTCATTCTCTTCTGGTACAAAGCTCTCCATTTACAGTGGGAAAGCTATTGTTTGTTGCATGTTGGCAGAATTACAGATCTCCATCTGAACATTAATAAGGTCTGGTTGAACCTCTTTTATTGTAGAGATAAATAATTACTTCAATGCCGCATCCACTAATTACTCAACCAATTTCTGCTCGACTGTGCGCAACCCTGTGTTAATGAAATTAGCAAGTATTGGAATCGCTGCCTATTTTTGTTGCTCGTTGTTGCTGCGTGATACTTGTTTGTGGTGCTTGTTGCCCTTTGAAAGCAAGGGAAATAGCCAAATTAGATTCACCACCCTGTGGTTTTTGTCTTTCTTCACATATGAAAACCTGCATGACAGAAACAAATGGCTACAATAGGGACTCTCTTTCTTCCTTAGCGACGTGTCCTTTCATTTGTTTGCCCCCTGGGGTTCCTATGTCAAGATTACAATACTCTATGCGTAATAACCTTCAACCGTTAGATTAGATTTTTGCAGCATTTCATGTAAGATGCATTGTGGTAATCTGTGGGGGTAAAATCATTATATTCTTACATTCCTCTCCTCAAGTGCTTGGGTTCGTGTTGGTGTATGCTCACCCCAAGTGCTCCTACAGCTGCAATGACGAGAGAAGTAGCTCACCTTCTCACGACAAAAGCAGCAAGACCGATTAGTGTGACAAAAGCTAATGGGCATTTGTGTTACGTTATGATTGTACAGCTATAGTATAGAGCTAAAATATAGATTTTTTTGGTGGTTAAGTTCTCTGCTTTGTCCTAAGAGCCCCTGATCATCCCACCATCAGTCCCTGTCCTCAACACCCACACCACCAAACCTCTTCTCTCAAATCTCACAGTCCACAAACCACAAAACAGTTTTGTGAGAAGAAGATTGCAAAAGTGAAAAGGCCAAGCCCCAGGCCAGCTCCTGCCTCCAAAGGCTCCATCCTTTAGCCTTCTCTGCCTCTGCCTCTGCCTCTTCTCTTTCACAGACCCATCGCTTGCGTTCACTCTCAAGGGTCCCAGCCAAAACAAGGATGATGTATTAAATACAGTACTTCTGTTTTCTTCTTTCTCTCTGTCTTTCTCTCTCCTTCTCTCTCTCTCTCCTTCTCTCTCTTCTTCTCTCTCCCTCTTGCTCTCTCTTTCTCTGTCTCTCTCTTGTTCTCTCTTTCTCTGTCTCCCTCTCTGTCTCTGTCACTTTCTCTCTCTGTCTCTCTCTCTGTCTTTCTTTCTGTGTTGCTTTCTCTCTCTCTCTCTCTCTCTCTCTCTCTCTCTCTCTCTCTCTCTCTCTCTGTCTTCCTGTCTCTCTCTCTTTCTCCCTGTTTCTGTCTCTCTATCTCTCTTTATCACTCTGTCTCTCTCTCTCTGTCTCTCTCTCTGTAATTGTCAGAAACAAATGCAAGAAGAAGAAGAAGTGGAGAAAAACCTTACAGATATGCAAGTGCATTACACAACACTTATTCCCCTGGCACTAAAGCGAAACAAAAAACAATGAATCTACTGCTGTGGTTGTGTGGGACGAAGCACAAGTCAACATTTTGCCCGACTGAACTAATGTGCATAGAGGCTACGCATGCGTTTCTTAGTTAAAGATGCAAAAAAAAACTGCATCCATCAGGCGGCTGTGTTTAAAGACAATACCGATTTGCATAATCCCAATTATGGCGCTGAATAGGAAAAAAAAACAGGGGCGTGGATCTTTAGCAAGGCCATTAGTTTGAAATTTTAATGCTGGGGTGTATGTGTGTGTGGAGAGTGGAGAGGAAGGGAGGAAGGTGGGAGGGGATTCAGCGCCACGTGTCTCTTAGCCGATAGAGCACATCATGAACGACCCACGTCTGGTCTGTCATCGGCCCATAAATTACAGCAATTATCGAAGGGGAGGGGCCGCTTTTATCACTTCCTCCACTCATCAACGGTTACAGATGAGGCCATGAGGTTCACGCTGGGGGCAGAAGGAGAAACAGTTGGCTGCAGCCTGTGTCATACAGTTCAGCCAGAAAGACTCAGAGAAAAGGAATTTCAATTTAAACAATTTAATATAGTTAGAATTAACAATTGAACATTAGGTAGAAAGTAGATCTTCTTTGGCGTAGGTCCGGTCATCAGCCTGGGTCTTGCATCGACACCTCTGCTTCTAAAGATGTGTTCTGTGGAGATCTTGGAGATTTTCAAAATCCATTACATCAGATGCAAAATAAGAAGTCTTTTTTACCATTTGTTTCTCTTCACTGAGGCTGGATAACAGCTCTCCATAGAGCACACACTGAAGCCAAGAAAATGCATTTCGAAAAGGTATTCAAGCAGTGGTATGTGCTTCTCAGCATTAAGCTGTGAACGAAGCATTTAGTTACAAAAAAAAAACAACTTGGGCTTACCGATATTATTTAGTGCCTCATCATGTCAGGTCTGCCGTTTAAATAACACAGACGGGGCCTTCCCCTTCCAAATGCACACGAGAGGATCCTTAAGGGGCTCGCATATCGGCTTGGTGTGAACGAAACGTGGCGCGCTTCCAGGAATAACATGGCGAGGGATTTCATCATGGTCTGCAGCTCATGAGAACAGCGCCGACTCGGATTTAAGCTTCCCACAGGAGTCATTATTACTGAAGGCTCATGATGCGGCCACGGGGATGAAGCCAAAGCTAAGACCTTACCGAGGTAGCCAAAGACAATACTGAAGGGCCAGAAACACACTTCACCTCGTCAACCTGACAGTCCCTCTAAGCCATTGTCAGTACAACGGAAATGTGTGTTTGCTCCTCAACAAACTGGAAAAAAAATACTGTGGGCAAGTTTTCAAACCACAGTTGTGTTGTTGTGCATAATTACAGGCACTGCTGAGAGCATTCTTGACAGTAGGGAGCATGGTTCTTGTTTTGCTAATTTACAGTTTTTAGGAACTCCTTGTAGAAAAGGTTGGAAAGAATAAGGTGCACCACGAAGCGAAACTGTCAGCTGAACTCCCAGCAATGTATTCGGTGCCACTTCACCTCTCAAGGGAGGAGTTTACATTTGAGTTCAGCATCTCCACACACACACATACACACACACACATACACAGACACAGATACACACCCACAACCCACCCACACACACACCCACACATACACATACACATACACACAAACACAAACACAAACACAAACACAAACACACACACACACACACAATCAGCACAGTGCAAAACTCTGTCCTGCACCCCTGCCGCCCACATGTCTGACTCAAGCACTGCTGCTGCTGCTGCTCTGCTTTTTTGACCACTGGAAATAAGCACACCTAAAAAAGAGCACTCCACACTGCCTCAGACAGCCCTTCCAAAAGCTCATTTCGAGGATATAAAAGTTTTGCGAGCGAGAGAGGGGGGGATGGGGGAGAAAAAAATTATCTCCGGGACAGAAAAAGTATGCCGGGAACAAAGTCGTGTTAAATTAGCACCAGTGTGTCACTCGCAGGAGCTGTCACAACACACTCCTTAATAAGACTCCTGATTTGTGCCACGGGTTTGTTCCAGAAGCTGACAAGTCCACTGCACCGTCCCTTGTTGGGAAGTAGTTTATGCCGACAACAGGGGACTGGGGAGCGTTTGGGGAGTGTTTTTCTTTTCCTCTCTTTTTCGTCTGCGCTAGTGACAAGCGACTTGTGATTCAAGGGCTATGCGTATGACTTTTAATGCTCTCTGTGTGGATACATGGTTCCCTCAAAAGCCATTAGTATCGGAAGATGTATTAAACTGTCAAGCTGTCATGGAACGGAAATACATTTGATTAAGAGGAACAAGAGAAGCCAAGGGGTTTTGGTGCAGGCAAAGACAGCTACAAAATGCCCTCTGACGTGCCAAAATGACACGCAGAGCGCGAAAACAGACTCTGAACAGACTCTGAACAGAATCTGATATTCCATCCGTCAGTGCTTGTGGCTTCGAACAATCCAATCATTATTGTTGGAAAGCGAGCCAAAGCGAGGCATTTCTTGATTGAGACTGATTACTTTCCATTGTTTTTATAACCACCCCTTTTACAAGGGCTTACTGGCATCACATGCTCATCAGTCGCCTGAAATTATCATCAAAACTGAACTTCTACCGCAAAAAAACAAAACAAAAATGTATCATCAACATGGATTACAGCAGCAACACTAGATGGCCATCAAATAAACAGAGAAGATTAAATGATTTATGTAAGGCTTTTCTTCTTTCACTTTGACTTTCGACCGACAGGCTTTCATTTCTCTGTTTCATTCTTGAAAAGAAAAAAAAAATCGACTCTCTCCTTATAACACCCCCAAGAGCAAGACGAGTAAACATCATCTTCAAAGTCACTGGCATCCCTTCAAAAGAAATACCTCTTTAAGTTTTATCCAATCTTCCATCAGACATCTTGACACTTGAGCCCCACAGTCATACAGTACCTCTGGGTCCACTCTCCTGGTGTTTTTGTTGTAACACGTACACTATTAGAGAAGAAAAAAATCCCAAACTGCGCTTTTCATATCCATATAAAAGCAAATTGCAGAACGGCACACTGCTTGTAATTAATTAATCCCCACATCAAGCTCAATTTTTATTAGCTTTGACCTGCAAGATCAATCATGTACAACTGTGAGTTGGCCCTTGCAATTACCTTACTCTCAATTTGTGTGGGGCAGAGAGGTATTTGTGTATTTGTGTTGGATTGTGTGTATGTGTGTGTGTGTGTGTGTGTGTGTGTGTGTGTGTGTGTGTGTGTGTGTGTGTATTTTAAGTACCTCCTAATACTCACACTGCCAAGAAGCAAATGGCTAGTTATGAAGCAGAAAATGTACTAATGCGTTTTGAATTCAATAGGTAATATATCAGTACATTTGACCTTTTCCTTGTGTTGTGTTTCTACCTTTTACTCTTCAAAACCCCCAAAACCCCACAGTGCTGCAGCATCCTTTCTGTAATACAGACCTGATCCCTGCTGCACTTACCCATCTCCTCTCAGCTACTCAACAGCCCTTTATCCCACCCACTTGCTCTTTCTCTCCTCTCCTCTCCTCTCCTCTCCTCTCCCCTCCTCTCCTCTCCTCTCCTCTGGCCCCCTCTTCTCCCCTCTTTTCTTCTTCTCTCCTCTCCTCTCCTCTCTTCTTCTCCTCTCTCCTCTCCTCTCCTCTCCTCTGTTTTCTTCTCCTCTCCTCTTCTCGTCTCTTCTTCTTCCCTCTGGTCCCCTCTTCTCTCATTTTTTCATCTCCTCTCCTCTCCCCTCCTCTCCAATCCCTCACCTCTCCTCTCCCCATTTTCCTCTCTTCCTCCTCTCTTTTCTTCCCCTTATCCTCTTCCCCTTTCTCTCCTCTACTCTCCTCCTCTCCTCTCTTCTTCTCATCCTCTTCCTCTCCTTGTCTCTCCTCCTCCTCCTCTGTTCTTCTCATCCTTATCCTCTTCCTATCCTCTCCTCATGCTCCTCCTCTCCTCCTCTTCTCCCTACCCCATCTCCCTCTGCCTGTCAACCTCCACCCCCCACCCGCCCGCCACCAACAGAACGAGTGACCGTAAGCATATTAATTGACTTTGGCCGTTGATTCTAATTGGTCGTGGCAGTTCAGAGGGAATGAATATGTGCGGGCCTCCTGGAAGGCAGAGGGATAGTCTTCAAACTAATGAGCGACGGGGACATTAGGGCCTCGCACGGGGCAATTACAGTTGCGGTTGACAACACCTCCCTCGACAGGAGCGAATGAGACACACAGTTTTTTTTTCCTTCTCCTCTCCTCTGGGGAAGTGTCAGTTTAATTCATGAGAAAATTCCAGAAGTTTTGAGTCTTAAAAATGAGCCATTTTGGAGAGAAACACCAAGTCATTGGCAAGTGCATCAGGGAGGCCCCATAACTTATAAATGATGGTAGGCGTAGTGAGATTCACCAATTTGCATTGGTGCACAATCATACAAGTTCATAATGTGGTTTCCCTCACAAAAAAAAGTATATGGGAGAGACAAGTTGGGATAAACTTAGGATAGGTTGTCTGTAAAATTGGCATCTACACAGTATTGTGTATTAGGAGTGCAGAATGATTCCTTTCTTACACTGAAAGGCAATAATTTAAAATTTTGCACTTTTGTATTTACATTGATTCCTCTTCTCTAAATTGCTGCAGAAGGGCAATCTCAGGTCCGCACCGCGGTCAAATAACACATACTGTTTGTCCGGGACCAAGACTCTTCCTGGAGATAGGGCAATTTATATCCCATAGTAGAGAATCAAGCTCATTGACTGGACAAAGAGTTTGTTCATAAGTGGTGAAGAACGAGAACAATATCGATAACATTGTCTGCACCCATATCATTTCACCAGTTTCTTTTTTTTTGTTGTTTTGTTTTTCTTTTTTGATGTCTCAGCCACATCTACAGTATGCATTGTGCACATGGGACAGAACTCTCCAGAAGCCACTGAAACCACATGGAGCAGAGCTGATATCTTTGGGCCGAAAGCAGTAAAAGCAAGGCAGCTAACGTATCTCTTGCAATTGATTTTTTCCCCTCTTGTTCGACAAAACAAGGATGACTCATATACATTTCATATTGCAGTTCACGAACAGACATTCGGTGTAAAAAAAACACCAATAGAATTTATAATAATTGGAAAGTATTTTGAAATGATTTGTTTATATGTTACTCATGTGGTAGTATTGCATCCTTGTGCCAAGTTTTAACTGATTGTGATAAGGATTGTGTAGCAGGAAGAATTATAATTTACCCATCAGAATGTTTATAATTGATTTTTGGGAAACTTGATCGCCTGTTTATATGATAACACGTGAAATATTTTCACTTAATGAAACTGGCCATGACACACTAGACAGATTGTCTCAGACCATATGCTTACTAAGTTGCTAATGTCACTTTTCACAGACAGTTTAGCACGATTAGCTGTCTGCATAACAAGACATAAAATCACTATTTCCTCTGTGCTAGAAGTGAATTGCATAGCGTCATACTTTTCTGAACTGCATCTCACTAAGCTGAAACTGTGTTGTGATGAATCCACTCATGCTATATGACACTGCAGAACTGTATCATATCATTTCTGCAGTTTCTTCATATGTATCTTTCATTTGTGCATGTAACTAACTGTGGCAGTACACTGAGATGATAGGCTTTATAACTGAAGATGCTAATTGCTAATGTTTACACAAAGGTCCTTAACTAATCAAGGGCACAGTGCTCAATCTGTGTCAATCTTCTATGCTACAGGCGTACTTCTAGCTGTAAATGTGTATATGTGCAATGTATAATACTGTATGTACATGTAATGTATGGGTGTGATGTGTAATGCATAGGAGTGTATAGGAGTAATACTGTATATCAGACAGATATTGCAAAGACCTGTGCCCTTGTGCTCAGATAGTTTAAAACCAAAGTAGTGTTTGCTGGATGCATAGCCATAGAAAATCAGCACCATTCTTTTTTATGGGTAGAACATGATAAATACCACTTTCACAATGTGGCAGAAGTGGGGAAAGGCATGAGACAAAGGGAGAAGAAAGGTGCATTAAAAAAAAATACTTTAAAACCTCTCAGCCCACTGAGAAATTAAAAGAGAAATGTGCCTGACAAAGTTCAGTACGGTTTATTATTTTTGACATCTTTCCATCTTGCTGTCTTTCTCTCACTTTCCTATCAAACACAGATGGAATCCTGAGGCGAACTAGCACCATTTGGATAAACATTCACACTCACAAAAAAAAAAAAAAAACACTTCCAACTGACTCTGAAACTTGTCTTTTGGGAGAAGGTGGAGCTTCAGCAGTCTGTTTGAAGCACAGGAACCTAGATTAATACCAAGACACTAATTTACTCTCCCCATCACAGGTGCTTCTGCTCGGCAGCATCCACTCTGCCACAGAAAGATGGATCAGCTCCTCTCTGTTCCACCCTCCCTCCCTCCATCTCTCCATCCCTTTATCTCTCTATCCCTCTCTACCCCCCGTGTTCCTCCCAGACAATGCTTCTGTCTTCTCTGCGGTAGCGATGATGTATTTCAGCTTGTTAAAAGCTGTAATTCTAATCACTGAGAGGATAGCAGACACGCTCCCCTAAGTACCTACGCGCTCGCTCGCCTTCCTTGGCTGCCTGTCAGTGTCCTGACATTCCGATGCGGGCACGGCGTGGGCACAGCAGGATGGCGTTCCTTGCCGCTCCGCTGCTTGGCAACGCCGCATCGCACAGCACCGGGCGCCCAGCGCTCTGCGGCAGATCTCCGTAACTACCCTTAAGAAGACACAGAACACTCTTTTCCCTCCTTTTTACAGAGGAAAGGAGTGAGGGAAGGAGGGAGGGATGGAAACGGAGGGGTCTGTCAGGGGAGCAGAGGAGTTCAGTGGGGGGGGGCAGCAGGGTTCGGGGGGTGGTAGGGGTCCTCTGGGTAATCTTGCGGGTGAGCTAATTAGCGGCAACTACACAAGGAGGACACGGAGCCTTTTCAAGCAGTGATGAAAAGACAGGCAGGGTTTCATTTTCCCTCACTGGCAAAATGGCTGCTAAATGAAAGCACAGGGCGGGCCTGGCACCCTGTTCCGAAACCCCCGGCTGCCGAATCACAGCGGCTGCCTGCCCGTCTATTCTTGCCATCACCAAGGTGGTCGCACAAAGAAACGTCTTTGGTTAAAACTTCAGTGAACTTTTACCTGCCGAATCACAGCGGTAGGGATGGGAATCGAAAACAAGTTCTTGTTGAGAACCGGTTCCTCGTGTTTCAATTCCTTGGAATCGTTTGCCAGTTTGGCAAATGATTCCCTTATCAATACCAGCAGGCATGACTAGCGTCACCTATCTTACGCAAGTTACCCAACGTGCGTAGCGACATGCAGTCAACAGGAAACATGGCACCCACGCTGTTGTATTTACTATTTTCTACAGAGGAATATTTATTTTATTGTTAATATTTTATTGTTATTTTATTTTATTTTATTGTTATTATTCTATTATTATTATTTATTGTATATTATATCTAGGCTGTGGGCCTCTTTTGACCTCAGTGTTGGGTGTGTAAGGTCACGTTACTTCTAAACTAAACAAAGTTGATACTAATCGACCTGTTCATTCTCCTTTTTTTCCAAATGAGAATTGATAAGACAATCGATAAAGAACCGAATCGTTAAGCAGAATCGAAAAATGGAATCGGAATCATAAAAATCTTAGCAAATCCGATCCCTACACAGCGGCTGCCTGCCTGTATCTTCTTGCCATCGCCGAGATGACAGTCACTCAGGCAGGGGACTGACGGCACAAAGAATTGTCTTTGGATTAAACTTCAATAAACTTTTGCCTGATTTTTTGTCTTCTTTTCTGTTCTACACATTCCTGGGGTGATCAGACACCATCTTTCGCGATACAGAGTAGGAAAACAAAAAACGAATCGCAATGTGTGATGTGCTGCACAATCTTCGTCAAGCACCTCAGGGAGCCGAATACAGAGGCATGGCCCTGAAACCAATATTCCAAACCATCTGAATATTCTGAATATTTTGTCTCTCCAGCTACCAATTTGTAGTATAATCAGATCTTAATGTATACGGCATCGGCCCCTAAAGAGGATAAATGAACAACAACAGCAAAATCAAAACAATCGAGTGATAATTGCCACATGCTGACGATCCTCTCTCTTCTTCTCCATCTCAGCCATTACGGTGGAAGATGAGTCTTTAACGCCGTCCCTCCCCAGACTCCTTAGTCCGACCGCCGCAGAAATAGACGCTTATCTCCGACAGGCCAAAACCTCCCTGTGAAACTTTAATTGCTTTTGCTCCTGTATAATTTACATCATCTGAAGATAATGCCAGTCCATTGTGCTCGAGGCCAATATAGATTCGTTGGTTCGGTGGCAGCGGCCTCGAAAATAGCCTGCTTTCATAATGAATAGATGGCGGGGGAAACATTGGAAGATAACGCTAATGATAATGATTGGTTAGGTTACAAAGAACATTTTTTGGTCCGGTTGGGCTTTATTGGTTTTTAAAGGTTTATTGTTGGGGGAGACTGATTGTAGGACTTGTAATTTCACAACATTGGCCCCAAGGGTAATTGTTTCTTTAACATACTCTTAGATTCATCATACTAGGAAATG
>CM050201.1:21622500-21630000 GCA_027475355.1 Coilia nasus | reverse complement strand
AGTGGATGAGGATATAGCTTGCAGGTTTTTTTTTTGCTTTTTGCTCTTTGTATTAAATATTGATCTTCAAAAAAGATTGATCTGGGCTAGAAAGACCAGAATAGCAGTGAGAGGCTTTTGTCATGCTCGGCGCAGATTAAAAACGGAGCGAGGAGCTGTCTGCACTGGTGTAGCTCGAATCATTAGATGAAGAGAAGAAGAATCGCTTTTAAGACAGAGAGTAGAGGGGGGGATGATAAAGAGATGGGGAGATGGGAGAAGGATGAGGAGGAGGAGGTGGAGGGAGAGAAAGACCATCACAAGGGGAGCTAGCTCTAATTGGGGTGTTTTGCATGTGTTTTTTTTTCCATGGCAGCTCCCCACAAACTGTCTATCACGGTGCATTCTCATTGGTCACATGCCCACCACCAGTCTCAGGCCTTGTCACATGCTAACAGCGATTATGTCTACAATGCTTTTAATCAGGAATGTGGGAGCGTGAGTATATCAAACACCACAAGGGCAAGAAACAATGAAATGGAGGAGAAAGCAGGTTGGTGAAGAGCCAATGAAGAGAAAAGTTAAAGTAAAGATTCAGAGATAGCAAGCAGCAGAAAAAAAGCACTAGTTTGGGTTGAGATTTTTGTCATTGTGATCACACAGCACACACAACAAAATTCACCTCTGCATTTTACCCATCACACACGTGGGACAATGGCGTCCGGGGAGCAGTGCGAGGGGATGGTACCATGCTCAGGGTGCTTCAGTGGTGCTGCTGGTGACCCGGAATTCGAACCTGCAATGCTGCGGTCACAGGGCCGATACCCTAACCGGCAGACCACCACTACCCCATGATGTCAGTCTACATGCTAAGTTTTAACCCATCACATGAGCAGGGGCCAGCCATGACAGAGGCACCTGAAGAACGATGTGTGGGGACAGTACCTTGCTCAGGGTACCTCAGTGACAGGTACAGTACCTCAGTGACTTCTGGCAGTTGGTGGATTCGAACCTGTGGCCCTCTGCGGTCACAGGTCTGTTACCTTAACTGCCAGGCCACCACTGCCCCAGTATGTATATGTATATGTATATGTATATGTATATGTATATGTACATGTATATGTACATGTATATGTATGTATATACAAAGGCCAGCTGACAGTCTTGGCTGGGCCCAGGACAAGATAATCTGATGCCCCCCACCCTCCATATTCCATGATGTAAGGAGGGAACAGTTCTGGGGCCCCCCTTTCCCTGGGCCCGAGACAAGAGACCCGTTTGTCCCCCTATATCAGCAGGCCTGTGTTTGTATATTTACACGTATGTGCATGTATATGTGTATGTGTATGTGTATGTGTATGTGTATGTGTATGTATATGTGTATGAGTATGTATATGTGTATGTGTATGTGCATGTGTATGTGTATGTATATGTATGGGTAATATACATACATGCATATGTAATATGTGGGTAGGAAAAAAGAGTACAATGCAGCATCTTTATTGCTGGGTAAAATACTTTATTAAAGATGTTTATAGTAATAATAATACTGATAATGCAATAATGATGACATAATATTTACCCAACTACCCAATAATCAAAATTACCCAATTACCCCCCACCCCCCACCCAGTAAATTGGTCCCAGATGTGCTATCTATGTGAACCACTCCCCATCCCCACCCCATATTTAATCAGAAAAAACATTTAAAAGTTTTCAGTGGATGTGGGCGTAGGCTCCTGTTGCCTAATGGGTAACAGCAGGTGTCATGTGCTGGGCCAGATGTGCATCTCATGCCCCGTATCCTGTGTACAAGTGTCAAAGAGTTCATGCATTAACTCACTCGGTTCACCAAATTAGCAAAATAAAAAAAAACAATCACAGAAACATCACATGCATGCCATAGTTTGGATTGAATACTGTCATTATGTGGTATCTTTGCCTTACCCATATTCAAGTAGGCGCGGAAGGTGTTGATTTCTTCGTAGGAGGTGAAATCAGAGGTTTTCTTCTCTGCCCACTCATTCATTCTGCCAGTGGCCGGACGTCCTGGAACATTTTCAAGACATCAGAAAGGCCGCTACTTTTTGTCAAAATGCTGTGCCCTGGATAGAACTGCAACTACCCCATGTGCTCTTCTAACATTTGTGTTTAACTCACTGAGATCAAAGATGTTCCATTTGTCTCCAGAATCCAGTTGGTTGAGCTGGATCACGTCCTCGGCCATTTCCACTGATCTTAGGTTAAGGCGCTTCTGGCTCCAACGAGATGTCCTTGTTCCCATGACTGGTTGAAGCTGTGCATTATCACCTTCACCTTCCAATCCAGGGATAGTTGGACTGTTGGAGCCATTGTCTATGAAACACACAAGACGTCCATTATTATTTATAGTTTTCGGTTGCATTAACTAAAGTTACATTTATGTCGTTTGGTGTAAAAACACCACTCATGTGACATAAAGCTCAGTCACCAATTGAGAGAAAAGGGTATGTATTTCAGATTGCTTACTATTCTGTTTTCACAGACTAGGCCTACTCAACACACTAGCAGATTGTAGTTTTTCTACTTTTAGCAAGTTCACATACCCTTTTCCATGCTGTGCAGTGACTCTTTCAGAGGTTTCTGACTCCAGCGATATGTCCTCGTTTCTGTCACCGGCACACAGCCTACAAAAAGGATGAAACAAACATATCATCAATTACAGATCAAATGTTAAAGTGCTCAGGCTGATTTATGTGGTGTTCATCATAATATATTGTACAGCTAATATTGTACTTCATTGGATTGTAGTTTTTACGTTTAGCAAGCTCACTTACCCTTTTCCAAGCTGCGCAGGGACTCTTTCAGAGGCCTCTGACTCCAGCAATATGTCCTCGTTTCAGTCACTGGCACACAGTCTACAAAAAGCATGAAACAAACATATAATTAATCACAGATCAAATGTTAAAGTGCTCAGGCTGATTTATGTGGAGTTGATCATAGTGTATTATACTGATAATATTGCATTCCACTGGATTGTAGTTTTTACTTTTAGCAAGTTCACATACCCTTTTCCATTCTGTGCAGTGACTCTTTCAGAGGCTTCTGACTCCAGCGATATGTCCTGGTTTCAGTCACCGGCACACAGTCTACAAAAAGCATGAAACATATAATCAGTCACAGATCACATCTTGAAGTGCTCAGGCTGATTTATGTGGTGTTGATCACAGTATATTGTACTGATAATATTGTACTTCATTGGATTGTAGTTTTAGCACCTTTAGTGAGTTCACTTACCCTTTTCCATTCTGCGCAGTGACTCCTTCAGAGGCTTCTGACTCCAGCGATATGTCCGCATTTCTGTCAACGGCACACAGCCTACAAAGAGGGTGAAACAAACATATAATCAATCACAGATGACATCTTAATGTTCTCAGGCTGACTTTCTATTACTATTGATATTCTATTACTATTTTTCCGCAGATTAACTTACGCTTGTTGGCCTGGGCCACTGGCATGCCTTCCAGGACCATGTCCTGCCACTTCTCATAGTGCACCTTTTTGCCTCTAAGAGGACAGCAGGTGACAGAGAGGGCTCCCATGACTGGTACGCTGCCTACAAAACACAACGAAAAACACACATAACCAATTACATCCTATATCATGTGTTGATTATACTTTGCATGGACTATATCACCTAGCTTTGTTCTACAGGGTATTCTTCTAGTGTTTTCCCCATATTCACTTACACTTGTCCATGTTGGCCTGGGCCACTGGCATGCCCTCCAGGACCATGTCCTGCCACCTCCCATAGTGCACCTTTTTGCCCTTAAGAGGACAGCAGGTGACAGAAATGGCTCCCACTGGTACACCGGCTACAAAAAACAATGAAACAAACACATAATCAATCATAGATCACAAATCATGTGTTGATTATTATATCATATTGATAATATTATATTTTTCATTGACATTATCACCTAGCTGTGTTCTGCATGCCATTCTATTACTATTTTCACCTATATTAACTTACGCTTGTCCATGTTGGCCTGGGCCACTGGCATGCCCTCCAGGACCATGTCCTGCCACTTCTCATAATGCACCTTTTTGCCCCTAAGAGGGCAGCAGGCGACAGAAATGGCTCCCACTGGTACACCGGCTACAAAAAACAACGAAACAAACACATAATCAATCATAGATATCATATTGATAATATTATATATTTTTCACTGACATTATCACCTATCCGTGTTCTGCATGCTATTCTATTACTATTTTCACCTATATTAACTTACGCTTGTCCATGTTGGCCTGGGCCACTGGCATGCCCTCCAGGACCATGTCCTGCCACTTCCCATAGTGCACCTTTTTGCCCCTAAGAGGACAGCAGGCGACAGAGAGGGCTCTCATGATCGGTACGCTGCCTACAAAACACAATGAAAAACACACATAACCAATCACACATCACGTCCTACATAATGTGTTGATTATACTATATTCTATTGATAATATTACACATTTGCACTGACATTATCACCTAGCTTTGTTCTGTGTGATATTCTACTAGTGTTTTCCCCCAGATACACTTACGCTTGTCCATGTTGGCCTGGGCCACTGGCATGCCCTCCAGGACCATGTCCTGCCACTTCCCATAGTGCACCTTTTTGCCCCTAAGAGGGCAGCAGGCTACAGAAACGAGGGCTACAAAAACAATGAAAAACATACATAATCAATCACAGATCACACCCTACATAATGTGTTGATTATACTATATTCTACTGATAACATTATGTTTTTACATGGACTATATCACCTAGATGTGTTCTGTGTGGTATTCTATTACTATTTTCCTCCAGATTTACTTACACTTGTCCATGTTGGCCTGGGCCACTGGCATGCCCTCCAGGACCATGTCCTGCCACTTCCCATAGTGCACCTTTTTGCCCCTAAGAGGATAGCAGGCTACAGAAAGGGCAGAAAAATATGGTTAGCCATCTTTTCATTCACCACTGAATTATGCTATCTATCTCTACAGTGTGTTCCTCGTGTTCTTACTTGGGACATTGGTCTTGTCGTTCCCACCATGACCGCGTTGTGTGTCCGCCAGTGCCTCAGTCGGCCCCTGTGGGACTTCAGCAGTCTTGGGGTCCTCAGTGAATGTTTTAAGTTCCCCTTTGCTGCTGTTATCATGTGGTCTCAGGGCTCTCTGCCTGACCCTCTGGGCCTTACGTCTCTCCTGGAAGTCCAGAAGAATGGTCTTCATCTTCTCCTGGAGCTCCCTCTTAGTCTCCCCAGGGTCTTCCCTGCTCTGCTTCCACCCAGAGGCCTCAAGCTGAGCTCTCCTCTCCTTCTTTTTGGTGCTCCTGGCTCCCATCTTCACCACATCCATGCTGGCGTTCAGTCCTCTGCCCTTCTTCCTACTGAGCTTTTTGATGGCCTGCATCTTACAGATGCGGTAATTGAGGCGTCTCTGCCTCACTCCTCGCTGTTGAATCCTCTTACTGAGGCTGGCAAAGGCTGCCCTCAGGACATTGCCAAAGCACCCAACACAGCCAGACTCCATTTTCAGGAGTCCTAAGACACTCTAACTCTGGTGATCTTTACCAAATCTGTTAATTTGTGCCTTAGTAGATGTTATTACAACACAAAAGTACAAAACTACAACCTGAAAACCAAAAACAGAAGTGAATATTTCCAAAAATGTGGTAATTGCTGGGAGAATACGCTTTCCAATGCTGCCTCTTGCTCAGTCAAAGTCAAAGTGACAATGTGTTTACTTTCAAACTAGAATGCTCAGAGTAGAACTCTCAAACTAGAATGTTCAGCTACAGTAGAATTCTCAGCCATTGTTGATGCTCAGCTGAGGCTGTGAGGAATCCTATTGGCTGTAGCAGCTAGCCTACTGTCTGATCTAGAGCTTATTACAGTATATAGCATACCACAGTTACACTTTTCAATAGAATATGCTTTTGTTAATGGTCATTTAAAAAACAAAAAAGAGCAAAAATAATGGTGAGAAAATGAGCAAAAAGCATAACGCATTTAGGTTCAAAAGACAATATAATTTTTTTTTTCCTGGCAGACACTTTTAAAATTAAAAAAATAACAATAATAATAATAATAATAATAATAAGAAGAAGAAGAAGAAGAAGAAGAAGAAGAAGAAGAAGAAGAAGAAGAAGAAGAAGAAGAAGAAGAAGAAGAAGAAGAAGAATAGTAATAATAAAACAGAATTTTAACAAACCATCTCCAAAGTTTGTGTGGGTGGCCTATCCAAACACAGTGCCACCTACTATGGTAATATAAATGTATAATTAGTATAATATAAAGGTAAAAACAAATAAATACATACATAGTATCTCTTCATGCTTTGCATCTGAAATGGTGACAAAGATGCTGATTTTTATGGCAATTAATATTATATATGCACCAGAATGTGCAGTCAGGGGGTTGGAGTTTATTTTAACATGAAAGACATCCTACAGGCACGATTAGAAATGACTTAAAGGACATCTCGATTTTCTTGTAAACAAATGAGTACCCCCTTCATATTATTATTACTCCTTCATAGTGAACACAAACCTTTTTACTTACCTTTGAATATAAATTACCAAATTATTCAACTTACTGTAATGACACAATATGATGCCACTCAGACAAAACAGGCAGGACCGAGAAAAATGGCAAAATGTATCAGCTTGAACTGACAGAACATCTAACCTTTTTGCATCTGAATATACTGCCTGTTTTCTTACACAGGCCATCAAAAAATAAGTAGCTCCATCGCATCCTACATCTGCAATAGTGCTGTGTCATGCACAAAAACCCAGCCCAGAAACCTCAGAGATTCTTTTGCAAAACTATTGCTCAGCCAGTATATCCAAATGTACAGTCTGGGTCTCTGGGTTGGAAAACGGTGTGAAATTGGCTGTTTGGGTGTTTTTTACGTTCGTCATCAAATATAACAATCTCATCTGTAACCTACGATTTCGCGGTGCAGACCAGGAACTGTCTGGGTCTTAGAGACACAGAGGCTGAGACAAAACATAACTCTCCCTCCAGTGTTTCAGCATTCATTTTGTTTAGCAGTCTGCAACACACACTGCATTTAAAATGTGGCATAGCGATGTCTCACCCTGAGGATCTGTCAAAAGATGCTACTCGTACTTTTGTTTTCGGGAGTTTGTTGAAGACTGAGCACAGTCACCCACGGGCACCATTTTTCAGATGCAAGCCTAAAGCTCAGCTAATAAACATTTCACCACATCTCCTATAACAGTCAGACCAGCAGAATGGTGTTCACAACTGAGCCTACATTAAAAGGAACAATATCCAAGATTTATGAAATAATTCAGAACATAAACTCATCCAGTGCAGACAACACTGGTTAAGATGCTGTTGATGTGATAAGGCCAGACAGGATAAACTTCATGCTTCTCCTTGCACTGCACACTATTTTTTACAATTCCACGTTTGCGTCATCTCCACTTTTGTCCTGTGAGATTTGCAGAATAATTTCTCAGAAGCTGACTCTGACTAAGA
>CM050201.1:21615000-21617500 GCA_027475355.1 Coilia nasus | reverse complement strand
TTGCACACGTTCCTATTGATTTTTCACCCTGATTAAGCTTAAGAAGTTGATTCATCAAGGGGGTTTATGTTACACATCTATTTCATTATACATCTGTTTGGAGTTCCTGGGAGGAGGAAGAAGAGAAAACAAACATAACAGCTACACTTCAACACTCTCACACACACTCTACCCTCAGGTGGCGGTCACCTGGTGGTTCAGGTAACGGACCTGGGACTGGAGGGTTGCAGGTTCTTATCTCCTTAACAATGGGATTCTCTTTTCTGATTGGCTGATGGGGTGGAAATTAACTTTGTATAACTGGCTACCTTTGAAATAGATCTCAAAATTTAGAATCACTGTTCCAAATCAATGTGTTTATAAATGGTAACCATAACAACTCTAGTAGCCAAATTAACGATTAAATGACTATTCCACGCTCTACTTTTTCTTAACGGATGCTATAAAGTAGAAAATCAATCATTTATTTTGGTAGTTCATGCATATAAAATTAAATCATTAATACAAATGTTAGATAAAAGGGGTAACAGCCTTCGAGGTGAGCAGTTTCGTCGAAATAATGACTTGGAGTAGGGAACTCAGTTCTTCACCTCCACCTCGCAATTATTTCTACGGAACTGGTCACCTCGTCGGCCATTATCCCTTATGCATCCACCAACTGTCACAAAGTTCGCTGTGTGTTATGCTGTGTATATATAATGACGAATGGGAATGGATTTCACTTTTCTCTCATAAACGGACAACAAGTTTTAAGGTTTTCAAGTTGTCCAGGCTTTTCTGGCTTCTGTGGTGCTACATCTGGTTTGTTCTGTTTGTGCAGGGCTCTTGTGACCCCAGCACTGGAATCTATGCTTTTTCTATGTCAGAAAGTTCCACTGGACCAGTTACTGGAAGGAGATGTTTGGATGATGACATGCAGAACATGATGCCATTTTAGGTTCATCTAAGGTAACAGCTGAGGTTGAAGAGGTTGTCCAGATTAGTCAACAGGCAGTTGCATCTGTTTTTTGTTAAGTTTATAAAAATAAAAACCTTCCAGAAAATCTAAAGGAACACTCTTCCCTTTTGGCTTTTGGTCAGTTCGATTGTCGTATGATGTATAATTCTAGCATTAGCTCACTTTTGGCTAAAAGATCTTTAGAGCAATAACACTTTGACCTTCATCAGCAATTGGTCCAGTTTCCACTGTCCATGCAGGCACGCATACCAGAACACAGAACTCACAATAAAACACAGTAAAAACCTGTGACTCAGAATAGCTCATCGTTAATGTTTGTGCTAGCATAGGATTGACATTAGCTAAGTTATGGTGTTCTCCCCAGTATAACTCATTGCTATAATTTTGCAAGCAAGGGCATCACAGTGGCCATCGGCAACCTGGAATCAAATCTACCACCAGAAATTTAAAATCATGTGGTTCTCCAATTCATATGTGTGCGTGTCTGCCTGCATGCATGTGTGTGTGTGTGTGTGCGTGTGTGTGTGTGTGTGTGCCAGTGTATGTATGAGTTAGCGTTTGTGTTTGCATACTATGTCTTTGTGCATGAATACTTTAATGTGTGAGTTTGCCAGGGTAGTACTTGTTCAATAGCATATGCCCATGTGCATGTGTGTTTGTGTGTGTGCACTTGGGCATTAGCCTGTGAAAGTATGCCAGAGAAGAGAGAGTGCATATAAATTTATATGACAAAATCAAAGAAGGGTTTTTCAGCAGCTTTTTTTACACACCCACACATGCATACACACACACACACAAATACAAACACACACACACATACACACACACACACACACACACACACACACACACACACACACACACACACACACACACACACACACACACACACGCATGCACACACACATAGACACACACACACACACACACGCACACACACACAGGGTCATAGCCTAACCCTCGATAAGACCCAGCTAGCACCATATGGCCTATTGAGTTTCCTCCACGCACAGGTGCAGGTCTCAGACTGCTGGCTCTGCTACTGCTGCTGCCTTCCCCTGTTCATTTTCCTCTGCGGTAACGAGACCCAGAGCAGAGCAGGCCTCCTAACCTAATCTCCCAAGAACAGGCCTTCTCCTCTCCCACGGTAGCCCTCCTCTCCCAGAGCAGGCCTCCTCTCCTCCTGTTCTCTCCTCCTCTCCTCCTCTCCTCCCCTCTTCCTCTCCCAGAGCAGGCCTCCTCTCCTCCTGTTTCCTCCTCTCCCAGAGCAGGCCTCCTAACCTAATCTCCCAAGAACAGGCCTTCTCCTCTCCCACGGTAGCCCTCCTCTCCCAGAGCAGGCCTCCTCTCCTCCTGTTCTCTCCTCCTCCTCTCCTCCCCTCTTCCTCTCCCAGAGCAGGCCTCCTCTCCTCCTGTTTCCTCCTCTCCCAGAGCAGGCCTCCTAACCTAATCTCCCAAGAACAGGCCTTCTCCTCTCCCATGGTAGGCCTCCTCTCATCTTCTCCTCCTCTCCAAGACCAGGCCTCCTCTCCTCATCCCCCA
>CM050201.1:21582500-21590000 GCA_027475355.1 Coilia nasus | reverse complement strand
TGATTTGGACAGCATTTGGGTTTTGGATGTCAAAGTTGAACACAAACACTGATTTCTGCATTATACGCCTCCCACAACAACAAGGTTAAAAAACATTTTTGAAGTTTTCCTCTATATTTGGGTCTCTGGGGGTGAAGTGATAGAGAAAAGCTATTTCTGAGGGGTAGAGGGGGGTAGGGTGGGGTGGGGGGGTGGGGGGGGGAATCAGGCTTACATTGGAGTAGAGGAGTAAGATGCTGAAGGAGAGAGAAAAAGAGAGATGAGAGAATTAAAAAAAAAAACGAAAAGTGATAGAGAGTGGGGGAGAGTGGGAGTGTGAGAGGAAGAAATAGAAGAAAGAGGGAGAGTGATGGTGAGCGGGAGAAGGATGGAGAGAAATTGGAGGGTTGTGGGGTGGTGGTGGGGTCTGGTGCAGAGAGATGGGAGGAGAGAGTGATGTTGAGGAGGAGGGAGGGGGTGCATGTGACATTATAAGAAGCAGAAGCACAGAAGCAAGACAGTGTGAGAGCATGTGAAAGATAGAGAGACAGAGAGAGACACAGAGAGAGAGAGATAGAGAAAAGGGGATAAAGAAACATAGAGAAAAGAAGTGGAGATAGCAACAAAAAGTGCAGCTCCTTCCTGTGGGAGAGTGTGAGTGTGAGCGTGAACGACAACAAGATGGGGTGGGGGGAGGTGGGGGGAGGTGGGGGGAGGTGGTGGGGGGGGGGGGGGGGGTAGTAGTCATGACAGAGAGATTTTCACACTTTTCAGCTGAAAGACAGGCCCAGCTGTTAGGCATAGAGGGCGAGAGAGAGAAAGAGAGAGAGGGGGTAAGGCAAAGACGGAAAGCAAAGGATGGAGAGATGGTGAGAGAGAGGACAGACGGGGAGGGAAAGGGAGAGAGCAAGCAAAGGAGAGAGGAGAGAGATGGAGAGAGAAGAAGATGTTTCATGCTATGTTAAGCGGAGATGAAGAAGAGACACGTCAAACATACCCAAATATTGCAATCTTAAAATTGATCTCATATTAGGCATCACTCTCAACAGTGACTAGTAAGTAATCACATCTATATTTACCTCCGCCAGCGGAGGTTATGTAATCAACAGTTTTTTGTTTGTTTGTTAGTTTGTTTGTTAGTTAGCAACATAACTCAAAAACTTATGGATGGAGTTAGGGTTGATGAAATTTTCAGGGTAGGTCAAAAATGGGCTAACTTAAAAGTGATTAGATTATGGTGGTGATCTGAGCTGTCCTGCTGGAGGTCTGCGCTCTCTGAGTGCTTTTCTAGTTACAGATATTTAGTTATTTTTACCTGCTATATTTAGCTATTTTAGCTGCTGCAGAAGTGATTATGAGAATATACTGAAGCACGGGTATAGACGATGTATAGACAAAAACAAATGTATGAGAGCTGATACAGTGCACACTCCAATCAGGACACCAGAGATAATGTTTCCTGTTTGTCTTTACACCATATTTACATTTTTAAAACAGCCACCGGTAGGATCAACATGTGACAGAAATTCTAGGAAAAAAAAAATCTATCCCATTTTTTCCAAAACTCACATTTTCACATGCTCATATTTAAACATATTATTATTATTATTATTATTATTATTATTATTATTATTATTATTATTATTATTATTATTATTATTATTATTATTATTATTATTATTATTATTATTATTATTAATAACACATTTGTAAAGCTCATATTCCAGAAACTTTCAAAGCTCCAGACTTTTATCTAACTCGAGTCTCCCTTGATAGTAAAAAATGGCCTGGCTGGGTAATAGTTGCTATGTAAATCACAAGGATTAAAGGTTCAGGTTGAAAGCACAGAGGTGCTGAAGCTAGCGACACTGGTGAAATTCATAGCCATTACGAGCAACTCATTAAAGCCATTATTTTTTTAATGAAGCCCACTTTCTTTTTGGGGGTATGAGCTGCTTTATCACTGCACAGGCTTTTACTTTTTTTGCCAGCAAAGGGCTCCGCTGAAACGGAACCGGCAATTGTGGAAAAAAACAGCATTGAAAAACATCAGCTTATCATTTCAAAAAGGGTGGTGTTTTTGTGTGTGTGTGTGCGTGTCTGTGTGTGTGTGTGTGTGTGTGTGTGTGTGTGTGTGTGTGCGTGTGTGTATGTGTGTATGCATGTATGTGTTTGAGTCTGCCACTTTCTGTTTTAGGAGGATTCCAAACTGTTTAATTAATGATGAAATCGTCTATGAGCTCCTGCAGTATCAGAATCTATTTTTCATAAAAAGGGGATTCATGGGAGCTTCAGAGGAGCTCCATAAATAAAGAGCTGATATTTAAATGAAAGACGCAAATAAAAGTTTTTTAATGAGGCGCAAAGCTCTTCAAACAAACCCCCCCCCCCAAAAAATCTCAAAGTAACAGAAGTTCTCTTCTCTTTCTCCTTGTGCCTGTTGAGGTTGGTTAAACTAATGAGGCACTGAAAACACTCCACTCTGACAGACACACATTCATAGACATTCAAGCCATGCACACTCTCTTTGTCACATTCATGCGCTCACACAATAGTTTTCACACAGAGACAGACACACACACACACACATTACAGACATTATTATTCAAACATACACCTCCAAACACAGTTCCTTCAACACACACAGACACTCTCTCTCTCTCTCTGTCTTTCTCTCTCTTGCTCTTTCTTTCTCTCTCTGTCTTTCTCTCTCTCTCTCTCTCTCTCTCTCTCTCTCTATGTATCTAATACACACACACACACACATACACACACACACACACACACACACACACACACACACACACACACAAACAGAGGGAGATAAAACTAAGCAGCACAGAATCCTGATGAGGTCCAAAGTGCTACTTTGTGGCGATGCTATTAACTCCGGAACCCATTTCCACAGAAAGGTGGGGGACATTTATCCATATTAATGCAAATGCGATTAAAGCCGTTATCATGTTATCCATATCAGCCGTGTCACGGAGGTTAATAAGGGATCAGGCTGGCAGCCGATGAAACTCATCTCAATATGACGCGCCACGTGTCGGCTACGACTTTACGCTAATAACCAGATAAAGGAAAAACTAAAAAAAAAAAAAAAAAAAAAAAAACATTTCTCGAGCAGTGCTTCCCAGTCAACCCCAAAAAATGCCCCTATCACCAAAACAGGCCTGGCGAAGTGAATCAGCAGCCCTTTAGTCTTTTCTCCTGCCCAGAATCTCCATCCTTCTTTTATCTCATCCTCTTACTTTTCTTCTTTATCCTCCCTAATTCTCTGCTCCCCCCCACCCCCCAAAGATGGTACTAATACCTGCTGTTAGTGTTGGGCACTACACTAGGGCAGCCGTGGCCTAGTGGTTAGGGAGTTGGTCTTCAGAAGGTTAGGTCAGAAGGTTGCTGGTTCGAATCTTGTCCTACCTGTGGTTGGCCACCCCTTGAGCAAGGCATCTAACCCCACTCTGTAAAATATTTGTAAGTCGCTCTGGATAAAAGTGTCAGTTAAGTGTAATGTAATGTAATAATGTGTTTCCCAGGCACCCCTGTGAACGTGTGGGGGAGAGAAGTGCTCCACACCACAGCCTACCTGTATGCTACCGTACACACCCTCCAATCACCGCCATCACAACATACTGAGCGTGACTGACTGACTGCCTGCCTACCTGCAGGGCTCCTCTTAGACTCAGAGGAGGCTATTTCTGAGTCCAAGGCATAGACTGCGAAATATGAAGGTGGAGTGGGGTAGGGTGGTGTTCAGCAATGTGCTGTTCAGAAAGGTCACCTGGTGGCCCAGTGGCTGATGGGAGTGCCGATAGGCTACATTTTCCTCTTGCTTTATTCGTCAGTCCCCTCAGTTGACCTTAAAAAGTAGCGGAAAATGAGCAGCACGAATGCATGAAGCGGGAGGCCGAGTGGGGGAGGAAGGGGGGGGGGGGGGGGTGTACGGTGTTGGTGGTGGTGGTGGTGTGGGGTGAGAGAGGGGAGTGTGCTTTGAAGATGCATCAAAGCATGTCCGCGAGAATGCCACAAAATACATTTTTACAACCCTTCCTTACACCTCGCCCTCCCCCTCCCCACTAATAACAACCCACCGTCACCACCCCCACCCCTAACCCCCAACTCAACCTTTCTACTGATATCACAAATCCTCAAGCCTGTAGCTGAATCGCTATTCACTGACTCCATTTCTTTGAAGAACGCTGCTATTTGAAACAAGTGCAAAATGAAATTGAAGTCAGTTAACAAGGAGCGCAATTTGCTGTGGTAGCGTAGCATGTATTTGATGTTGTCTGAGAATGCCTTGGTAATCATTGTTTTGTTTTATGTCTTTTATCAGGCATAACACGTACCCTGTGTGTCTGTGATGATAGGGAACGTGGAGATTTCAAAGCTTTTGAAACTAAGCGCTCCGAAAAAACAAAGCATCAACCAAAAACTCCAGCGTAATTACAGTCGGACTGCATCAAAGAGACATTTAGCACAACGGCATCATTGGTATTCTCTCAGGCACAATAGGAGAAGAATAGACTGTGAGACAAACATCATCATCATCATCTCACCAAACAAACTGAAAAGCAATATCCATTTTATGACAGTCACCAAACAATCAGCAGTTATTAACAGATATTGAACACGTTTTTTTTTAAAAACCACTTAAGTTATAAACATAATCTGACACGAGCAGGAAATCTACTCTTTGTCACCAGGGTTACAGAGTAAACAGAATTAAACTCTTGGGTAATGATAGCCCATAAAACACAAAAACACCACAAATGCAAATTTAAAAGGTTGTGCTACCCTTCAAGCTTTACGTAACGCGCTGTCAGTTTACATGATTTCAGTTATTCTACGATTGGTCGACGGAGGATGCATTTTGTACTATGTATCGAGCCGTATATTTTAATGCCTAACTCGTATCGCTTCACAGCACGGCTCTCTCAGTGTGCGGTCCCGCTCATCTATCCCCCTTTATATGATCTCCTTTCATCTCTCACATGTGAGGAACAGGGTGGTTCGCGGCATGTCAGGTTGCCTGATGCAACATTAGGGCCCATCTCAGGCTTGGTTTATGAGCGGACGTTGCTTTAAGTGCCTACGTGGCTTCTGCTGACCCATCGATATAACTCAAAGCAAGAGACACGCTATGAGCTGCGAGCTCGCGTCTACCACACCCAACAGTCCCATACCCGTATTCCCACTGCTTTGTCTACACACTTACACACACACACATACCTCCAAAGCCAGCAGCCAGAGAGCGAATGCCAACTTTGGGCCCGTATTTGAACTTCCCGGCCCTGTCTAGCACAGGTGTTGTAGTACTAGACAGCTCCCCCTTTAGTCTGGAGGGAGAGAAACGGCCAAGTTCAAGTTTACTGTTCAAAAGGAGAAGTGCGCACCCCCAGCATGGCAACGCTGGGCATGACAGTACTCACACACACATATACACACTCACATATGTGAAAGTCCCATTTTGTCATTGTGATCACATGGCACATCACAGCACAGCACGGCACACACAACAAAATTCACCTCTGCATTCAACCCATCACAAATGTGAGCAGGGGGCAGCCATGACACCGGCGCCCAGGGAGCAGTGCGTGGGGACAGTACCATGCTCAGGGTATCTCAGAGGTGCTACTGGCGATGTGGGATTCGAACCTGGAATTCTGCAGCCATAGGTTCAATACCTTAACCACTAGGCCACCACTGCCACACTCACTCACACAAATACACACACACATACACATATAAGCATACACATGCATACTCTATACATACACATATATTCACATATACTCACACAAACACAAATATGCAAACATACACACACAAGTGCACACACACAAGTACACACACACACACAGACACACACACATTCAAACGCACACACACACGCACCTATGGGACAACCCCAGAACACTAGCCCATCTGGCAACACTGCCCCTCACACTGTGATTATGGCTAATTTGTTCACTGCTGTACCGGAGCCCAGGCTTACTGCACTGGGGACAGACCCAGACACTCAGCCAAGATGAATCCCCATTCATTGGATTCCGTTTGCTCCTGCTCGAAGGACCTGGGGAAGGTAAACAGCCCAATAAAACTCTCGTCCCTCCTCAGGCACCTCGAGGCTTTCATCTCTTCTTGCATCTCTCCTGAACAAACTCCTTCCTCGGGTCTGCAGATGTCTGGGAGAATGAGACGTTCTTTTTGAAAGGGAAGAGCCTGAATAATTTAGAATTCAGCGCGACAGGCCGCTAACTCTATAGGTCCCATGGCATGGGGAGTGCGGCGGCGGTAGCTGATTGCGACGGAGAATGGAGCCCCATTTGTTTGCTCAGCGGCCTGGTTAAAGTGCCTCTTCGGTGCCATGCGGCAAACTGAGCAGAGCCTTTTTTTTCCTCCCTGAGGAGGAGAAGAGGTGACACAGCAAACAGATGACAGAAGAATGTGAAAAAAGAGAGAAAGAGAGAGACAGAGAGAGACAGAGAGAGAGAGAAAAAAAGAGCAAGGAAGGTAAAGAGAGAGAGAGGCAGAAGGAGAGATAGAGAGAGGGAAAGACAGAGAGAGAAAGAGAGAGAGAGCAAGGAAGGTAAAGCAAAACAGAGGCAGAGAGAGGTGGAGTTAAAGAGACATAAGCGAGGAGACACAAAACATGGAAAAATGCTGGCCAAGGCACTTTCATACATAAGATGTAAACACACACACACACATTCACATACTGCCATACCAACACAATAGGAGTGCACACAAAAACAACCTCTACACACACACCTACCACAGTTAGACATGCATGAATACACATATATGCACACACATATACCGACTCAGGCACACCAACCTTTACACGCACATTCATGTGCACCCACACACACACACATACACACACACCAGTCTGTACTATCTGCATACACATACACATACACACATACACACACACACACACACACACACGTGGGCAGCGCATGGCCCCAGGGTCTTGGTGGCAGACAGATGGATCAGACAGGCGCTCTTTTGCATTCTGTCTGTACGTCAGCGGCTGCTGAAGCGCATCCACACGTTACAGATGGGGTGTCCACCAGATAAACGGCACAGTGACAGCCCGCCGATAAACAGCCCAGCACACACACACACACACACACACACACACAGACAAGCACACACACACACACACTCACACACACACGCACACACACTCACACTCATTCACACACATACACACACGCACACACACACATGCACACACACTCACACACAGACACACATGCACACACACACACAGACACACACACACACACACACACTCCTCTCTCACACATCATAGTGCTATAGTGCTCCTCCACACACACACACACACATACGCACACACATCACTACTCATGCCTTTTTCTCCATCACCTCTGGCCTCCGGAAAGACAAGAAGAAGAAAGAAAGCGCATAAAGAGGAAGAAACTTCACAGAGAGGAAGCGAAAGAGAGAGAGAGAGAAAGCAACAGAAGAGAGAGACAGAGAGAGAGA
>CM050201.1:21565000-21575000 GCA_027475355.1 Coilia nasus | reverse complement strand
AAGAAGTGAGGAAGGAATTTGTGGTACTGGATGTGTGTGTGTCTGTGTGTGTGCGTGCATGCGTACGTGCGTGTGTGTCTCTGTGTGTGTTATGTATAATGCATGATGTATGTGCATATACAGGTGTGCATGTTTTACACTTCACAACATGACATAAATTCATCCTTCACCTATAAACTAAAAGGACAACTCTAATTACACAAGCATTATTTCGAAAAGCGTAAATAACATTCAATATCCCCAATTAACTGCATTGTGCCTTATCTTGACTCAACCCATCTGGTGTTTTTTATTTATTTTTATTTTTTTACCATTTACAGTTAGGAGAGGGTCCTCGAAGAGCACGCTCCGATCAGACACGACACGCGTGGGGATCAGCAATTAAAAACTAGAGAGGGACTCCGCTGCCTATACGCCGTCACCTCGGGAAGCCAGTTGCCATGGCAACCCCTGAACCATGCAGCTCTTTCAGGGCTTTTTTTTAACCGTTGAGGGGCAAAATAGAACAGAAAAAAACATAGACAGACAGATGAAAAAATGATTAAGGGACGAAACGGGAGAAAAGAACGAGGGAAGGAATGAGACTTTGAGGACAAAAAAAGGGAAAATTTTAACGAGGAATGAAGCAGTGGTTACATTTGAGTGGTGCTTTTTTGTTGCCACCCAAATCAGATTACAACCTTTACAAGGCATTCAATACTAAATGCACTACAATCCCTGCCTCATGTTTATAGAGATGAAATAATGTCATCATCTGTGTACTTAAACTCTCAAAAAACATGTGGATGTTGGCAGCTGTGTCCTGATGGTAAGGGAATTGGTCTTGGAATCGTACCAGAAGGAAAAATGTTGGATGGGGGGAATGAATATTCAGTGCTATCCTACACCGTCATCCATGGCTTAAGTGCCCATGAGCAAGGCATCTAACCCCACGCTATTCCCTGTACCTAATTCACTGAAAGTCGCTCCCTATAAGAGCGTTAGCTTTTTTTTTTGACCTCGAAAGAATGTTTCCAAGATCGTTTCAGTGGTTCTTTAACTTGTAACTGGGTGAAAGGCACTTCTGAATTTGCTTTGCCGCCCTCCATGGGCTATTACCGCACTAAGCAAATTTGGAAGAGCGGAGCATCTCTGTAGTTCTCTATGAGGGACATTTCCACTTCAGACTTACAGGGCGACCAAAGATGAAAAGTACTTAGTATTGCTTTTTTTGGTAAGATTGCCATTTTTGGGGCTCGCTGATCTGGTCAGAAAAGTGTGATCTTGCTCCAAACAACCCACTCCTACAACAGGAGTGTGAGTACATGTCATGCCCATACGAGAGTGAGGAGCGGAGCGGCACTCTGCTTACTGGTGTTTGAGTGGGTGAGATCCACAACTGTGTCCCCAGTTTAGAACCAGACGCCTGGGACTCGTTCAATTCAAACCAGGAGTTGAAAGAAGCGTCTTTGTTGCGAATATGCTGTGTAGATATGATCTTCGCTTGGTCCGGGAGTCCTCTATTCAGATGCTGGCTGGGCCCCAGCCCTCGTTCTCGTCACGATCAGACATGTTGTGAAAGGGACGGAGGACGGAAGAGGAGGACGGGAGGGGAAGACGGATGAGTGTATACGCCTTCGGGGGGAAACATGAAACAGCTCTTTGGAGCCCTCAGAAGCTACAGCCAAATGGGATTAATCTGGAGGAAGAAAGTGTGTCTTTCTCCTAATGAAGGGTTTCGTATACACACACACTTTTGAAACCACACACACACTAACACACACACGCACACACACACCAACACATTTTCTCTCTACCTCACTTCAACACAGAGTCTCTCTCACACACACACTCACACACAAGCATGCACTCACACACACACGCACATACACACACACACACACACACACACAGCCGGCATGCCTATACTGATTATAATATGTGTGTCCTTCCTGCATGCTCAGCCCCTACTAGCCTTGCCCTGTTTCTGCATGTTATTTTCTTCATGAGCTCCTATTACGCACCGAGGTTAGGGGATACATACAGTATGCTGTGATTCAAAAGGGCTATTCACACACTGTGGCCTTTTTGTGATCCAGTGGAGTCAGCAAAGAGGCAGATTGCATTGGTTTGCAGAGGTGTGGACCTGCTGTGCAGTACTAGTGGATGTGTGTGGAGAGAAAGTAACAAGATAAATGTTTCCCGGTAGCACTTTATAATAACTACATCCTAATAAGCATTTACTTTGAATTTATTTTGCACTTTGTTCATCATTTGGTAACCATTGCTTTTACACTATTTCTTATCATTTATAAACATACTGACACACATCTGCCTGGATGTCAGTTGCCTATCTGTCTGTATGTCTGACTGTTTGTCTTTATGCTGTCTATCTCCAAGTCTGCTGCCTGTCCATCTGTCTGTCCATGTCCATTAACTCCATAAATGAATATGACTCCATAATTTTAGCCATGCCTTTGGAATTGAAATGTGGGGAGAGTGAGCCTTTCAGAGTGAATGCGAGCTGAGAAATTCTCACGAGACACTTATAGAGATGCTGTGAAGGACTGCGTGGCGTGTGTAAGTGTTAATGGCACCCACTTTAAATTCCCCTCTGATATAAGAGGCAGAGGAACTATGAGAGACGCTGTGAAAGGTGCCAACTCTGATGTATGTATATAATTATCAAGCTCTGCAATATCAAGAGTTAAGCAAAGACACATATTCCCTTAGTCTTAGCTGGTCCTTAACTGAGGTTCTTCACATAAAGCATACAGTAACATTACATTTAGCTGACGCACTTATCCAGAGCAGACTTTTTTAGGTACAGGGTACAGTCTCTAGAGCAAAGTGTAGTGGGGTTAGATGCCTTGCTCAAGGGCACTTCAGCCATGGAGGAGGGTGCAGGAGAGCACTAGTTATTTACTCCCCCACCCACATTCTTCCTACTGATACGGGATTCCAACTGGAATTCCCCCGATCCCAAGACCAATTCTTTAACATTTAGGCCACAGCTGCCCCCCCCCCCCCCCATATACACTTTTTCAGCCCTGCATACAAATATAATCTAATACATACATATAACCTGCTTGACCTTAACTCCTTTACACTAATGGGTAAAAGTCAATTTCTGCCTACATTTGACTGCTTTACTTTTCACACTTAATTATCTCTGGTTCTACACATTGGCACACTAATTATTCATGGCTTAATCAAAGTCCAGAGCTGTAGAAACACATTGACAAAGCCGAGGCTTGTTGAGCCATTGAGGTGGGTCCTCCTCACCTCTACTTTTCTCTTATCCTCTTTTTTCTTTCTCTCTTTCCCTCTCTGCTCTCTCTCTCTCTCTCTCCTTCTATCCATCTCCCTGTTTTTCCTGCTCAGTCTGTTTCTGTTTTCCTCTCTGTGTCTCTCTGAATGAGCTGCCACTTCCTGAGCTGCCACGGCCCCCACACACACTTCCACACCTGCCCCACACACTTAGGCTCTCCTTCCCAGTGTCACCGCGTGTGTGTGTGTGTGTGTGTGTGAGTGTGTGTGTGTGTGTGTGAGTGTGTGTGTGTATGTGTGTGTGTGGGTCTATGTGTTGGTGAAGAGATTACCATGGAGGCACATGGATGTGGGTGAGGGTGTCACAGTCGCCTTCTTGCCCATAGGTGGGGTGTGAGGTGCGGGGTGTGGAGTGCGGGGGTGTGGATGCCTGGCGTTTCTCCCTGAGGACAGGGCTGGGACAGCCATTTCAATTAGCTTGAGCAGACGAATGACCATACTGTATTCACCAACTCCTGCACCAGTGAGAGCAAGAGCGAGAGTGAGAGAGAGAAAGACAGAGGAAGACAGAGAAAGAGAGGCATAGTGAAAGCGACAGAGAAAGAGAAAGAGAAAGAGAAAAAAATAAAAAGGAAAAATTGAGAGAGGAAAGGACTCCCTGGCAGGCGTGCCCATTCATCAGTCGCAGTGGCGGACTGCACTGCACAAATAGAGAAGTGGACGCGAGGGCCTGTCAAGATGAATGAGCTTTATAGGTCAGGGCTTCTGGTTGAGGGATTTCTTCTTTCCTTTGGTAAAGGTGGACATGCCAGCGTGAGTTGGTAGTGCACCCTGGACTCCTACAGTATTGTGCTACCATACTTTAGCGCTGCAGAGGAAAATGCTCTAACCTTTGCTTTGTGAAGGCACTCTCTGTGCACTTTGTACAAATACCACAAACGTCTGCAGAACGTCTTTTACTCTGTAAGGAGAGGTAGAAAAAGTAAAGAGAGATGAAGTTACCCTTGCCACTTTTCTCTCAGAAAAGTTTCTACTCAAAGTTGGGCTCTGAAAATTGCCTTTGAAATTTATGCATTGTTATAGCTATGTAAATACACTGGGGTAAGTAAAGTAAATTCAGTCTGTGTTATTTTCTCACACTGCTACATTTCCATCAAATAGGTGTGTGTGTGTGTGTGTGTGTGTGTGTGAGAGAGAGAGAGAGAGAGAGAGAGGGAGAGAGAGAGAATATATTAATATTTGTAAGCATGGTTGGTTTGCAATTTGAAGTATGTTAATGACATAAGTCGTTACAATGTAATTACATCATGTTATAATAACATGCTGCTATCTTGAAACTCTCAACCACCTAAAAAAATATTCATTCAGCCACTGAATTACTATTCAGGTATACACCTCTACAACTGATTTTCATTCTGCAAATCATACTTGAATGGAGCGTTCTCATATGTTTTTACATTTTCATTCTGGTCCAGATCACGCTGCTTGCAGACTACATCCCCACACCAAAGCAGCAGGTCTGATGTAACGCTTACAAGAGAGGATATCACTCTCCTCATCTCGGCCTTACCGATCAGGCCCCCTGCACTCAGGCCCTGCCTACTAATGGATGATTGACAGGCAGACAACACAGTTGTGCGTGGTGTGGGAGATCAGTGAGACCCCTCCTGTAAAGGCAAGCACAGCCACGTTTCATATTAAACCACCTTTCAAATAAATAAAAATAAAGTTTATCCACCTCTGAACAGAGTTTTTTTTTCACCCATCAGTAGAGTTTGTTAACCTCACCATATAGAGTTCATGCATGAAATAAAACTTTTATAATCTTTCACAATCACACAAAATAATCTATATTTATAATAACTGCATTAGGGGGTCAGTCTTTAAACCACTAGTATTGTTCAAACATGTATTGAATGTCTTTTTTAAACATTTGATGCTGCACATCCACACACCCACTTCACCGTGGTCACCAAACTCATAATTTAATCACATCTTATTTTACTTAAAGACCTTTATTGTCATTGGACAACTGCCAGTACAACAAAACTAAACAGCAACCACTGCACATCCACACATCCACTTCATTGTGATCACCATTCTCACAGTTTAGCCCTCTCTTATTTTTACAACTGCACCCGTGCTGCTGTAGGTTTCTTGTAAAATTTAATGTAATGTAATAATGTAATAACTAGCTAATAATGTAATAACTTATTACATTATTTGTAACAGGTTATTACATCATTGGTTTAGGCATTTTCTTACATTATTGACAATTCATAACGTTATTGGTTTTATTACATAAAAAAAACAGCCCCAATTATTACGTTATTGGGCTGTTATTACATTATTGGCCATTATTACATTAGCGGCTGCTACATGCACCCGTGCTGCTGTAGGTTTCTTGTGTGCAGCAGCAGCAGCAGTGTGGGGAGATGAAGGCTGTTTGTCCAGGGGCCAGAGGTGGCTATCGCGAAGCAGAAGTGTTGTTATCTCCAGGCAAGACGAAACTCTTATGATCTTTGAGGAAAATCACATGCGTACTATATATAGAGTGCTCACACATTACACACATGGACACGTGCACCACGCACCCATACACACATGCACACACATGGCCTGGCTCTTGTAGGGAAAAGGAATCTGGACGCATGCACATTCACACTCACACACTCACATGCATGCAAGTACACACACACACTCACACACACAGAGACACATGCACACACACACACACACACTCACACGCACACACGCACACACATACACACACACACACACACAAAACTGTACCTGCACAGGTGGATTGGCTCATAAAGGCAGTATGAAAGACTGATCTATAATTGAGTTCTCCCATTCCCTCTCTGCTCTGACCTCTGTTCACGAAGCCCCTTATCCGTTAGGGCCTCTTAGACCTCCTCAATAGCCACTAGTCTAAAAATCCATCTAGACCTCAAAGACTGTCAAATCTCTGTATGACGGAAGGTCCCCCCCCCCCCCACCGAAGCCTAATCCATTCTGCTGAAAAATGTAGAAGCTGAGACCATTGCAATATGAAATATTAATCATCTCCCCACAGTCACTGACACTTCACAGTAATTAGGTACAGTAGACCATTCTATTTATATTACCGAGACATGCGTGAACAATTATTCACAATGCGGCTTTGACTTGTGAAGCAGTAAGTTATTCAGAGTTTTGCTGAGTTGTCGGGGTTATTCCAAGGTGCGATCGGGCTTTGGGGATTGGAGGAGCCAGCTGTCAGTCTCGGGGCCTGGCTTGGGGCGGGAGCGCCGATGAGACTCAGGGATTTGTCAGACGAAGTTTTAAACTGTAATGGGAAATGATTATGAATGAATTCTCCATCTTTATCTCCGCCTGTGCCTGTGAGCAGAGAAAAAGAGAGAGAGAGAAGAGGACGGTGTGAACCAGTGTGTGTGTGTGCGTGTGTGTATGTGTGTGTGTGTATGTGTGTACAGTATGTGTGTGTCTGTGTTTTGGTACAGTATGTGTGTGTGTGGGTGGGTGTATGCGTGCGCGTGTGTGTGCGTGTGCGTGTGTGTGTGTGTGTGTGTGCATGTGAGAGAGAGAAAGAGAAAGAGAGAGCAATCAAGAGAGATAGAGAGAGAGAGAGAGAGAGAGGGAGAGAGAGAGAGAAAGAGACAGAGTGAGAGAGAAAGAGTGAGAGAGAGAGAGAGAGAGAGAGAGAGAGAGAGAGAGAGAGAGAGAGAGGGAGAGAGAGAGAGAGAGAAATTGCTATTCCAGAACAGATTTTCCTCAGCCTCATGTCTCCAGGGATCTTTAAATTGGGATACTGAGGGATTCTGATTCCCTGTTCTCAACAAGCTCTTCCTGTGCCACATACTTCTCTCTCTCTGCCTGCTACATCCAACACACACACACACACACACACACACACACACACACCCTTCCCTGCCATCATGTACCACCTGCTACTTTTGCTGCATAACTATGCCCATTGTTACAGCAGGGAAACTTAATGTATATAGCGTATGTCTTTCAGTGCAACACATGTACGGCATGTGTGCATGACATTTGTATGACATGGAAAAGTGATTAAAACTGACTACAGTCCCCAGACCCCCATCCCTTAGGCAACGCTGGCCATGTCACACAGAAGGAAAACAACGGAATAAATAAATAATGACATTTGGATGGAAAGGGAGAACGTTACGAGAGTGCAACATCTGGGAAGAACATTTCATCCTACAGAAATTTTCCAGAATATTCCTTAACTTTCCAGAATATTCCTTAACCAACACTACTGTAAGTAGTTTTTGTCAGCCACAAAATAATGTTTCAAAAATCGTTTCAGTGGTTCATCAACTCCTAACAGGGTGAACGACACTTCTGAATTCGCTTGGCGGCCCTCCATGGGCTGTAACCACACTATGAAAGTTTGCCAAAAGCGGGTCCCCCCGATTTGTAGTTTATAAGAGACTGTGATGGAGTGACCATCACTAGAGTTGTGGGTGTGCTCTAACTGCCATCCCAATGAGCTTGGCTCTTTGGCATTGCTGTCAGAGCCCCTGTTTGGTACCTCGGAGACCTGGGTTCGAGGCCGAGTGGGGTGACTTCTCCTCCCCTTCGCTACAAATGGTGTCAGAAATGGGATGGCTTGCCGTGAGGTCATTGGAGGTCCAGCCACTGTGTGAGCCATATGAGGGACCCCCTGGTTAGGTTGACCCTGGTGTGAAGAACCCCAGTGATAGGTGAAGCACCAGTATGTGTTGGGCACCCTGGATGGCAGTATGGTGGGAGATGCGTGAGGGACACCTGAGTGTGTGAAGCGCATGGCTGCGCCTCCCGAAGGGGAAGGCAGTGTGATGGAGTGACCATCACTAGAGTTGTACGTGTGCTCTGACTGCCATCCCAGCAAACCTGGTTCTATGGCATTGCGGTCAGAGCCCCTGTTTGGTACCCCGGAGACCCGGGTTCGAAGCCGGGTGGGGTGACTTCTCTTCTCCTTCGCTACAGAGACATAACAAAGACAATTCCGTTTCCAACCTGTACACTCTCCAAAAAGAAGGTACAGAATTGTACTTTTAGGGGTACAAAGGCTCGTCACACCGGCAGTGTCCTGAAAGGCACATAATTGAACCTTTTAACCACTGTTTTACAACTAGTTTGTACTTTCTCCAGAGCAGAATAGGTACACATCAGTACCTTAAGGTCCAAATGTTAGGGTTTGGGGGTACATTAATACTTATTGTACCTTAAGATACAGATTTGTACCCCTTCTGTGCCCCTATTTCTGAGAGTGTAAGGTGACTAAAGAGGAAAAGTGCTTTAGTGTTGCTTTAAGGGCTAGTCAGAAGAATTAAAACAGATACAAACATAAACATTGTACATTAGACTTGACACAACCCATGCTAATGATCCTGTGTGCAAAAATATATGAAACAGCATATACATGAACATACATATGAATAAACAATGCCTGGGTATAACATGCATACTGTATTTAGACCAAGATCCAGGAAGTAGGTACTGTTAACTTAAATAGATCAAGTAGAATCTGTAGCAATTCCAGTTTCTTGAGCACTAGGACTTTTTCCCGTCAAAAATGTTTCACTACACATTCAAGTCAAGTGCAGTCAGGTAAGTAAATACAATTAAGGCATTACAATTTTAAATGCCTGTTATTTTAAAAGTCCTCTTTTGTCTATATACAGTAAACTTGTGTCGGCTTGGATAGCCAAAACTGAGAGTAAAATGAGTGAAAGTATCAGGTGTCGGGGCAACGGTAAACACTTTCTCTTAAGAACACAAGCCCTCTGTGTCTGGACCACTGGAACCGCCTTCATCTCCTCTGTGGTCAAACATGTCTTGGCCTCTGGACACCTGATACAGAAACAAGCCTCTCATGTCCTCCACCACAGTCTTCTTCAGCACTTCACCCTCAGGCAAACACCAGCTTCTCCTCCGTAGCGGCCACATCAGTGAACAGACCAATCATGACTGGGGTCAGAGGGTAAGGGGTGTTAAATCCACAATCCATCCCTGCTTATCCAACCGGCCAGCTCTCAGTAGCTCTACATACAAGCAGTGAGAAATAACTAAATGCTGAGACACTTTGTTCTATCATAAAGGGGCTTGCTGACATTTACAAAAGCAAAGTTTTGACAATGTGCTCTTGACAGGTTTAGCTAACGTGCTAACTCTGTATTTTGTTCTGTTGTTTAAGGTACTGTATGAGTGATGGGCCTGTCAGGGAGCGTGACAAATACAATATTGGTAGTTCAGACACATGTTAACATGAACGCCGTGTGCGCGGAGGATGATTTGACAGATCATTGCCTTCTCTTGGATCATCTGGGAGCAGCATGTGTCACATAGACCCTCCTAGTCATTAAATTGCAAAACGTCTTCAAACTGTCACTGCGCCTTCGTAGGTAGATATGGAGGATGATGGTGACAGGCAGCAATGAAGAGAAAAAAAAAAACGTATCAAACATAATCCTCACAGTCACAGGCTTGTTCTCTCTCTCTGTCTCTCTCTCTTTCCCTCTCTCTCTGCTTCTCTCTCTCTCTCTTTCACTCATTCTCTGTTCATCCCTTTCTGCCCCTCTTGTTTCCAGCTGGCCGGGAAGGCGCAGAAGCCGTGGGTGGCGTGTGGGTCGACCGGCTGGATGGTGGGAGGAGAGAAGGGCGCGGCCCAGAGTGCAGCCGTCTGCTGGGGGACCCGGAACCGGAACGGATCTGGGCCAGAGGCCAACCCGGACCACAC
>CM050201.1:21560000-21562500 GCA_027475355.1 Coilia nasus | reverse complement strand
CTGCGCGGTACGGCCCCACCAGCCTGCTTCGTTAGCCAGTCCTTCAGCCATCCCTGATGATGGATAGCCTTGCTTATCACCCCTTTGTTGGTTGTTTGTCTTGGTTACATGAACCCCTACTGCCCCCCACCACCCCGAGCACCCATGGTTAGCGTGGTGCTAATGACCTTGAGATGGACCATGCGTCGCTGCTATGCATCAGTGTAATAGGAAGACCTTCACCACCATCACCACCACCACCACTGGAACCACCACCACAAGCACATTCACCACCACCCCCACTCTCCCACACCCAGCCCCACTCTTTTACCCCCAGCCCCACTCTACTATCCCTCAGCCCCACTTTACTACCCCTCAGCCCCACTCTACCACCCCCAGCCCCACTCTACTTCCCCTCAGCCCCACTCTACCACCCCCAGCCCCACTCTCCCACCCCCAGCCCCACTCTAACACCTCCAGCCCCACTCTACCACCTCCAGCCCCACTCTACTATCCCTCAGCCCCACTCTACTACCCCTCAGCCCCACTACCACCACCCAGCCCCACTCTACTACCCCTCAGCCCCACTCTACCACCTCCAGCCTCACTACCACCACCCAGCCCCACTCTACTACCCCTCAGCCCCACTCTACCACCCCCAGCCCCACTACCACCACCCAGCCCCACTCTACCACCCAGCCCCACTCTACCACCCCTCAGCCCCACTCTACCACCGCTAGCCCCACTCTACTACACCTCAGCCCCACTATCCCACCCCCAGCCCCACTCTACTATCCCCCAGCCCCACTCTACCACCCCCAGCCCCACTCTACTACCCCTCAGCCCCACTCTACTATCCCCCAGCCCCACTCTACTACCCCTCAGCCCCACTCTACTACCCCCAGCCCCACTCTACTACCCCTCAGCCCCACTCTACTACCCCTCAGCCCCACTCTACTACCCCCAGCCCCACTACCACCACCCAGCCCCTCTCTCCTCCTCCTTCTCCCCCATGTAGCTTGTGGCTGGCTGGCTAGCAGGTAGTGGTTTATTTATTGCATGCCGCTAACGTGGGCTAAGCCAGGCGGCAGTGATTCATTCAGCTGCCAGGTTGACCTTATCCGCCACCACAAACACACCGTCTTTTGTCTCTCTCTCTCTTTTCCCCTCCCCCCACACCTGCCACCGCTTGAAAAAAAAAAACAAACACCTGTAATTTCACATTTCACGCCCTGCCGTGTCCGCAGAGGCCCTGACGTAGGCAAATGGGGCAACGCGCAGAGTGTGAGGTGGAAAGAAAAAAGCTTTTAACCTCTCGCTATTGGGGCCATGTTGCTGCGAAGTATCGACACGACGGGGGCACCATCTTATATGTGTCTGCGTGTCAGATAATCTTGTCAGGAGAGAATAAAAGCGGCCCTTGACAAGAGCAGTGAGCGACGGGAAAGGCCCGGGCTGCCACATCAACCGGTCGATTTGCTGAGCCTTCATCTGCATTCATGGATGCCTGCATGTTGTCACCGAGGCTACTGTCCTATCTTTCTGTCTATCTCTTTGTTTCCTTCTCTCTCTCTCCCTATCTATCTCTCTTTAGGATTTTCTGTTGTTTCTGCTCTCCCGTCTCACTCTTTATCTCTGTTTTCTCTCTCACACACTCTCTGTCTTCTTCTTTCTCTCTCTCCCTTTAGCATTTTTGTTGTTTCTAAAGTCCTATCTCGCTCTTTATCTCTCTCTTTCTCTCTCTCTCTCTCTCTCATTCACTCTCTGCCCCCCCTCTCTTTCTCCCTCTCTATCTCTCTCCCTCTCTACCTCTTTCTCCTTCCCCCACTCTCTCTCTCTCTCTCTCTCCTCTCTCTTCTCTCTTCTTTCATTCTCTCTCTCTCTCCCTCTCTTTCTCTCTCTCTCTCTCTCTCCCTCTCTTTCTTTCTATCTCTCTCTCTCTCTCTCGTTCTCTCTCTCTCTCTCTCTCTCTCTCTCTCTCTCTCTCTTTCTTTCTATCTCTCTCTCTCTCTCGTTCTCTCTCTCTCTCTCTCTCTCTCTCTCTCTCTCTCTCTCTCCCTGCGTGGTGGCTGTGATGTAGTCTGGCCTCTTGCACTGGTGGCTCGTGTAATACACTCGGCAGGCTGTGTCGCGGCAGCGAGTAATGGCACCTGCACGGCTGACGAGACAGGAAGCCCATCAGCCCACCTCATTGATTACCTGAGAAGCAGGGACGCCAGAGACAAGAGGGGGGGGAGATTAAGTAGGCCTGTCTTTCTCCCTCTTTGCCCGTGTGTGTGTATGTGTGTCTGTGTGCGTGAAAGAGAGAAGAGATAGTGTGAGAGTGTTTGTTGGTGTGTGTGTGTGTGTGTGTGATGTGTCTGTGTGTCTGTGTGCGTGAAAGAGCGAAGGGATAGTGTGAGAGTGTTTGTTGGTGTGTGTGTGTGTGTGTGTGTGTGTGTGTGTGTGTGTGTGTGTGTGATGTGTATGTGTGTCTGTGTGTGTGAAAGAGCGAAGGGATAGTGTGAGAGTGGTTGTTGGT
>CM050201.1:21552500-21557500 GCA_027475355.1 Coilia nasus | reverse complement strand
GTAACAACCTCAGTTTGCTGAGTGGCGTGAAATGTTAACCTGCCCTTTCCTTAGCCCTCTAGAATTTTGTTAGCCTGGCTGTCACACCAACCTTGCAGACAGAGCTTGGTCTGGCAAACCTCCCACAGACAGGAAGTTGTCAGAGGCGGGATCAACGGGCGTCTTTCAAATGCCTCTGTGTACTACTGGACAGAGCTACAATCAATCAGACCACTGATTCTGATGACGTATGCCTAGCATTCGTTTTCATTGGTTCCAGATTTTTCCGGAACAGGAAGAACTGAGAATAGGCAGGTTGGCCACATTGACTTGAACGTGGAATTTAATGTAGCGTCACAGGCAGTATGGGCGGGCCTAGGCTAGGAATTTTGTAGCAGTGGTTGATGTCAGCTGCGAAATGGTGTTAACCCTACTATGCAAAGGGGGTTCAGGGGCATTCCCCCCTCAAGTAAGTGAAGTAAATTAAATAATTAAGTAAATTAAATCCTCACGTCTGGAAGCATCTGAGTTAAGAAATGGACAGATTAAGCCTTCAGGTGTAGTGCTTACCCAGTGTGCAAATGAAAAGGCCTTTAATACTTTAATCATGATCGTACTGTTAATGTGAAGATTTTGTGGGGTGCCCATTGTTTGATGAATACATGTAGAGGAAACACTGGTTTCCCAACCCCTCTGCCCCTATACCCTCTTCTCTCTTCTCTCTCTCTCTCTCTTTCTCTCTCTCTCTGTCTCGCTCTCTCTCTCTCTCTCTCTCTGTCTCCCTCTCTCCCTACAGTGTGATGCATTCTTTTAATCCAGTCCCTGGCTGTGGCCTCAGTAATGTTGAGCCAGAGGCCTTACGGGCAGCCCACACCGCACACACAACTAATGCGTTTCTATCCCACTCCCCTGACGTACACAGCAACCGTTAGCTCTCGCTGCAATCAATAAAAATGGCTACAGTAGACGTTAGAGTGCTGCGAGCATTCATAAGGAAATTTCAAGTTTTTTTTTCCTGTAAAATATCTGTACTCTTCCGTTGTGCACCCAGTGGAGCTTGGCAGCCTGGCTTGGCCTGTAGTTTATTTGTTCCCCGTTTCCTCGTCTAAGACTCACACAGTTGCACAATTTTGTGTTTACGTTTTTATCGCTCCTCCATCAGAGATATCATATTTTTGTCTATTTCTGTCATTTCGTTGTTATTTATTCCACTTCATTGATTTCTCTACTGGATTCACTGTCCTTGTTTTGTCCTTTTTAAATTTGCATCGTTTTACTGTATTGTACGCTTTCTTTAGTTTCCTCTGCAAAGATGCTGTGGAAATGCGATGTATATCATATTCGATTTTTTTTTCTCTCTTTATGATAATCATTCTTACCCGACATCCATGCTATTGTGTTTTTTACATCACAGTGTCACAATGGCTCGTTTGACTCTAAAGTATTCTGTTGATGAATGTGCACAGTGCTAATGACTGTGTGTATTCCACAGGGAGGCAAAGAAAATAGACTCGTGTTTGGTGAGATGAGTGTGTGTGTGTGTGTGTGTGTGTGTGTGTGTGTGTGTGTGTGTGTGTGTGTGTGTCATTGTCTTTGTGTGTCACTGTGTGTGTATGTGCATGTGTGTGTCACTGTGTGTGTGTGTTTGTGTGTCACTGTGTGTGTGTTTGTGTGTCACTGTGTGTGTGTGCATGTTTATGTGTCACTGTGTGTGTGTGTTTGTGTGTCACTGTGTGTGTGTGTGTGTGTGTGTGTCTGTGTTTGTGTGTCACTGTAAATGTGTGTGTATGTGTCAATGTGTGTGTGTGTTTGCGTGTCACTGTGTGTGTATGGGTGCGTGTGTCACTGTGTTTGTGTGTCGCTGTGTGTGTGCGTGCACGCAAGCACACACTACAGCTGCACTATTGACGTCAGGGCTTCCTCAGCCTTACTTTGCCTAATTGCACAATCAAGAAAGCAGTAGGCAATATATTACTGCTGGCGGAGTGTGCGGCTGCATCTTTTGCTGGTGCCTCGATTTAGGATGGAGCTGGAATTAGCAGCGGCGCCTTACATCTGCTCTGAACTCCATTGATTTAGCATGGAGCTGGAATTAGCCGCGGCGCTTTACATTTGCTCTGAACTCCATTGATTTCTCCAAGCCCCTTATGAGCAAGAAGGCCCCGAAGCTGAATTCACTTTTGTGTGCTAAAGAACTGTAACTTTACTGTGAAACGAGAAAGAGAAATACTGAAAGAGAGGGAGAGAAAGAAAGAGTGTGAGAGAGAGAGTGTGTGTTTGTGAAACGAGAAAGAGAAATACTGAAAGAGAGGGAGAGAAAGAAAGAGTGTGAGAGAAAGTGTTTGTGTGTGTGTGTTTGTGTGTGTGTGTGTGTGTGTGTGTGCGTGAGAGAGAGAGAAAGAGAGAGAGAGAGAGAGAGAAAGAAAGAAATAAGAAATTCATGCCACTGCTCACAGAAGTCAGAATCAATAGTGCCTTTTATGTTTGGAATAGCTGTTAATGGTATCCCAAAGAGTAGGGGGTATTTCAATGTGTGTGTGTGTGTGTGTGTGTGTGTGTGTGTGTGTGTGTGTGTGTGTGTGTGTGTGTGTATGTGTGTGTGTGTGTGTGTGTGTGTGTGTGTATGTGTGGGTGTGTGAGTGTGAGTGTGTGTGTGTGTGTGTGTCTGTGTTAGAGAGACAGAGAAGGCAAAGACATGGAAAAATTGTACACTGATGTACACACACACACAAACATATACACACACACACAAACATGTACACACACACAAACATGTACACACACACACACACACACACACACACAAATTGATCTGTTACTTCACTCATTGTCCTGTAGCACTGAGGATGTCCATGCGGGTTAGCATCCCTGCGCCGCAAATCAATACGGCCGCCAGCACGCGCGCTACGCTCAGGCCACGCTCAGGCCACTCAGTATGGGAGGCAGGTGCCTCGTCTGCCTCGGCTGGAAAACTGCCTCTGACTGGAGGACACAGTGGAGATGGGGGTGGGGTTGGTGTGGGGTGAGGGTGGTGTGGGGGCGGGTGGGGAAGGTAGATGGATGGGACAGCCATGCAGATCAACATGCAAAAACCCCCATGCTGCTGCAGAAAATCACTAATACAGTAGCCATGACTAGCATACACATTAAAGTGCATTGTTTATTTTTTTATCAGATTTCTTTATTTATTTGGATATATTTTAGTTGGATTTAGAATTTTTTTTGCATATTTGGTTATCTGTTGTTTGTGTTATATTCTTTTTATTTATTTACGTATTTATTCATTTTGTCATGCTTTTACTTATGTTAACAGCTGCACCATTGAAGGGCACTGATGTGCAGTTTTTTGTAAGGTTGGGAGGACAAAAAGTAGAGTTGGATAGATATGAATACAGTGCTTGAGGGGAATTTTGGAGGTAACGTTTTCCTTTTGTCTGCTTGGACGGTGACTGGTGATAGTAATGTGAGGATTTCTAATGATTATTATCTAACGATATTATATCTGATGATGTTTTTTTTGTGTTCACAAGGAAGGCTATGTGTCCTTTTTTTAGTTGTGAGTGATTGACAGACAGTGAGTCCGCTGTGATTCATGTGTCCGGGATTGACGGCAAGTCTTTTCAGCTGGGCTTGTCTAGATGTACAGATGTTTTACTCAAAGCAGATAAGTAAAACAAAGAGATAAAGAGAGGCGAGAGAAAAAAGAAGGAGGGAGAGATTGGAAAAAAAAATCCAATCATAAAGTCGGTCTCAGTGTTTCTGAAGTGCAGAGAAACTTTTCAAGCGTCAGTGTGTCAAAATGAAGGTCATTCGTGTTTCACCAGAAGCACTCGCTCACGTGGACAAGGTGAGACAGAGACACGACGCAGAGATAGGGAGACGAAGAGGAGCAAGAGAGCATGTGAGAGCAACAGAGAAAGTGAGAGAGCGTCTGTGTGTGTGTGTGTGTGTGTGTGTGTGTGTGAGAGAGAGAGAGAGAGAGAGAGATACAGAGAATGATAGAGTGAGATAGAGAGAAAGAGACAGAGAGAGAGCAAGAAGGAGAAAAAGAGAGACAGAGACCAAAGATAGGGACAGGAAAAAGAGAGAAAGTGAGGGAGAGTCTGAAGGGGAGTGTACAGACACATGGACACGTGGGAATGGAGAGAGAGGGGAAAACAGATAGAGGGGGGGGGGGGGGGGAGATAGAGCGAGACAGGGGGAGTGTACAGACAGGTAGACAAGGTAGACAGGTAGCAAAGAGCATGAGAGAGAGAGAGAGACAGAGAGAGATGGAGAGAAAAATGTGTTTTTTCAGTGGGGGTGTGTCACAAAAGCTACAGTACTGAAGGCAAGGGAGACAGAGGGACTGGGGGGTTGGCAGGGCGGCGGCGGCGGTGGTGGTGGTGGGGGCGCAAAAAGACAGGGGGGCAGAGTTGGGGGGGGGATGTGGCTGTCTCGGTGAGACTGTGGCCCAGGAGGATCTCATCAGGAGCTGAAAATGTCATCCCTGGTCAATAGCCCCACAACAGCAGCGCTGAGTGGAGTGAAGGAGGGAGACTGAGTGGAGAGAAGAAAGAAGAGCCCCTACAGTAGGCCTGTCTGTCCAGGTACCGTATTTCTCTCTCTCTCTCTCTCTCTCTCTCTCTCTCTCTCTCTCTCTCTCTCTCTCTCTCTTTTTTTCTTTTTCTCTAAAAAAAAGAAGGCTCACACACTTTGTACCCTTGACTTCAGCTCTCCTACTTATGCTCTCTGCTGCTCTGTGTCTGTTCTGTTGTGCCTCACGTGTAACCTCGCTGTCCTTCTCTTTCTCTCTCTCTTTCTCCCTCTCTCCCTCATCCTGTCCCTCTCTTTCTCTCTCTCTCCCTCATCATGTCCCTCTCTTTCTCTTTCTCTCTCTCCCTCATCATGTCCCTCTCTTTCTCTTTCTCTTTCTCCCTCTCTCCCTCATCCTGTCCCTCTCTTTCTCCCTCTCTCCCTCATTCTGTCCCTCTCTTTCTCCCTCTCCCTCATCCTGTCCCTCTCTTTCTCCCTCTCTCCCT
>CM050201.1:21540000-21545000 GCA_027475355.1 Coilia nasus | reverse complement strand
CTCCGGCCTGTCTCTGGTGACTGTGACGTTGCGAGGGTGACATCGACTGTACATCTCTGCACACCATTCTACTGAAACTGTTGTTGATATTTGAGTTCAGCAGTCGAAATGATTACATGTTTGATTGTTTAAATTGAGTAGTCTGCAGCTTGGCCACCAAGTTATGTTCCCACGAATGAAGCCAAAACCGTGCATGAACATCAGTGTGTTTTTGAATGTGTACATATACACATTTGATTATTTTCTGTGGAATGATTAATACCAATTAAAACCACACAGCATCCAAATATTTATACAAAGTCTGGTAGATTTCAAATGACAGTGCAGTCAGTGTGCTAGTAGACAGCAAGCACATTGCATCTTGTCCTGTCATAACACACAAGGTTCTTTTTGCATTCTTGCAAGCAGTTATGACATGTAGATGTTAAATTGGTTGTTAAGTGTCAACAGGCCTACAGTCAACATGCTGCCCAACGCATGCACGCACACAAACACACGAATACTGTACACACACAAAAACACACACACACACACACACACACACACACACACACACACACACACACACACACACACACACACACACAGCTAGACAGAGCAACTTGCTGAATGTGGCACAGTAATTTATGTCATGTTTGAGATAGCTATGCAGATTAGAAAGGAAAGGAATGTTTTTTTTTTCAAGAACATTCTAGAACAGTATGTCCACTCCATCTTCTCACTCCCTGCATTCTGTGACTCTCCCACTTCCTTTTTGCCATAGTTGAAATGAGACCAAGGAAGAATATCCGAAAACACTCTTCACATGCGCGCGCACACACACACACACACACACACACACTTGGGGCTCATTCACACCAAACACTCTGCGTATACAGCGCGTGCCCGACTATTCACACTGCACGCGTGATCTGAGCGCATTCTGCACACATTCAAACATATTGTAGAGTAGAGTAACTTTATTGATCCCGAAGGAAATTAAGGCGGTTCGCGGTTACGTGCTGTACTTGCTCAAGTCGGTGTGAATGAGCCCTTAGGCTTGAACTCGTGACCTCACATCAACTCCAGAACAGTAGCCAGTTGACTGCAAAGCTCAATTTGCCAATCTACTGCCTAGCACAACTCTTAAAGCGTCATGATAATGATTTACTAACGTTTTAATGCAAAGCTAGGCTAGCTGGTATCCTTTACACACAAACACACACTCATGCACACAGAAACACACACACAAACGCACACACACATACACGCTTGGACAAACGCCAATAACGTGAAAAGGAGACATCTATTCACTCAAGTGCTCACTGAGAGTGTACTTTATTCAGTTACTGGAGAGCCTGTTTGGCATGTCTGAGCCCTCTGCGATATTACTGTGTTTCGTGACATGCTTGCGACGGCGCAATTACCATAATAATTCCCCCTGCAAATGGACTGGGGATTAAGATTATGTGAAAAAGTCTCCGACAACGTCAGCCCCAATTATAAAACAATACGGTAAGTGCTCAAGATTAGCACGGGAAGGGGCGGAAGAAGAAAAAAAAAGAAGGGATTACACCAAAGGACGTGAAAAAGAACAAACGCTGTCATTAACAGAGCTGCCTGTGGTGGAATGGCTCTGTATAACACACACACACACACACACACATACACACACACAAATGTGGGCGCACACACACACCCATGCACATACACACATACACACAAACACACACACCCATGCACACACACACACATACACACACACACACACACACACACACACACACACATACACACACACAAAACATTGAAGTGCACTTTTATCAGGCAACATTCACATTCTCCCAGGCAACCACACACACATACTAAACCACACACAGGCCCACACACACACACACAGACAGGTACAGACACAGGTTTACACACACACACATACAGGTACACTCACATACCCACACACTAAACCACACAGGCCCATACACACACACATACACATACACACACATACACACAAGCACACACACACTGTCTCTCACTTAAAGACTTAGTCTGTGGGGAGCTCATCGTATCTCCCGCTGTTAGCACAGTAGCGGGCAGAGAGCATGTGCGTGACTGCATTAGGATATGCCCTACAGGGACAGGAAGTGTTTAAGGGAGACCCAGCTGGCCCCGCCCTACTGCCCTCCATTACCCGACCACACACACACACAGAAACACAAACTCCTCCTCCCACACACACACACTCATCACCCCACACACAGAGACATACACACAGACAGACAGACACACACACACAAACACACACACATATTAATCGCACACCCCGGCCCCCCCACACACACAGACACACAGACAGACAGGCACACGCACACACACACACACACACACACACACACACACACACCCCTCTCCCCTTCCCTTCTACCTCTTTTCCCTCAGGCCCCCCACTACGCGCAGTAATCACTGAGGCCACCCGTCTGTAATAGGCACACTGATAGGGCAGATCAATGGGGCGGGAAGAAGGCGGGGGTGGGTGGGTTATGGTGCAGTGTGTGTGTGTGTGTGTGTGTGTGTGTGTGTGTGTGTGTGTGTCTGTGTGTGTCTGTGTCTGTGTGTGTGTACGGAATGAAATGAGCAGGGGCGGAAGACATTTGGAAGGATGTTGTGATGTGCTGTGACTAGGCTGTCATCCCAGCTAAAATGTGTGTATGGGTGTGCATGTCGTGTGTGTGTGTGTGAGTGTGTGTGTGTGTGTGTGTGTGTGTGTGTGTGTGTGTGTGTGTGTGTGTGTGTACATGTGTGTTTGTCAGTGTGCGTATGTGTTTGTGTGTGCGAGTGTTTCAAAGCGGATCTGACTTTTGTATTTGAAGCCTGGTGGGTGGTTAATTGGTTGTTAAGAGACTTCAAAAATAAAACAGAAATAGTAAGCTTTGCATTGCCACCGAGCCTGAGAGGTGATCATTTCGGAATACTGGAAAGCACCTCTGATGCGGGAGGATTAGGACTACTTTATAAAAGAGCAGATAGATCTCTGGGAGATTAGGATTATGTTATAAAAGAGCAGGTACAGCACCCGGAGATTAGGATTACGTTATAAGAGAGCAGGTGGAGCACTGGGAGATTACGCCAAATAAAGATGGAGGAATAAAACAGATATATCACTTCTCACTCTTATTTCTTCACTTAGGCACCTTCCTGCCTTTCTCAATTCAATTATTAGTTAATTATACAAATGCACTGTTGAATTACAGGGTTGCCAAAGCATAAGGAACAGTAGAAAATCTTGTCCATTTGCAAAATAAAATTCAAGCATTAGGAACCATTCTGTCTATCTCTCTGTTTCTCTCTCTCTCTTTCTCTCTCTATCCTCTCTTTCCTTCTGATAATCAGTGGCATCCTTCATGATCCCCTGTCTCTTTTGAAAACCAGTCATGCCTTCCCCTTTTTACACACACAGACACACACACAGACACACACACACACACACACACACACACACACAGCCACGCACACACACAGGCAAGCACACACACATGCACACACACACACACACACACGCATGCACACACACACACAAACACACACACACACACACGTGCGCACACACACACCTCTGAAACCCCTCCCTTGTCTCCATTAAGGCCGCAAGTCCGGCGGCGACTCCTGGCCTGCCCCTCTCGGATTATCCCAGAATGCCGCTGACACTGGGCATGGCTCCGCCTGAGCGACCGTGCCGTCCCATGAGCCTCTGGGGCGGGACAATGGGGCAGCGCTGCTGCTAATGCCAGATAAGCCTATCCAAGGGCAGCTACACTAAACTCCACCCGTGCTGACAGACGACAGACGTGAAGCCCATCCACAATGCGGCAGCTCCCTGTCCGCTGCTCTCTCTCTCTCTCTTTCTCTCTCTCTCTCTCTTTCTCTCTCTTCAGTGGCAGCTCTCTGTCTGCTGCTCTCTGCCTGTCTCATCTGAGCCCTCTCTCGCTTTCTGTCTTTTTTGCTGTCTCTCTCGTGCGCTCTCTCTCTGTCTGTCTAGCTGCCTCTCTCTCTCCCTCTCTCTTTTTCTGTCTGCCTAGCTGTCTCTCTCTCTCTCTCTCTCTCTCTCTGTCTGCCTAGCTGCCTCTCTGTCTCCCTCTCTCTCTTTCTGTCTGTCTAGCTGTCTCTCTCTCCAGCAGCAGCTCTGTGTCCACTTCTTTCTATGTCTGTCTCATCTCAGCTCTCTCTCTCTCTTTCTGTCTGTCTAGCTCTATCTCTCTCTTTCTGTCTGTCCAGCTCTCTCTTTCTATCTCTTTCTGTTTGTCCAGCTCTCTCTCTTTCTGTCTAGCTCTCTCTCTTTCTGTCTAGCTCTCTCTCTCTCTCCTTCTTTCTCTCTGTCTAGCTCTCTCTAGCGTTCTCTCTCTCTTTCTGTCTGTCTAGCTCTCTCTAGCGTTCTCTCTCTCTTTCTGCCTGTCTAGCTCTCTCTCTTTCTGTGTAGCTCTCTCTCTCTCCTTCTTTCTCTCTGTCTAGCTCTCTCTAGTGTTCTCTCTCTCTTTCTGTCTGTAGCTGCCTCTTTCTTTCTCTCTCTCCCCATGGCAGCAGCTCTCTGTCGGCTTCTCTCTGCCTGTCTCATCTCAGATGTCTCTCTCTCTTGATGTCTGTCTATCTGTGTCATGCCTGCTCTCTCTCTCTCTTTCTCTCTTTGTCTCTTTCACTTACCAGAATTTTAGACTAAAACTTGACTAAAAAATGGTAGGTGAATGACTAAGTTGAAATGACTAATGACTAATATGTCTTTTTGTTCATGCTCTTTTGGCTCTTGTTGCTCGTTTGGTTTGTTTGTTTGTTTGTTTGTTTGTTTCTTTCTTTCTTTCTCTGAATGTCTATCTCTCTTACTTGACTGCTTAGCATTTCTCTTTCTTTTACTAACACTCACACATGCTCTCACCTTTCCACTTACCATCTCTCTCTTTCACACGCTGTCTCTGTCTCACTGTCACTGCGCACACACATTGTCACTTTCTTCTCTCCATCACTCCCTCCCT
>CM050201.1:21507500-21530000 GCA_027475355.1 Coilia nasus | reverse complement strand
ATCTCTACTGTCCTTTAGTCCTGCCCCCAATATTTATTCAGGATGTGTGTGCTTTGACTGAACTCTTACATGTGAATAGACGCAGCACAACTCTGATGAGTCATGTAAATGCTTGGAAGCAATGATCCATTATTTTGACAGCTTTGAGTTTAAAAAAAAAAAAAGACGTGACATTTTTAGTTTATAAGTAGTTGATTAATTACTAGGCATTTACATTTTGCAGTGTATTAGATTCATTGTTTCTAACTATTATCAATCTATTATGTTTATAATGTGGCACATTTAACGTTGCATGTCATTTTGGACAAAGATGTCTGCTAAATACAATAACCTTAACCTGCCTGATGCGATATCACAGGGCTAAATCAATCACTGATCAGTCAGTTAGAGTTGTCTGATTTTATGTAAGACAGAAACTAGAGTAGAAAGCACTTTGTTAGATATCACGAGAGAGACAAAATGTCCTCTGATCAGTCAAGTGTGCACTAAATGTCATGTAATATGAAGCCTCTGGTAAGTTGATTAATCACCTCATATGGAGCCTAGGAGAACCAGAACTGCTAGCAGTTAACCACAAAGGTAGCCTGGCTGTCGCAACAAGCTCGTAGAGGAAGCTTCGTCTGGCAAACCTCCCACAGACAGGAAGTTCTAAGAGGCGGGATCAACAGGCGCCTTCCACATGCCTCTGTACTACTGGACAGAGCTACAATCAATCAGACCACTGATTCCAATGACTTATGCATAGCATTCGTTTTACATTGGTTCTGGATTTTTACGGACCAGGAGGAACTGAGAACAGGCAGGCTGGCCAGACTGACTTGAATGCGAAATTGAATGTAGCATCACAGGCAGTATCGGCAGGCCTAGTCTACCACAGAGGCCCACCTTCATACTGCCTTTCAATGTCTCACGCTTCGACAGCTCATCTGTCCAAAATGCAGGCTGCGTCTCTGAATAGGGGGGCATGAGTCAGGATCACACAGACATAATCCACCTTCAAAGAGCAGCGCTCATCACACACAGGGTGAGATCTCCCCTGGAATAAATCTCCAGTTAAAGCCTCCACTTGCCACCGACCACTCCAGCAGATTCCAGCTCCAGAGCATAAGAAACAAAAACACTTAATTAATAAAAATTAAATATTTACAAGTTTTTTTATTATTATTTTTATTTCATTGCTATATACATTTACATTTGTTGAGGTAATTTATGTATTTTACTTAGTTTTAATATGTTACCACATATAGTGACATAATGTATTTAAGGCTAAAGCAAGAGTTAGGTATAGGAATAGCAACCTAAGATAATATGTGCTTAGACATTCATTACCATGTATCATGTAGGTAGGTATTACATAGGTATTACATAGGTAACTACATTGTTATAACAACAGTCATAGCTGTCAGGGGACAGGGGACTATTATGAAACCACCAGGGGCAATTCCTTTAAGACAACAAGGGAAGCTCAACTTACTCTAACATTTCACACAATAAATGGTCAAATATGCAAGGAAGCATCCTAGAAATATGTTTAACTTCATAGCTAAGTCTTGATAACTCTGTTTATTATTGTTGTGTCCGACGCGATTTTCCGAGGGTTTGAATGCACAGCACAGCGGGACACCCCATTGACGCTGAACGTCTGATGCACTTTTTTTCAATGCAGTGAAGCCATGTGTTCATTGGATAAATGCTGAAAATCGTAATTTCCTCGGACGCTCAGCGTCTCTGGGGGTGAATGGAAAGTGAGATGGGCGGGGGCGGGCCAAGACGCTAGGCTTACACATTATAATTGGTGGAACTGTCTAAAAGACTACACCCCTTTTGATTGGCAGGCAAACAAACATCGGAGTAAAGTAGAATTCAGTCGCTAGCGGATTTCCCAAAGACAAGTGGTGAGAGAACGTGTTGTCCATCCAGAGTGCTTGTTATTTACACATTGCACATATTATATTCTAAATAAAACATACCAGTCAGCACAAAGTTATTGAGTTTTTTGTCTAAGTTTCATTAGTTCGTTCACAATCATATTGTTCAAATTAGTCAAGTTGTTAAGGAAATTAGCCCGCTAGTTATCGTGCTAGCCCAATACAATGGCTACTGCTAATATTGTTGAGGACGATAGGTAAGGTTACTAATAAACATAACCCCCTCCCCCCATTAATGGATGATCGTGGGGGCTTGTCTGAGAGTATATGGTTACACTTATTTGTTCCATAGTGGCTGATTGTAGGTGCTCTTCTTCAGGCTTCAAGCTGGTTGTAGCTTTCTAGCACTGAGAAGCACCAAAGCCCCTGTTTCACAGCGGGATGGCTGGCCACCAGCAGACAAACCTAAAGGCACTGAGCTGATGAATAATGATAAATGGGGGCCATTAGATGTTTATTTCTTCCGTGATGAACACCTAGATTGCATTACTCCCTTTATTCCACCTCCTGAAGAGAGAGTAAGGGAAGTCTCAAGCCATTCATAACCAAAGAAAAAAGAAAATTGATTTATGCACTGTGCGGCGACAACACCAGGATGTTCCACGGCTTGCTTGAGATTCTCAGATATCCTTGGAGGACCGGCCGGCATGCACAGATGCAATTATTCTAATTCCTGCCACCTCCGTAGTCATGTATCAAATCTGGCACAATAAAATCTCACACCGCCACACTTAGTTAGATTACTAGATTACATGCTGCGCATGTGTCTGGCCCCCACACATTATTTTTCTTCTTTTTCTTCTTCTTCTTCTTCTTCTTCTTCTTTTTTCTCTTCTTACTCCTTTTTTTCCTCTTTCCCCTCTTCGCAGGCAAAGGAACACATTTTTCACAGAGGAACACGTCCTCGGTTTCATAAAGGCGTCTTCGCGTCCGCCCATACATCTAACTCCATAAATAATGCAGCGAGTGCTCGCCGTGCATCTGGTTGGCACCGAGAGAAGCGCGGAGTGTACATGCTAATCGGGCCTCAATCAGTGCACTGTGTGCAGAGGGTTTATTTTTCCTGTTTCTTTTTGTCTTTGTCTTCACGGATTTCCAAGGCAGAACAAATAGCAATGAGACTCTCATTCCCGTGGCGATGCTTCATTATGGATGGTTTGGAATCAAAATATTCAATTTTTACTGGATGCGAGTACCATGGTCACACACAGCAATCTGTTCACATCACACACCCCCATACACCCCCATACACCCCCTGCCTCACCGCCTACCCACTAGTAAGACCTTTCAGCATCCACTGACAATCACCAAGGCCTACTGTCCACACACACACACACACGCAAATACAGACGCACACTCTCTCTCTCTCACACACACACACATACACACACAGAGGCAGTCAGCCACCCACTCTGAGCAGCAGAATGGCTAGTCCATTGCAGTGAACAGCACAGCTGTCCAGCACACACACACACATATACACACTGCACACCAGCCAAGCACCCCACCACCCTCCTCCTCCTCCTCCTTGTAATATCACACCATTCCACAGTGACTTCACTATCCCACCATGCCACAGAAACCCACTATGCTGCTGTCCAGCAACACAATGCACACGCCATCACACCACAAGAGGCAGCCACCAGGGACCGATTCACACCGACCGCGTAACAGTGGGAACCACATGCACCACGTGACTGCCATCTTTGCAGGGGACACAGCGGACACCAGCAGCGCACATCATGCACACAGCAAAGCCTTTGTCCAAGCAATCAGCAGATCGCAGCACAAAGAGCGCGGTCACTTGTGTTGCCTTGGTGCTTGGTGTAGCTGGGAAGGCATCAGTAGCCTATATTAGTATGATACGTACAGAACATTCATCACACATCACGCATCACATGACACACTACTTGGACATGAGGCAGGAAGCTGGCAACATTTTTCTGCCGTGTCATTATTAAAAAATATTGCAAACAATTTAATGAGCCACAACCTGTGACGCACGGACACACCACATAACGCACAGGCACACAGAGGTGACGCACAGACAGCAGTCACACAGTGAGGGACGGAAATAGTTCACCAAGGAACAGAGGTGGTGTTACATACGATATTATACTGTACATTATGTAGGCTACATATATAACCACTATATGTAGGCTACATATATAACCACCATCTGTAGGTCACATATAACCACCATATGTACTGTACGTTACCTAACCTAATCTGCCTTGCTTTTGCTCGACCTCAAACCCGCAACTCGCAACACCTTGAACTGATAGTGTAACGTGCTTCATTAGCAATTGAGCTAAAACCACAGGGTGCTAGTTTCACTTACTAGCACGTCTCTCAATCTGTGTTGTCTGTCGTGGCTTACCCATGCACTAGCTTTAACGCAAACCCGCAAGTTGCAGTACCTCAGACTTTTTGCTTATAAGCAGCGACCCAGGTGTCAGTGTTCTGGGAGAATTTTTTTTTTTCCTGGGACAGACCAATAAAAACCGGGACAATAATGTAAAACCGGGACAGTTGGCAAAACTACTCAGACTAGGGGTAAAATGTGCTAAAATTCCAGGGTGTTAGTTTTACACTGACTAACACGTCTCCTAAAGTTTTGGAAGGGAGGTGTACAAACATAGCCTACATAATGTGTGTGTGTGTGTGTGTGTGTGTGTGTGTGTGTGTGTGACTCAAACCCACAAGTTGCAGTACCTCAGACTAGGAGTAGAATGTGCTAGCAAGTGAGCTAATTCCAGGTTGTTAGTTTCACTGACTGAAATGTCTCCTAAATCTTTGGGAGGGAGGTTTACAAGCATAGCCTACAGTACATAACGCACAGCTAGCACCTCCGCTGGCTACCGTTATACATACATGCAGAGATATCAGTGTGGACAGAGTATCACAGACAGCCTCGCACCACCCAGAGAGCACTGAAGCAAACACCAGCCAAGCCTTGGTCACATCACACAGCAGCCGATCTGCACAGCGGAGGCATACTAGCTGGACAAGCACAGCGCTAAGATATCAAGCTGTGTGTTTTGTGTTTCACACATCCATGCCTTCAGGCGATGCTTGAGCGCACTGTTCAGGCCAGCAGGCTCTTCTGCCTGATGCTACGGGCATCAGATGTGTGAGTGTGTTTCCCATTCTGTCATTACACACAGCACACCACAGCATAACGAAACTGCACCTCTGAAATTTAATCCGTTACACGTGTGAGCAGGGGGCAGCCATGACAACGGTGTCCAGGGAACAGCAGTGTGTGGGGATGGCACCATGCTCAGGGTACCTCAGTGGCAGTTGATGGACTTGAACCTGCGATCCTTCAATCACAGATCTGTTAGCTGTGGGGGCAGCTGTGGTCTAGTGGTTAGGGATCTGGTCAGGGAGTCGCAGGTTCGAATCCCGCTCTACCCATGGCTAAAATGCCCTTGAGCAAGGCATCTAACCCCACACTGCTCCAGGGACTAACTGAAACCCTGTCAATAACACATGCAAACTCTCCCTCTCTCTCTCTCTCTCTCACACACACGCACAGAGGCAGTCAGCCAACCACTCTGAGCAGCAGAATGGCTAGTCAATTCCAGTGAGCAGCACAGCTGCCTACCACACACACATGCACACACTGCACACCAGCCCTGTAAGTTGCTCTGGATAAGAGCATCAGCTAAGTGTAAGGTAATGTAATGAACCGCCGGGCTGCCACTGCATGTGGGTATGAGCCAAAGGGCTCCCAGGCAGCCCAGTCCTGAGAAGACTTGGGTGGCGGTGGCAGGCTGCCTAGAAAGGTTTGTGAAACAACTGGGCCACGCTGGTTTACTTTTTCCTGTACATAGAAAAAGGGAGGAAAAAAAGATCCCTTTTCTTAACTGTGGCTATGGTGCAGCTGAAAGGAGCAGCACTTTCAGACTACACAGGGAGCCCACCCCAGGGGAGATGAGGGTGTGTGTGTGCGTGTGTATGTGTGTCAGCGTGTGTTTTAGTGTGCATCTACCAGGGGAGATGGGTTTGTGTGTTTGTGTGTGTGTGTGTGTGTATGTGTGTGTGTTCGTGTGTGTGTGTGTGTGTGTGTGTGTGTGTGTGTGTGTGTGTGTGTGTGTGTGTCAGTGTGCGGTTTAGTGTGCATCTCCCAGGGGGGATGGGTATGTGTGTGTAGCAGCACGTGTGCATGTGTGTGTGTCTGTGTGTGTGTCTGTGTGCGAGTGTTTTAGTGTGGATGTGTGTCAGTGTGTGTGTGTGTGTGTGTGTGTGTGTGTGTGTCAGCGTGTGCTTTTAGTGTTAGTGCCTGACTGCATGTGTGTGACTGTGTGTAGGAAAACTTGGGATCAATACACGTGTAGCCTTACATTCGAGGTCGGCTAGCAGCGGCGTTTCTCTGTGCTAGCGTGGTGCATTTTTGGCTAATGAAATCTCTCTGGCCGAGGGTCGCTCTGACCCCGCGGGTTGCGGAGTGTAATGGCCAGGAATTCATCATCTCCAGCGCCACGGTAACCACATCCCAGCCACAGGAAAACAAAACAGAGAGCAGGACACACAAACACACACACCCACACACACACACACACACACGTGCCCACACTGCATGTATAGATGCAGAAAACAAAACACAGACACACACACATACACACACAAATGTGCACACACAGACATGCACACACACACACACACATGCACACACAGACACACACACATGCACACACGCACACACTGCATGTATGGATGCAGAAAACAAAATACAGAGCAGGACACACAAACATAGACACACACATGCACACAGACACACACACAGACATGCACACACACACACACACATGCACACACAGACACACACACATGCACACACGCACACACTGCATGTATGGATGCAGAAAACAAAATACAGAGCAGGACACACAAACATAGACACACACATGCACACAGACACACACACACACACACACACACACACGCACACACACACACACACACACACACACACACTGCATGTATGGATGCAGCAAGCAATATATACGGAGCAGAGAACACACACACAGACACAGAAACATGAACAAACACACTCACTCACACACACGCACACACACACACACACAATCTTCCACACACACTGGATTTGTACACCATGTACTTCCTTGCCCCCTCACTCACACACACACACATACACACACACACACACACACACACACACACACACGCACACACCCCTCATGTTGCTCTTGTAACACCAACACTGATCCGAGCTAAGAGACAGAGCTGGAGGCCTCGGCCAGATTGTGAGGCCCCGTGGTGTTGCATGTGTGCAGCCCGATAAACAGATGTTTACATTCCAAATGTAATCAGTTGAGCACCGCTCGCCATGGTAACAGACTTCTTCCCCCACATGGAAGTTACGAGAGTGTGCGATGTGTGTGTGTGTGTGTGTGTGTGTGTGTGTGTGTGTGTGTGTGTGTGTGTGTGTGTGTGCGTGCGTGTGTGTGTGTAAGAACAGATTACTGGGCATAGAAGTATGGCTGATTGAAGGTAGCAATGATAAACAGTATTGGGGCATTTTGTACACAACATTTAACATGCACACACCAGACACAAAAAAACAAACACACACACAGACATACACACACACAGACATACACACACACACACACACACACACACACACACACACACACACACACACTATTATTATAACCTGCATCTGAGACAAATAGCAACAAAAAGTATACAGACACTTTGAGGAAACGTTAGATAAGGTGACATGTTTACATGGATAACATGCTTTTTAAATGCATTATATCAAGAAGTGTATAAAGCTGAACACTGAGGGGTAAACAAAGTATCAGTCTCCATTTTTGTTTGCTCTATTTCCTGTATTCGTTGAGATAGAGTCGAGTTTATCTAGTTTGCTTGTCATTTGTGGTCTTCTAATTATATTTTATGAACATGGCCAACACCATCAGAGTATGCAAGCAAGGGATTTAAATTAGAAGGATAGAACCTACCTTTAATTCCTCTCTAAAAACACACACACACAAAAATGTTACGGCTTTAAATTTTCATCTTATTATTTTCGTAGGTTTAATCCCAAGTTTCTCTCCATTCCTCGAATAGCAGGAATATTCCTCTTCATTAAAATCAAGCAGCAGGCAGCCTGAAGGTGACACGTGAAAATACCACAGGCTAGAAGGAGGAGAGAAAAAAAAACGAGCTCTTGCACCTCACCAGGTAGGCGCACCTGAAGGAGATGGTCATCCTAATGAAGAAGCCCAGAGCAAGCTGACTACTCCTAATTTAGCTCCCCAGTCACAACCTTGAGGCCTGCTGTGAATCTTTATGGTGCTCTGCAGCTATGTATGGTAGTGACTTTGCCACGTACATTTCTAGAGCCATTCGTCTTCGGGAGGGCAGACGTCGTATTGATTGTCCGTAGGTATTTGTTAATAGGTATATATTTTTTTAATATTGAAGGGGAACATGAGCATACACAAACACACACACACATATATAGAAATAGAAGCACACACACACACACACAATCACACACACTTCATTTGTAAATAATGAGAACAACAGATTTACCTGCCCCGGCTCAGCCTTTCGCACTATTTGTCATGCGGCAAATATTGATCACGGCACTCATCTTCTGAATTCATTTTCCCCTTTTTTCCACTCCATCCCTCTCTTTCTTCCTCTCTCTTTTCTCTGTCTCTCTCCCTCCCTCTCTCTCTCTGTTTATCTCTCTTTCTTTCTCTGTCCTTCTCTCTACTCTCTCTACCTTTCTCTGTCTTTCTGTCTCTCTCCCTTTCTCCTCTCTCTCTTCCTGCCTCTGTTTCTCTCTCTCTCTGTTTCTCTTTCTTTCTCTCTCTCTGTCTGTCTGTCTCTCTCTCTCTCTCTCTCTCTCTCTCTCTCTCTCTCTCTCTCTCTCTCTCTTGTCTTACTCTCTGTTTCATCTTCTCCTGGTATCAGGCCCATGTTTATCTCTCCCCAGACTCTCCTCCCCCACCTCTGTGTTGTGTATTGTTATCTATACGTGGGACCTTGTCATTGCTTTCAGACAGTGTAATCTGATCCAGGCAGGGCAGATTGCTTTGCACTGGATTCATTTACTATGGTTAACCAGCACTAAGAGTATGGGAGAGATCAGGTGTGTGTGTGTGTGTGTGTGTGTGTGTGTGTGTGTGTGTGTGTGTGTGTCTGTGTTCACTTGTAGATTGTCCCCACATGTACATGTATACAAGTCAACAACAAGCTCAGTTGTCACATACACTAAAATCTCTCTCTCTCTTATAAACACATGCACACACACACACACACACACACACATACACATACACATTTGCACAGGCACCACAAACACATACACACATGCACACACCATCAAACAGACACACACGCTAGGCAGATTAGTGTCTGAAATATTCCATTCCACACATCGACCCCGGGACAGGATTTAACGCTTATCTAAATACACGCACGGGGATCTGAGAGATTCATTAAGAAATGATCCACCGTCTAATTGGCAGGGGCTGTCACCACTGATGAGGGGATGTGCTAACCGACAGAATCAGCAGCTACGGGGAGCGTCCTCAGCACCGCACCACGCCCACAACATACTCACACCTCTGTCTGAAGAAGGTCGAAGGACTGAAAGCTTCAGGAACATTTTACATTACATTACATTAAAGTCACAGAAAAAACTCCCGGAGGTGTGCAAGAAATCTTTCTTAAAAATAAATTATATTACATTACATTACACTTAGCAGACACTTTTATCCAAAGCGACTTACAAAAGGAGGACATAGTAGCTAACAGATGTGTAGAGAAAATCGAAGGCATCTATATAAACATTTCTTTGCACAGATTTGAGTGTGCGGAGTATTGCGTCTTTCTTCAGAAAGAGCAGAAAAAACCCCAAAGCTTGGCTTAGTAATGGCACTGCTCACTGCTCTGATTTCCGTCAGAGAATACATTTTTTTACACAGAAGCATTTGTACAATTTACATCTGCATGCATAATTTTGTTGTGATTTGCAGCTAAATCTTTAGCATTTACTGTATGTGTGTGAACAGACTAACACGAGGCCTGCATTGTGACCTGTAAACGGCATTCAGCCTGCCTCAGTACACGTCTGTTTTGCAGCGGAAAGTTTCCGCCTTCGAAAAGCTGGTGCAGTCCAGATTGGGGTTAGTTGCGTGAGTTGGAGACATTTGCACAAACAATGGAATCAGTGTTCCAAGAAGCAGTTTTGCTCATTTGTACCATGCCAACACAACCACTACTTTTGCTTGCCTTTTTGTTTTAACATCACTTATTTCCACTGTATTCATTATGCCCATTGCCAGCTACATTAAAAGTATTTGTTACAGCTGAGCTGAGTTTTGAGTGGCTCATATTAACTGCCCTCTACAATGTATCTCTCTGATGATAACCTTTTAATGTGTGTATCTAGTTCATGGATGCTAAGCTTTTGATTTGTTTGAAATGTCATTTGCCAGCTTGACAATTCCATTCAGCTCTATTGTGTGCACAACTGGAATATGGTGAGATAGACGTTCGACTACACCATTGTCCACAGGTTTAGCACGTTCGACATAAAAACATAAGGGCACAGCATGTGTTTTCTGTAGACACTATTTACGCTGGGGTCTCTTGCCTACGTACATTTTTCTCAGAGTGGTTTCTGCTAATAAGCCTCATCACAGTCCTTTCACAGCATGCGTGTTAACACACTTACGCCTCTCTCTGTGGCTTTTCCTTTTTCACTCCTTGTTGCCTGTTGAAGAGAGGAACTCTCCCACCCCCGGTCTGTGCATCAACGATGGCTTTCAATCTATACCAATAATATATTCCTTCAGTTGTGTGCGTGTGTGAATTTGTGTAATGAGTCTCTTGGTAGACTTTGATGAAATTACCATCAAACGCAAACACAAGAATTCCTCCCTGTGTTATCGATGGAGGCTTCAATCACCACATGAAAGTTGAAGAACAGATGGTGTGTCTCACACTGGTGTCTAAATGTAAACTCGACAGTTGTGTAGTTTCAGCAGAGGAGCACTTTCACATAGTAGTCTGTTTTACAGTTGGTGTTTTCCGTTATTTGCAAGAGAAAGTGTAGGTTTGGAGGAGAAAATGGTGTCAGGAAAAAAATGCATTTCTGCTTGCTCTATTCTGTTTGATGCAAATTAAGCAGTTTTTTTTCCACTCTCCGGTCTTTATGATAAAATATTAAAATCTCAGTGGGATCCTGGGATCTTATCCCATCCAGTACACACACACACACACACACACACATAGGCGAGAAATATAGGCGAGGAACAGAGTCAAGGATGGATACAACATGCTAGGGGTTTCTTTCCACATTACCTGGCAAGAGAGAACATTGCTTGTGACGTGGATGAGGTGCTGTGGCCTGACCCAGCTTAAAAGCGTGATGAAACCCAGTGATCTTTCACTTGGAGCACTCAATACAGCACATGTAATCTTTTGTACTGTATCAAAAACGTATTTTAGTGCATTTGAGAAAACCACTGAATGTAACTTAGGTGCTATTTTACACCTCATTAATATATACATCGGCCACATCCAACATTATTGGTACTTTATTGTAGCAAAAATTCACAAATACAATAAATTAGTAATACAATAAAGTAGTAATATGCTAGTAATAAACTAGTAATAAGTAGTAATAGCAGTGGAAGAATATTCCTGGTTTATTTTTGTTAGATTAAAGTTATGATTCAAGATAACACACCCTGCCTGAAATGGAAAATATCTTCCTAGTTCACATAGTCCCACATGACGTCTTAATTCTTCTCTATAATGAGTGCATCTCTGTGACAAGTGCCTAACTTTAGTGGAAGTCATGTTATGCATTGCTGTGTGGTATATAAGACACAGTCTTATGTCTCTTTTAAGCAGTGTGGGGTTAGATGCCTTGCTCAAGGGCATTTGAACCTGCGACTCTCCAATCCTAAGACCAAGTCCCTAACCACTAGGCCACAGCTGCCCCCATACATACATACATACGTACATATGTGATGTATTTGTGGCTTTCTGTGGGAGATTCTGCAGAATTTGTTGGGGGGGGGGGCACAGGTCTTTGTTTCCCTCCGACTTGGTCTGATGCGTTTGACCAGGGGTTGATATGCAGGAATTAGCATAACTGTTGAGTGGTCTGAGTGTCCTAGGTGGGGGAAGGGCTCAGCTCGGTAAGCACCCTTGATGTTGGTGTAAACACAGTCCAGTATGTTTTTCCCTCTTGTTGGAAAATCCACATTCTGATGGAATTTTGGTAGGACCTTCTTTAGATTGGCGTGGTTGAAGTCGCCGGCAACAATAAACAGTGCATCAGGGTGTTCATTTTGTAGTTTACTGATGGCTTCGTAGAAATCTGTTAGCGCATTGTTGCTAGCGCTAGCGCTTGGTGGAATGTAAACAACGGTTATGAACACGGACGTAAATTCTCGTGGAATGTAGAAAGGTCGGCATCTGACTCCACTTGCGGCGAACAGAAGTTGGAAACGAGCACCACATTCCTGCACCTTTTGTTGTTGACGTAAATGCATAGCCCACCTCCCCTGGTTTTACCTGACAGTGCAGCATTCCTGTCGGCTCGGAAGGCTAGCAGTCCTGGCTGGTAGCTGGATGGCGGAGTCCGGTACACTGTCGTTGAGCCATGTTTCCACAAACACGAAAACATTACAGTCCCTGTATATCCTTTGAGTATCCCGGTGTAGTTGGATGAGCCTATGCCAGGCACTAGAAACATAAACAAAACACCAACTTTTTGACCCCGGTGTGGCCGCTGCGTGTTAACGCGCCGCCATCTTGGATCAATGTCCCAGATTTTTTTGTTTTTGTCTTTGTTTCAACTTTTATTGTCTCTGCTTCATTAGACATCAGATGTGACGGCCCAGCACGCCCTTGTCCTGAAAGGAATTCCTGTTTTACTTGGGGACAAGCCTAATGAATTGTTCAAGCCTTTGTAAGTATTTTCAAACTGTTGCATAGCAGACAACACAGAACCACAGAGCAGCTGAGAGGATAATGCACGTGTGGTGGTTTTTAAAAGAACTAGATAGTTTATTGGGTTAGCCACCAGTTTCTCACACCCAGAGACCCGGGTTCAAGACCCAATACAGGCTTACCACCTGACACATTCTGCCTCTCATGGCATTCTCATGGCGTGACCTCATGTAACTTTTAGCTTTTAGTTAAAAATGTCTGGAATGTACTAATTACCTGTTCCCCCAGAGGGGGTTGACCAGGTATTGCAATAACCCAGTCCTTGTGTGTGTGTGTGTCTGTCTTTCTGTGTGTCTGCAATGAAACATGTTTCAGTAATGCTCTTGGACTGTTCCACTACATGTGGCATTAAAAGCTTGAAGTGTGTGTAGTAAAAGATGGAATAGTGAAAGCTTTTAACATGGTCTTTCATGCTATTTTATCTGGTAGCATCACAGTCGAGACAAACATTTTGGCCAAACCCATCTTCAGCATGGCTCAGGCTCAAAACATCTTGACTGCACATGATGCATTTTGGTCACCCTTAACTGCTGTCAGTTAATTGTCAACTGAACAAATTCTAAGACTTGGCATAATTTGTTTTTGCAGCATGCAGAGGTGAAAGTAGTTATCGCCTCCATGACTGTGGGAGAGCTCACCATTCTTGGTGAGAATGGCGAATATCCTCCGGCGTCCCATGAGATCGTTCTGGGGGCAGTGCTGTCTTGGACGGCATTCAGGACTTGCCCTTGGCTGTGTGTCTTTTGTTTGGCCTCACCTACGCTCTACATCTTGACTATCCAAAATGTATGTCTAATAGCCTGCGATTTATTCAGTCTGTTTTAGGATTGGGACATACCACCCTCCCACTGAAGTACAGACGCTGCTGGGCTTTCTTTGTGATGTGTGTGGTGTTGAGAGTCCATAAGAGGTTGTCAGTTATGTGTATGCCCAGAAACTTTGTGCTCTGGACAATCTGTACTGGGAGGTTGTTGATGCACAGTGGGTTGTGTTTATGCAAAGTCCGTCTGAGGTCGATGACCAGTTCTTTAGTTTTGTCCACGTTGAGGGACAGGTTGTTGTCGGTGCACCAGTTGCTGAGCTGAGCCACCTCCTCTCTGTACGGGGCCTCGTTGCCTCCGCTGATCAGACCCACCATCATGTCACCATCACCATCAAGTGTCATCGGCAAACTTGATGATGTGGTTTGAGCTGTGCGTTGCCCACAGTCATGGGTGAGGAGTGTGAATAGCAGCGGACTGAGCACGCAGCCTTGAGGAGCTCCTGTGTTCAGTATGGTTGTGCTGGAAGTTTTGCTCCCGATCCTGACTGCTTGGGGTCTGCCCACCAGGAAGTCCAGGACCCAGTTGCAGAGGGCTGTGTTCAGGCCAAGTTCACCTAATTTTGTTATCAGCTGCTGAGGGATGATGGTGTTGAATGCTGAGCTGAAGTCAATGAACAGCATCCTGACATATGTGTCCTTTTGGTCCAGGTGAGAGAGAGCCAGGTGGATGGCAGTGTTGATGGCATCGTCTGTGGAGCGATTTGGGCGGTACGCAAACTGCATTGGGTCCAGTGTGGCTGGCAGTTGTGACTTGATGTGTCTCATTACCAGCCTTTCGAAGCACTTCATGATGGTGGATGTCAGTGCAACTGGGCGGTAGTCGTTGAGACAAGTCACTGTGGGTTTCTTCGGAACGGGGATGATGGTGGTGGTCTTGAAGCAGGTGGGAACGACGGTAGTGGCCAGGGAGATGTTGAAGACATCTGTAAGAACATTTGTCAGTTGGTCTGCACACTCCCTCAGCACACGGCCTGGTATGCTGTCCGGCCCAGCAGCTTTCGGTGGGTTGACTCTGAGTAGGGTCTTCCTCACTTCAGAAGTGGACAGACACAGCACTAGGTCGTTAGGGGGAGGGGTGTTCTTTTTCACCACTGAGTCGTTCTGTTCCTCAAACCTTGAATAGAACTGGTTTAGCGCCTCAGGCAGGGAGTCATCACCACCACAGGAGAGGGGGGCAGGCCTGTAGTTGGTAATGGCTTGAATGCCCTGCCATAGACGCCGTGTGTCGTTTGTGTCTGCAAAGTGGTTGTGGATTCTCTGAGCATGAGAGCGCTTTGCTGTTTTAATGGCCCGAGACAGCTCAGCTCTTGCTTTCTTCAAGGCTTCCTCATCCCCAGCCCTGTAGGCAGCGTCCCTGGCTTTCAATAGCGCCCTCACCTCTGCAGTCATCCATGGTTTCTGGTTGGGGCGTGTGGTGATGATTTTGGAGACAGACACATCCTCTGTGCACTTGCTGATGTAGCTGGTCACAGTTGAGGTGTATTCCTCCAGATCAGTGGTGCCGTTGTAGGTGGCTGCCTGCTTGAAAATGTCCCAGTCAGTACGCTCAAAACAGTCCTGGAGGGCCGCCATTGCTTTCTTAGGCCAGGTCTTTGTTTCCCTCCGACTTGGTCTGATGCGTTTGACCAGGGGTTGATATGCAGGAATTAGCATAACTGTTGAGTGGTCTGAGTGTCCTAGGTGGGGGAGGGGCTCCGCTCGGTAAGCACCCTTGATGTTGGTGTAAACACAGTCCAGTATGTTTTTCCCTCTTGTTGGAAAATCCACATTCTGATGGAATTTTGGTAGGACCTTCTTTAGATTGGCGTGGTTGAAGTCGCCGGCAACAATAAACAGTGCATCAGGGTGTTCATTTTGTAGTTTACTGATGGCTTCGTAGAGATCTGTTAGCGCATTGTTGCTAGCGCTAGCGCTTGGTGGAATGTAAACAATGGTTATGAACACGGACGTAAATTCTCGTGGAATGTAGAAAGGTCGGCATCTGACAGTCATGTACTCCACTTGCGGCGAACAGAAGTTGGAAACGAGCACCGCATTCCTGCACCATTCGTTGTTGACGTAAATGCATAGCCCACCTCCCCTGGTTTTACCTGACAGTGCAGCATTCCTGTCGGCTCGGAAGGCTAGCAGTCCTGGTAGCTGGATGGCGGAGTCCGGTACACTGTCGTTGAGCCATGTTTCCACAAACACAAAAACATTACAGTCCCTGTATATCCTTTGAGTATCCCGGTGTAGTTGGACAGGGCCGTTGCTAGCCATTTGGGTGCCCTAAGCACAAATGCTTTGTGGTGCCCCCCCATTATGAACAATACTTCAGAATTTATCAGTGCCATTCACTTTATTTTTGAAACAAACACACCAAACATTAAAGTTAATAGAGCAAATAAAGCAGGATCAGAGGGGGAACACATGTCTCCAGTGTCCCCTGCTGATGGCCTCTCAGTGACAGGGCTCGTCACTGTCGCCGTGGTTGTGTGTAGAGTTGCACCTGTACCTGAACTGGGAACTGGGAACTGGGGGCTGGGAACTGTTGCAGAGTCTACACTGGTTGATGGTTAATGTCCAGGGCTTGAACTGCTGGTGGATGGTTGATCTAAATTGGTTGAACTGCTGGTGGATGGTTCATCCTCCTCCTCCTGACCTTGAGGTCCTCCTTGCACATATTTAAGCATTGGCCCTGCATTCAGAATTAAAAGACAACATATTCAGGGATTCTACTGAAATACAGTTTTTAACCACAGTTCCAAAAATGCATATATAAATTAGGTTTATGTAGGCCTACGTGTAAATCACTTCATTTCAAAATTCAAAACTCTATTTTAAATTTATAGAGGTGTCATATGGGACAACATAAAAATCTGTACATAATGTTATATGAATACGAAGGGGGGAAATCTACATAACTGTAAGATTGATTCTTTTCATATTACAATTTCACCAACAGATGTCGCCCTTGGCCTATAAACCTGAAAACCGATGAGAACATATAGCCTGTATATATACAGTCAATAGACGAGAACCATTTACTTGAATGAAAATACATCTTTATAGATATCCTGAAATGCAGTATCATGCGAAATAAAGATAAAATCTATCTTCATTTTTGACCATAACCGGTCACACCTTGAAAATTTTACCAAACAGTTACATTCAACGTTTCAGAATCTTTGTTTACACTGAACTTAACTAACAAAAGTGGTTTGTGAATGACTATAATATAGGCGTAATAACAAAAACTAATAGAGCATTCGTCACGAGACGAAGACAAAGACGAAATTTAAAACAGGGTGACAAAATTAACACTAGAAAATTAAACTTAATCAGAAATAGCATAGGTAGCTAGCAATCTCAGGAAGGGAAGCGCTAACGTTAACTCAAAACAGTCAAGTGACCATGATGAATTGCTTTCAGTAATTCATAATTCATGTTCAAATCCACAACGTAAACTAGCTAGATAGCATCAGTCATTTACAACTTTAATCATTTGTTAACACAGTCTGAACTGTTAACTGTGTTAACTGATTCACTTGTAATTAACACAGTCTGAACATGGCTAGTAGACTAGGAGCTAACGTTACAGTTTGTTGACTGTAAGTTTATTGCCTGGCAAGGGCTACATTTTTTTTATTATTAATTTAAAACACTGTCTTACCTGAGCTTCATTTCGCTGTCTCTTCTTTTTTTTCTTTTTTCTGCTCCCGACACTTGATGGCTTTTCGAGGCCATGTCTAAACAGGTGTCTGCCAAACTTAAATTGAGACTGAGCCATAATCGAACAGACCACTGGGAGGGGTGGGGGGCACCAGGAAGAGAATGGAGAGAGGGCAGCATTCGCCTTTTCTAGAGCAAACTGGCCTATGTTGCTTTTGTATTACTTATAAATATGAACATGCTTTACACATATTTTATATATCGTACGTAGCTTATTGTGATGATTTTTTCACAAGCCTGATTTTTTGGTGGTGCCCCCCAAGCACTTGGTGCCCTACGCACTGTGCGTAATGTGCGTGTGCGGAGCTACGGCACTGTAGTTGGATGTAGTCCAGTTTGTTGTCTAAAGAGCAGACATTCGCTAGCAGGATGGAAGGGACAGGTGGCCGGCTGGTGTTAGCTTTCCATCTAGCTCGGATCCCTGCTCTCTTACCCCGCTTCCAGGTTCCTGCACATCGCTTCCGAGGTGTCCTCTCCCGGCAAGCTTTGTTTGGAGACCCCGCCGGCTGGTGTGCTGGATCCCGCAGCAGGCGAAGTTCACGGAGAACACAGTGTGCTCTCTGTGATAGAAGTGACTGCATTTCTACCGATCTGCAGTAAAGTATTCCTATTGTAACCTTGTGTTCCAAATTCCCGACACATATTCCATAGTTCCTGCTAAAAAGAGCCTATGCCAGGCAGTGGAAACATAAACAAAACACCAACTTTTTGACCCCGGTGTGGCCGCTGCGTGTTAACGCGCCGCCATCTTGGATCAATGTCCCAGATTTTTTGTTTTTGTCTTTGTTTCAACTTTTATTGTCTCTGCTTCATTAGACATCAGATGTGACGGCCCAGCACGCCCTTGTCCTGAAAGGAATTCCTGTTTTACTTGGGGACAAGCCTAATGAATTGTTCAAGCCTTTGTAAGTATTTTCAAACTGTTGCATAGCAGACAACACAGAACCACAGAGCAGCTGAGAGGATAATGCACGTGTGGTGGTTTTTAAAAGAACTAGATAGTTTATTGGGTTAGCCACCAGTTTCTCACACCCAGAGACCCGGGTTCAAGACCCAATACAGGCTTACCACCTGACACATTCTGCCTCTCATGGCATTCTCATGGCGTGACCTCATGTAACTTTTAGCTTTTAGTTAAAAATGTCTGGAATGTACTAATTACCTGTTCCCCCAGAGGGGGTTGACCAGGTATTGCAATAATCCAGTCCTTGTGTGTGTGTGTGTGTCTGTCTTTCTGTGTGTCTGCAATGAAACATGTTTCAGTAATGCTCTTGGACTGTTCCACTACATGTGGCACTAAAAGCTTGAAGTGTGTGTAGTAAAAGATGGAATAGTGAAAGCTTTTAACATGGTCTTTCATGCTATTTTATCTGGTAGCATCACAGTCGAGAGAAACATTTTGGCCAAACCCATCTTCAGCATGGCTCAGGCTCAAAACATCTTGACTGCACATGATGCATTTTGGTCACCCTTAACTGCTGTCAGTTAATTGTCAACTGAACAAATTCTAAGACTTGGCATAATTTGTTTTTGCAGCATGCAGAGGTGAAAGTAGTTATCGCCTCCATGACTGTGGGAGAGCTCACCATTCTTGGTGAGAATGGCGAATATCCTCCGGCGTCCCATGAGATCGTTCTGGGGGCAGTGCTGTCTTGGACGGCATTCAGGACTTGCCCTTGGCTGTGTGTCTTTTGTTTGGCCTCACCTACGCTCTACATCTTGACTATCCAAAATGTATGTCTAATAGCCTGCGATTTATTCAGTCTGTTTTAGGATTGGGACATACCACCCTCCCACTGAAGTACAGACGCTGCTGGGCTTTCTTTGTGATGTGTGTGGTGTTGAGAGTCCATAAGAGGTTGTCAGTTATGTGTATGCCCAGAAACTTTGTGCTCTGGACAATCTGTACTGGGAGGTTGTTGATGCACAGTGGGTTGTGTTTATGCAAAGTCCGTCTGAGGTCGATGACCAGTTCTTTAGTTTTGTCCATGTTGAGGGACAGGTTGTTGTCGGTGCACCAGTTGCTGAGCTGAGCCACCTCCTCTCTGTACGGGGCCTCGTTGCCTCCGCTGATCAGACCCACCATCATGTCACCATCACCATCAAGTGTCATCGGCAAACTTGATGATGTGGTTTGAGCTGTGCGTTGCCGCACAGTCATGGGTGAGGAGTGTGAATAGCAGCGGACTGAGCACGCAGCCTTGAGGAGCTCCTGTGTTCAGTATGGTTGTGCTGGAAGTTTTGCTCCCGATCCTGACTGCTTGGGGTCTGCCCACCAGGAAGTCCAGGACCCAGTTGCAGAGGGCTGTGTTCAGGCCAAGTTCACCTAATTTTGTTATCAGCTGCTGAGGGATGATGGTGTTGAATGCTGAGCTGAAGTCAATGAACAGCATCCTGACATATGTGTCCTTTTGGTCCAGGTGAGAGAGAGCCAGGTGGATGGCAGTGTTGATGGCATCGTCTGTGGAGCGATTTGGGCGGTACGCAAACTGCATTGGGTCCAGTGTGGCTGGCAGTTGTGACTTGATGTGTGTCATTACCAGCCTTTCGAAGCACTTCATGATGGTGGATGTCAGTGCAACTGGGCGGTAGTCGTTGAGACAAGTCAGCACCCTTGCTGTTGGTGTAAACACAGTCCAGTATGTTTTTCCCTCTTGTTGGAAAATCCACATTCTGATGGAATTTTGGTAGGACCTTCTTTAGATTGGCGTGGTTGAAGTCGCCGGCAACAATAAACAGTGCATCAGGGTGTTCATTTTGTAGTTTACTGATGGCTTCGTAGAGATCTGTTAGCGCATTGTTGCTAGCGCTAGCGCTTGGTGGAATGTAAACAATGGTTATGAACACGGACGTAAATTCTCGTGGAATGTAGAAAGGTCGGCATCTGACAGTCATGTACTCCACTTGCGGCGAACAGAAGTTGGAAACGAGCACCGCATTCCTGCACCATTCGTTGTTGACGTAAATGCATAGCCCACCTCCCCTGGTTTTACCTGACAGTGCAGCATTCCTGTCGGCTCGGAAGGCTAGCAGTCCTGGTAGCTGGATGGCGGAGTCCGGTACACTGTCGTTGAGCCATGTTTCCACAAACACAAAAACATTACAGTCCCTGTATATCCTTTGAGTATCCCGGTGTAGTTGGATGTAGTCCAGTTTGTTGTCTAAAGAGCAGACATTCGCTAGCAGGATGGAAGGGACAGGTGGCCGGCTGGTGTTAGCTTTCCATCTAGCTCGGATCCCTGCTCTCTTACCCCGCTTCCAGGTTCCTGCACATCGCTTCCGAGGTCTCCTCTCCCGGCAAGCTTTGTTTGGAGACCCCGCCGGCTGGTGTGCTGGATCCCGCAGCAGGCGAAGTTCACGGAGAACACAGAGTGTGCTCTCTGTGATAGAAGTGACTGCATTTCTACTGATCTGCAGTAAAGTATTCCTATTGTAACCTTGTGTTCCAAATTCCCGACACATATTCCATAGTTCCTGCTAAAAAGAGCCTATGCCACGCAGTGGAAACATAAACAAAACACCAACTTTTTGACCCCGGTGTGGCCGCTGTGTGTTAACGCGCCGCCATCTTGGATCAATGTCCCAGATTTTTAGTTTTTGTCTTTGTTTCAACTTTTATTGTCTCTGCTTCATTAGACATCAGATGTGACGGCCCAGCACGCCCTTGTCCTGAAAGGAATTCCTTTTTTAATTGGGGACAAGCCTAATGAATTGTTCAAGCCTTTGTAAGTATTTTCAAACTGTTGCATAGCAGACAACACAGAACCACAGAGCAGCTGAGAGGATAATGCACGTGTGGTGGTTTTTAAAAGAACTAGATAATTTAATGGGTTAGCCACCAGTTTCTCACACCCAGAGACCTGGGTTCAAGACCCAATACAGGCTTACCACCTGACACATTCTGCCTCTCATGGCATTCAGTGACCTCATGTAACTTTTAGCTTTTAGTTAAAAATGTCTGGAATGTACTAATTACCTGTTCCCCCAGAGGGGGTTGACCAGGTATTGCAATAACCCAGTCCTTGTGTGTGTGTCTGTCTGTCTTTCTGTGTGTCTGTCCGCCCACAATGACTCTGTCCGTCCACATGGGGGACTAGGTTGCCATCTCTGATTGTGCTTGTTTTTCTATTGTTTTTGAATATGGCATTGTTTTGGCTCATTCATCAACAGTAATGAATCGTGTTAAAGTGCACCTTGTCTGCAATGAAACATGTTTCAGTAATGCTCTTGGACTGTTCCACTACATGTGGCACTAAAGGCTTGAAGTGTGTGTAGTAAAAGATGGAATAGTGAAAGCTTTTAACATGGTCTTTCATGCTATTTTATCTGGTAGCATCACAGTCGAGACAAACATTTTGGCCAAACCCATCTTCAGCATGGCTCAGGCTCAAAACATCTTGACTGCACATGATGCATTTTGGTCACCCTTATTTGCTTTCAGTTAATTGTCAACTGAACAAATTTTGCAGCATGCAGAGGTGGAAGTAGTTATTGCCTCCATGACTGTGGGAGAGCTCACCATTCTTGGTGAGAATGGCGAATATCCTGCGGCGTCCCATGAGATCGTTCTGGGGGCAGTGCTGTCTTGGACGACATTCAGGACTTGCCCTTGGCTGTGTGTCTTTTGTTTGGCCTCACCTACGCTCAACATCTTGACTATCCAAAATGTATGTCTAATAGCCTGCGATTTATTCAGTCTGTTCTAGGATTGGGACATAGCACCCTCCCACTGAAGTTGCTTACTCTACAAAATGATCTACTTAGATTGTGGAAAGTAAAAGGTTTGTTTTTGTGTTGTGTACAGCCATATTGCCACATACCTGTTTAGATTATGGATTTAATTTTATATTTTAAGCCTAATGTCTTAACCTGCAACCAAAAATTGCATGTTCTTCATGTTTGCGCATTTGTAGCATTTTTTTGGAATTGTACCCTTGTGATGTTGCCAGAAAACTCTCGGTGCAATGAATTTTTGTAATTGGTAATTCTACAAAAAAAAAAAATTGTTGATGCTTTTAC
>CM050201.1:21495000-21505000 GCA_027475355.1 Coilia nasus | reverse complement strand
CCCCTGCTCACCTCCACTGCCACCACAGCCACACAGCCATTTGTTATGCAGGCAGCCGCCGCAGCCAGAATGACAGTCAGAGACGAAAGAGAAGAGAGGGAGCGAGAGAGAGAGAGAGAGAGAGAGAGACAGACAGAAAGGCATTGACTATAAAACCCCAAAGCTGTAATTTTTGTTATTTTTTATATAAAATGTCTGTATTATTTGTGTGAACTATTTTTTTTTTAAATTGTTGCAGACTTGCATTGTGTTGATGTGTTGACAATGGCAAATAAATATTAAAGTCTGTCATGGCTATACAGCTCTTAAAAGTGGATGTAAGATTAAAAATTTAAAGCAACACTAGTTTTCGTCTTGAGTCGTCTTACAGTTTGGAAGTGGAATTGTCTCTTCCTTGAACTACAGAGAGATGCCCCGCTCCTCCAAGCTTATTCAGTGCGGTTACAACCCATGTAGGGCGGCAAAGCGAAGTGCCTTTTACACTGTTACAAGTTGATGAACCACTGAAACAATTTTGGAAGCATTATTTTAAGGTTGAATAAACTACTTGGTGATGCATTAAATTGTCAGAAGGGAGAAAGACAGCAAGAGAAAGAAAGTGTAAAGGGAGGTGGTAAAAGAAGAAGAGGTGGTTGGCCAGACAGGGCCATTGAACAGCAAATATTGGGGTTTTTTTTTCATAGTTAGGCAGGTAATAGCTATGAGATCATGTTTTTTTCACTTCCCATCCCTGCACTCTCTTTACAGTAATGCCACAAAAACATCGTGTACCAGCCATGAAGTAAGTAATACTAAAAGCATGAGGTCGTAAAAGCGTTTCACAGAGAAGCAATATACACCACACAGACACACACACACACACGCACGCACACACACAAGATGGGGTAAATGGGCCCCATCCCGCGGATCAACAAGCGACTGTGTGAAACCGATCCTCAACACCAAATGACAGGTTAACAAATATAATGCATGATGAGTCACACGCCCCTGCCATAAAAATCCATTAGCCATCGCAGAGACTTTTTTTGTGGCTTTTTATAGCCGCCAGTTTCTGACAAAATGCGTCGTCGTGACGATTCAATTGATTCCGAGCTGGTCGTCGGGATGAATGGATGGCTCGCTGACATTTTTTTTTCCCATATAAATATAGCCGGCTAATGGAACACAGGGCCTGAATGTATAATGCATGATTATATTATATTTCACACAGATATGATGGCGGGGCCGTGCTACGCGGCTTAAGGGGAATAATTCATGCTGTCGTCTGCTAAGAGACTCCCACATTGCACTACACTGGCTGCTGGAGAGATGCTCGCACCTCTCAGCTTCTCCACGGTTCTTCAAAGGGGGGGGGGGGGGGGTAAGTGTGGTGGGGTGGAGGTGGGATGGTGGTTGGATGAGAGTGAGTGGTAGGGATGCGGGTAGTGGGGATGAGGGATAGGGTGGAGGGTGGAGGGTTGAGGGGGTGGTGGTGTTTCTTTCAGCGGATGGACTGGTAAAAATTTCATGGCCATGTCTTCAAGTACATGCCCCTCGCTCTCTGTTTTCTCTCCGTTTCTGTCCCTCTCTGTATCTCTCTCTCTCTCTCTTTCTCTCTGTCCCATTCTTTCTCTCTTTCTCTTCCTCTCTCCCATTCTTTCTCTCTCTGTCCCATTCTTTCTCTGTTTCTCTTTTTTCCTCGCTCCCATTCTCTCTCTCTCTTTCTCTCTCTCTTTCTCTCTCTATCTCTTGTTATCTTTCTCTTTTTCTCACTGACTTTTAACTACTCTGTTCCCTCACATCCTCCCATCTCTCTTTCTCTCTCTCTCTCTCTCTCTCTCACTTTCTCTGTCTGTCTGTCTCTCTCTCTCTCTGTCCTGCCTGCTCACTTTTATTCTCTGTGAGTTTTTTACTACTCAGTCTTCCTCCCTCCTTTTCTCATCCCTCTCTCTCTCTCTCTCTTTCTGTCTCTCCCTTCCTCTCTGTCCTTCCCTCCATCTGTTGAAATCCTTCTGGCCCCTCCTCGGAGCTGTACAGCCAGTCCATTATCACAGGCCCTGCATTATTCAGGTGGATTTAGTGACAGAAGATGAAAGAAAGATGAGCGATTCCCCTCTTCTGAAAAAAAAGGAGGAGGAATCTTTCACACACTCTCTCCTCTCTCATCTCCTTTCCTGTCCTCTCCTCTCCTCTCTTCTCCTCCCCTCTCATCTCCTCTCCTTCTCTTATCCCCCTCTCTTTCCTTCCACGAAGGCTTACTGATTATTTCAGACTTGCCTTTAAAATAGACGATGGCACCCAAGGCAGGCCACTGCATTAATTGCCACTGTTCCAGCACAATAGATTACAGTGAATGATTTTTCTGGTTTTGTGTTTTGTGTGTGTGTGTGTTTTTTTTCTGTGCTGTCCTGGTGAAAGAAATCTATTGTGACCTCTTTGACGCTATTGCCACAAGGTCATCATGCTGAAAAGGAAGCCCGATCAATAGCCTATTGAAGGAGGAGCGGTTGTGCAGAGACTACATGCACCGCAGATGCGAAGGATGGAAAGATAGCAGCGTTTGTGTGTGGATAAGTGTGCATAATTGTGTGTGTGTGTTAATGTGTGTGTGTGTGTGTGCGTGCACGTGTGTGTGTGTGCATGTGTTATAGTGTGTGTGTGTGTATGTGTGTGTGTGTGTGTGTTATAGTGTGTGTGTGTGTGTATGTATGTGTGTGTTGTTGGGTGTGTTTGTGTGTGTGCATGCGTGTGTATGTATGTGTGTGTGTGTGTGTTTGTGTTTTTGTGTGTGTGTGGGTGTATGTGTGTGTGTGTGTGTGTGCGTGCACGTGTGTGTGCGTGACCATCACTAGAGTTGTGGGTGTGCTCTGACTGCCACCCCAACGAGCCTGGCTCTTTGGCGTTGCGGTCAGGGCCCCCGTTCAGTAACCCAGAGACCTGGGTTCGAGTCCCGGTGGGGTGCCCGGTGGGGTGACTTCTCCTCCCCTTCGGTACAACTGGTGTCAGAATTGGGATGGCTTGCTATGAGGTCATCGGAGGTCCACCCACTGTGTGAGAAGTATGGTGGGAGATGCATGAAAGACATCTGAGTGTATGTTGGCGTTGCGTCAGAGCCCCCGTCTAGTACCCCGCAGACCAGGGTTCGAGTCCCAGTGGGGTGACTTCTCATACCACATATTGATTTTACTTGTTTGCTTTTACACTTGTTTTACCTTTTATGCTTCTACCACATATGGATTTTACTTGTATGCTTTTACACTTGTTTTACCTTTTATGCTTCTACAATTACTTTATCTTTTATGCCTTTATATATTGTCCTTTGCTTTTATTTTTGTGAAGCACATTGAATTGCCGTTGTGTATGAAATGCGCTATACAAATAAACTTGCCTTGCCTTGCCTTTATGTGTGTGGGTGTGTTTGTGTGTGTGCATGCGTGTGTATGTATATGTGTGTGTGTGTGTGTATGTGTGTGTGTGTGTGTGTACACAATGTGAGCACAATGTGACTCTTTCATGCAGTAAGAAAGGAAAGGCTGTATAGAAATAAACAAAAAACGGGTGAAATGTGTGCTTGGGTATGAGTGAAAAATATAATTAAGTACATTCATACTATTGTCCTATTGTTCTATTGTGTGAGTGTGTGTGTGTGTGTGTGTGTGAGAGAGAGTGTGTGTGTTTGTGTGTGTGTGTGCATGTGCGTGTGTGTAACGTGTGTGTGTATGTGTGTGTGTGTGTGTGTGTGTGTGTGTGTGTGTGTGTGTGTGTGTGTGTGTGTCTGTGTGTCTGTGTGTCTGTGTGTCTGTATGTGTCTATGTGTGTCTTTGTGCAACTTACAAATCCACCACTTGTAGAGCTCATTCATGAACCGGTTGCTACTGTAAGCTGATGGTGTTCAGGACTGTTGGCTATGTCCCTAAAATGCAATTAGAGGACTGCAAATGGTGGGGTTACATAAAAGGGAGGCAAACGAACTAGACAAACTCTGCTCTATCTTAACCATTACAGTGACTATAGCAAATAAAAATGCAGACACAGACATTGATGCTTTGTTTTCCCTTCTATTTAAAAAGTATGTTATCGATGTAAACATGTCACCTTATCTAACTCTTTCTCAATGTGCCTGGATACTGTTGTTGCTATTTGCCTCAGATGCAAATTAAAATATTGTGTGTGTGTGTGTGTGTGTGTGCATGCGTGCATGCATGTGTGTGTGTGTGTGTGTATGTGTGTGTGTGTGTGTTTGTGTGTAGTGTGTGCATGTTGAATGTTGTTAGTGTGTACAAAATGCCCCAATACCGTCAATCAGTAATCTGTTCTGCACACACACACAGACACACACACACACACACACACACATGCACACACACACATCGCACACTCTCGTAACTTCCATGTGGGGGAAGAAGTCTGTTACCATGGCGAGCGGTGCTCAGCTGATTACATTTGGAATGTAAACATCTGTTTATCGGGCTGCACACATGCAACACCACGGGGCCTCACAATCTGGCCGAGGCCTCCAGCTCTGTCTCTTAGCTCGGATCAGTGTTGGTGTTACAAGTGCAACATGAGGCGTGTGTGTGTGTGGTGTGTGTGTGTGTCTGAGTGGTAGTGTGGAGGCAAGGAAGTGCATGGTGTTATCGCCATGTACAAATCTACAGTGTGTGTGTGTGTGTGTGTGTGTGTGTGCACGTGTGCCTGTTGACAAGAGTGTACACTTATACAGAAGTGAGTACCACCCCTGCGCAATATCGAAATTGAACAGAACAGAAGGAGAAGAGAGGACAGGAAAGGAGATGAGAGAGGAGAGTGTGAAAGATTCCTCCTCCTTTTTTTATGGAAATCAGAAATCTAGTAGTTTATATGTACCATAAAAATGTAGGCTCCACTGTAAAAAAAATTGATGTAACAAAAATTCAGTATATCTTTCATTACTGAGAATCAAATCTTGGTTTTGTTGTTGTTGCTATTCTTGTTATTATTCTTTCTTTGTTGCTATATTCTTTGTATATGCAGTATATGTCGTATATCCACCATTACTTTTATGACAAACCCTATTCTCTTCAGCATATAGTACAGGACAGCTTTTTTGATACAAGTTTCTAGAGAGAAGTCTTACCTTTCACCAGATACATTTATTGTTAGCTTCTTTATTAAATTGTGTCCCTCTCCTGTTTTTAAGTTGAAATGACCCAAATGTGTCCGTCCTGTTGGATTTAAGTCAGGCCAGTAGACATCCCTCCCTGGTCAGGTCCTACTTTTCACCTTTTTAAAAGTCTTTTTTTTTATATAAAATTGTGTGTGTTTTTGACAGTCTACTTTTCAACTTGGCAAAGGTCATAGTCTTATTCTTTTCTTCTGTTGAAACTTTTCATCGCACTACAACACTGCTTAACTTGAGCCAATCTATCAACAGCACTTTATGAACATTTTACTTATGTATACGTCAAGTCAAGTATCTTTATTCATATAGCACATTTAAAAAACAACAGAGTTGCCCCACAGTGCTTTGACTAAGCATATTCCATATTGTATTATGAGCATTTTTAATATTGCATTCTTGTTTTTCTCTTCATTGTCTTAATTTATCATATTTTTTAATTATTATTACACATGGGAATTGATAAAGGGAAGATGCACACTGAATTTCATTGCATTGTTCTGTAGTGACAATAAAGGCTTCAGGTCTTTTCAGTCATGTGATTTTTGACAGTGCTGTTGGGCCATCATATGCCACAATATTCCTCTTCTTCTTCCACAGACTTGTGAAGAATCAGAGTCATCTCACCAGACAGCATTTTGGTACTTCCAGAGACCACCATGGTGCCATCTCTGTCATTTTCCAGACACCTGTGCCACTCATCTCTCCCATACTACTCCAATCTCGGCGCTTCACTGTCTCGGTCATAGCCCTGGCTAGACCGACGCCTTACACACCCATCTGAATAGCTCTCTTGCAGAAGATGAGGTGCTGAAGAGGACAAGAAGACATCAGATGAGTATTCAGAGGTCAATCTTTGGTCAGATGACACCACCATTATCTGGGTCCACTCGAATATAATGTGCCTGTATGTTCTAGACTGTTTGTGCTTGACGTGGGTCTTTGAATGAGATGGACAGATGTACTTTATTGATCCCAAGCTGGGAAATTACAGCTTGTATTGCTGTGATGGTAATTGTGTGTATGACTATGTGTATGCTTTTGCATGCACATGAGAAGAATTTTGTGCCTTCGTGTGTGTGTGTGTGTGTGTACAGATATTGTAACATTTTACCACACATCTGTAACTGTGTGAATATCAAATAGAAGTGTGAGTTTTGCTGTGTGTGTGTGTGTGTGTGTGTGTGTGTGTGTGTTTGTGTCTTTTTGTGTCTGTGTGTGTGTCTTTTTGCGTCTGTGTCTGTCTGTCTGTCTGTCTGTCTGTCTATGCGAGTGTGTTTGCAGCATTAACATGTAGTGCGTAGGAATGATGATGAATACTGGGAACATCTCTCCCTGTCCCCTCAGGAAGTACAGCCAGCACCAGCAGCAGTAGCAGCAGCAGGGCTTTGGGATGCAGAGTGGAGAAGCTCACGGGTCAAGCCAAGATTTCCCCTTTTTGCATTCTCCTCCTCCGTCTTTCTCACCTCCATCTCCATCTTTTACTCTTTCCCTCTCCACACCCTCTCTATTCCTCCCTTCATCCTTTTTTTTCTTACCCTTCATTTAGATCATATCTTTCCTTCCTCTGCATCTTCTAAAAAGATGAAAATCTTTTTTTTTTCACACATAGCAAGAGCTATGATATTTTCTAAGCACCTCTTTTCTCAAACAGCAAGTCAGCCAATACCTGACAGACTAAAAAAGATGGACTGAAATTCATAAAGTGGATGAGGGTGACGAACTCTTCCTGGGGGACTAAGAGAGAAAGGCAGAGAGATAGACAAGACAGAGGTCTAGAGGGAACCGTTTTTATGTGTTGCATGACTACGATAACAAGGTCTGTATTCCTTTAATTAAAGACATCTGTCCTGTCACACACATTCACATCTCTTTAGATGATATCACAGACAGAGCGAGAGCGAGAGAGAGAGATATAGATAGATAGATAGAGAGAGAGAGAGAGAGGAGGGTGAGAGAGAGAGCTTCTGCAAACAGCACCTGTCAATCATGGTGCTGTCTCTAATGAGAGTGTTGATTAAAACTTGTGAAAGCTTCAAACCAGGAAGCCTATTTCCACAAAACTCATTTCCTTGCCTGTCATACTCTCACTCCCTTTATGAAACTGCCTTTCTCTCCTCCCTTCATAACACTTCTCCTATCTGGCACTCTCTTAGACAGTGGCAGACTCTACAACATTGGCCGACTCAGTGGAAGACTCTAGAACAGTGGCCTGCTTAGTGGAAGACTCTAGAACAGTGGCCTGCTTAGTGGAAGCAGAGAGTGTTAAGGAATAAAATTAAAGATCTTTGGTGGAAGACTCTAGAACAGTGGCCTACTTAGTGGAAGACTCTGGAACAGTGGCCTCCTCAGTGGAAGACGTTAGAATAGTGGCATCCTTAGCGGAAGACTCTAGAACAGTGGCATCAGTTAATCTGAAGCTGGAGCCCATGGGGTGAACCGAACCTTTGCTGATCTGGAATCAGTGGGTCAGTTCCACCATCAAAGGCTATGTGATACTACCACTACTACAACTACCACTACTACTACTAATAATAATAATAATAACAACAACAATAATAATAATAATAATAATATATTTTAGTAAGGTTGCCTGACTGGAGTACTGTGGCAAAATACTATACAATAGCACTAGCCTGGCTTATGGTTCACAACCACCTCTATGAAACAGGATTACACCTTCAGTCAGGGTAGGAGGAGGGGCTGCTTGCGGGTAATAGGCTTATGTATATTAACATATCTATCTGGACTATATTTCAATGGAAATTATAGCTACGTTAAAATATAGATAGCAGACCTCAAAAGATGAAGGTCTTTAGTCTTTGACTGAAGCTGCCATAGAAATGAAAGTTAGTCTGTCTTCACAAAACAACAGATCGTCATAGTTTGTTGACATGATTTTTTTTAACATTCTTCTAATCCACCCCGGGTTGGTTGGTTTTTAGACATTATATAAGCACAAGCTCCAAAGTCACATCTGGGCCCCCTGAGACAACCTCTAAAGAAACGGGAACATGAGCGCGAAAGCACAGAAAAGAAAATCAAACAATCAGCAACAATGCAAATATCAACAAAAATAGAACAAACAAGCAAACAAACAAACCACAGGGGATGGGGTAAATATAGCATCCTTATGGGAAATGCCATTACTTCCAAAGATGGTCTGTACAATAACATGATAAGGAGTCTTTAACTGGCCTGACTCATATAGCAGTACAGTACCTGCCTAGACAGGCAACCCTCTCCTCTGAGAATAGATTATAGCACAACATCCAAACGACCAACAACAAAGTAAAGACAACATAGACCGAAATAGAACACTAGAGGAGAAGTATAGTTCTGATAAAGTACTGTATGCTTAGGGGAGTGTGGTTTATATCTAAAATTCTATTGTACCAGAGGATTGTAATGTTATTCTAACTGCCAGAGTCTTGCATTAGCATCAGAGCCCATGGGTGTGTGCTGGAGACATGGGTAGAGGGGCAATGTGTGTGTGTGTGTGTGTGTGTGTGTGTGTGTGTGTGTGTGTGTGTGTGTGTGTGTGTGTGTGTGTGTGTGTGTGTGTGTGTGTGTGTGTGTGTGACAGAGCGAGAGAGAGATATGTAGATAGAGAGAGAGAGTGCATGTGTGTGTGTGTGTGTGTGTGTGTGTGTGTGTGTGTGTGTGTGTGTGTGTGTGTGTGTGTGTGTGCGTGCGTGTGTGTCTAAGGTCAGCTCCTCTGCGGCCTGGTGGCGGCCCAGTGGCGACTGTTGCTGCTGATGGATGGGTTGGACTCTCATTCAGACACACTGCACTTGTCCACACACACCGCTCTCGTCCAGACACTCTGTAGTACCACATGCTGCTGCTGCCTCTGTGCCAGAAATCCTGTGCGTGTGTGTGTGTGTGTATGTGTGTATATGCGCATGTGTGCATGTGTATGTGTGTGCGTGAGAGAGAAAGAGAGAGAGAGTGAGTGTGAGGACCAAAGATAAAAAGAGAAAGAGAAAGAGACAAGAGAAAAAAGAGGTAAGTATGAGGCAACAATGTTCTCCTGAGATTAAATATATCTCAAACCAAACAATACCTGCAATCAATAAATCACACCTCCACCCCACTCCACTCCACCCCGTTAACACACACACATACATACATAGACACACACACACACACACACACACACACACACACACACACACACACACACACACACACACACACACATACATACCCCCCCACACACACACATACACACACACACACACACACACACACACACACACACACACACACACACACACACACACACACACACATACATACACACAGACACACACACACACATACGCCCTCCCTGGTCTCCACATCCCCACCTGCTTCCACTGTAAGTGGGCCACGCCGTTCGGTGGGCTGTGTGCCGGGATAATCAATAAATAAACAAAAACTCAAAGAAATAAATAAGTCACAGGGCCTTGGAAAGGGAGGCAGGGATGTGGGTGATGGGTGGGGAGTGGGGAGTGGAGTGACTGGGCCTTGGGTGTGTAGTGTTGATGTGCGGTGTGGTGTGTGTGGTGTGTGTGGTGTGGGAGAGGAAACAGGTTGCCTGCTGTCCTCGTTATCCACGACCCCCCGCTGGCAGCCAGTGTGTGTGTGTGTGTGTGTGTGTGTGTGTGTGTGTGCGTGAGTGAGTGTGTGTGTGTGGGTGTGTGCTCCCCACTGACAACCCTGGGCCCTTTGTATTGCAACAAGGTGTTGTCCCACACCTCCTCAAATAGACACACAGACATACGTGCACAAACTATGCACACACACACACACACACACACACGCGCGTGCGCACACACACACACACAAAACACACACACACGCACACACAAGATAAAA